>JASAOG010000086.1:1892500-2457500 GCA_030265305.1 Biomphalaria pfeifferi | reverse complement strand
TCACGTACATTACAAAAAACACAAGTTATTCCTACAAGTCAAAGTTTTATTATTTATGTACATAGACAAACGTGGGTTGGATGTTGTGTCACCTTATTTCAATTATTGTTGTTTGTTATTTGTCCTCCAACTCTTCCCAATCAATCTTCTCCACCTTTTTAAAATACAGTTATTGAAAAAAAAAGTTTCTTTAGCTTCTAGAGATTTTAAAAAAAGTTACTTCTCATTAGCACGTGAGTTGTTGTTTTTTTCTCTAACATCTTATTTTGATTTTCTTCTTTTCTACCAATTTTTGTTCCTACCAAACACCATTTGTGTTCCTTCCAAAGTCCAAACACCTTTTTTGTCTCTTCCAAAGTCCAAACACCTTTTTTGTCTCTTCCAAAGTCCAAACACCATTTTTGTTGCTACCAAATAACTTTTTTATTCCTTCCATAGCCCAAACACCATTTTTGTTCCTACCAAACATCTTTTTTGTTCCTTCCAAAGTCCAAACACCATTTTTGTTCCTACCAAACACCTTTCTGGACTTATGTTGTGATCACCAGTCTCAAAAAAGCAATAGCCCAATTATTGTAATTATTATTAGGTCCATGACAAAAAAGTCTAAAAATAAATATTCATAGTACATATTTTTAGACAACTGTTTCCTTTTTCTTCTCCTACTTAAATTGTTAGGTTTTATTTCCAGACAAGTTTTTGCGTGAAGTCACACAAAATGTCAGCAGTAATCTGCATGTTCCAAAATACACTTTTGGGAAGTTGCTCTGGAAAGGTTTCATAATCAACTTCTACATCTTTAATATTGTCACTGTTAGGATGATATCTCATTACATCCTCAACGATCTGAGCTATATCCATCTCATCAATTTTATCTCCGTTGCCCCTGTATAACAGTACGACACCTTGTACCTCGACCTGGAAACTAACAAGACCTGGAAAGAGAAAATAAATTATTTCCTTTTACGATATAAAAAAATATTTATAACCACTATGTAATTAACTAATTAAAAAAAAAAATTTGTGTTTTGTTAGAAACAATGGAAAATTGTGCAAAGTTTCAACTTTATCCAAGAATGGGAAATAGGAGAAATAACTTGTTCAAACTTTGTATCATACAAACGAAGAACGCTATAAACCATGGGTCACTGCAAAAATAAAACGGGAAATCATCAAAAAGAGTATATATGAGTGGCGACAGACAGAAAAGGAAAAAGAGCTCAAGGAAATCTCAACGTCGTTCTTGAGGAAGGGAGGAGAAACTACAGCACCAAGCTGGAAGACTCGATTAAGACAAGTGCCATGAGACAGCAAAATGACAAGTCAAAATTAAAAATAATCTTGCTACAAGAGATGACAAAACATTAGCCAACGAGTTCAATGATTTCTATTGTCATTTCGACACTAACGACTTGAATTATCTAAGTCTCAAAGCCGTTGAAGATGTCAAAGTTGACGGCTGTTTAGAATCAGCGATTACTAAAGAGCAAGTATGCAACATTTTCAAAAACGTCAACCCAATGAAAGCTGGTGGGCCTGATGGAATAAAACGGAGAATCTTAAAAGAATGTGCTGAACAACTAGCTGAACCTTTCCTAGAGTTTTTTTCACTTCATTACTAAACCATGAAATACCATCTGTGTGGAAGTCGTCCATAATTGTACCTGTGCCAAAGGTTTCCAAACCAAAGGAAATGAATGACTTTAGACCTGTTTCACTTCCATGGTGTCTAAATGTTTAGAAAAACTGGTTAAAATGTTTCTTCTGAATGATCTTTGTAATAAGTTAGACCCTTTACAATTTGCTTACCAAAGGAGTAAAGATGTAGACGATGCCTTTCTAAATTTTTTAGATTGTCTACAAACATCTGGACTTATCTAACACTTATGTAAGATTGTTCTTTATTGATTTCTCATCAGCTTTTAATACCATAGAACTTCATTGACTTATTGAAAAGAAGCGTTGAAGATTAGTCCATATATAATAATGAATTTTTTATCCAGAGACCTCAGAGGTTTAGGGTAACAATGTAATATCAAATGCACGCATAGTTAACAAGGGGGCGCCCCAGGGGGCTGTGACATCGCCATTGTGGTTCATTTTGTACACCAATGATTTTCAATCCAATAGTCCTTTTTGCTCTTTCATAAAATGTTGCAGCTCTTCTTGCCCTGCTCTCAGAGAGCTCAGACGTAAATGAGTATTTCAAAGAAATAGAACACATAGAAAAATACTGTAAAGATAATTTTTTATTATTAAATGTAAAAAAAAAAAAAAACCAAAGAAATGAAAATCGATTTTCGTAGGGAAAAGAAGGAAATTTGATATTGTTTTGTAGCCGGAGAGACTATTGAAATAGAGCAAACTTTTAAATACCCTGGAGCTATCCTTGACAATAAACTAAATTTTACTGCAAATACTGATTATAGCAGCAAAAAAGGGCAGCAAAGTTTACGTTTACTGAGAAAAACTGTCCTAGTTCAATGTTAGTGAAAAGGCCTTTGCTATGTTTTATCACGCTTACATCAGCAATATTTTAAATTGTTAATATCACTGCCTGGTATGGCAATCTGACCATTAAAAATAAAAATAAACTTCACGGAATCCTAAATGCTGCTGGTAAAGTCATTGGCAAAAAACAAACCCCATTTGGGCAGACAAACATCCATTAAAAAAAGCTAAAAAAATTCTAGAAATAGAAAATCACCTTTTGGGTTAGGCTTTTGTGATTTTACCATCACAAAAGAGATACAAAAGAGATACAAGACACCAATAGCGAAGACAGACAGCCAAAAAACTCTTTTGTTCCCCTGGCAATGAAATCATGAAATAGAAACATTCTGATATAAACTTTTCACATGTAAATTATGAGTGAGTCTGGTGTGAATGTACATTTTTTTTATAGTTATAATTTTTAGTCTGGTGTAATGCACAAATTGTAAGACAAATTTCCTTACGGACAATAAAGATTATTATTATTATTATTAGTGTCAACAAATGCACAGATGGGTTGAACATTACTCTGAACTCTACGCCACCACAAGCTCAGTCTCTGTCTCAGCCCTTAAGGCTATCATACAATTACCCACAATGAACGAGCTAAACGAAACACCCACCCTATTAGAGCTCAACAAAGCCATAGACAACATTGCTGCCGGTAAAGCACCTTCAGATCTTCTAAAACAATGCAAACCTACACTAATCCAACCTCTACACTAATTGCTTTGCAAATGTTGGCAAGAAGATGCTAAAATCGTTGCACTGCATAAGAAAAAAGGTGACAGAAGCGACTGCAACAAATACAGGGGAATTTCCCTATTAAGTATTGTAGGAAAAGTATTTGCTCGAGTGATACTTCCCAGGCTACAAAAACTCGCTGATGCGGCTTTGGCTCAGGGAGATTCACGACTGACATGATTTTCTCCATCCGCCAACTTCAGGAAAAGTGCAGAGAACAAAGGATACCTTTGTATATTGCGTTTATTAACCTGACAAAGGCCTTCGATCTAGTCAGCAGAGATGGCCTCTTTAAAATGTTCCAGATAATAGGCTGTCCACCCAAGCTGCTAAATGTAATTTTCTCCTTTCACCAAAATATGATGGTTACATTACAGTTCAACGGTGCCTGCTCCGAAAGGTTCAGTATAAACAGCGGATTTAAACAAGGATGTGTCCTGGCCCCAACCCTCTTTGGAATACTATTTTCACTGCTAATCCACAACGCGTTTGACAAATCCACCGAGGGCATCTATCTCCATTCCAGATTTGATGGTAAACTCCTAAATATTGCCAGACTGAGGGCCAAAACTAATATCAAAACTTCCCTCGTAAAAGATATGCTATTCGCGGATGATGCAGCGGTAGTGGCACACACACAAGAGGAACTTCAGTCACTAATGTTACGCTTCTCTCAGGCCAGTTAAGAATATAGCTTAACAATTAGCTTGAAGAAAACAAACGTTATGGGACCAGCTGCCACAGCACCACCCTGCATTCTCATTGACTATAACAAGCTGGATGCCGTAAACGAATTCTGCTATCTTGGATCTACAATTCAAGATGACCTGTCTCTAGAAGAGGAGATAAAAAAACGCATAGGGAAGGCTGCCTCAACATTCGCCAGACACAGTTCAAGAGTTTTGGAAAACCAGAAGTTCACTACAGTGACCAAAATGGAAGTCTACAAGGCATGCGTTATGAGTATGCTAAGGTATGGCAGTGAGTCATGGAGAACCTACGCAAAGCAAGAAAGAAAACTAAACTCATTCCATTTGCGATGTCTCAGAAGAATCTTGAAAATCACATGGAGAGAAGAGATCCTTGCGCGAGCAGGTATTCACAGCATCTTTACACTCCTCAGACAACGCCGCTTGCGCTGGCTTGGACACTTTCGGGGGATGGAGGACAATCGCATCCCGAAAGTCATCCTCTATGGACAACTCGCGATTGGCTCAAGAAAAACTGCTCGCCCCCACTTCCGTTACATAGATGTAATAAAACGGGACCTCAAATCAGTGCACATCAATACTGACGATTGGGAAGACATAGCTCTAGACCACACCAGATGGAGAAAGACAGTGACCAAGAAAGCTAAGGACAGCGAAAAAACATGGGCCTCAGGTCTGGAAGAAAAACGGACAATACGAAAAATGGCCAGCTCCTTACCACCAAAGCGAAAGCCACCTTAACCTGCGATATTTGTGGACGGGAGTGTATCTACAAAATAAGGCTCCACAGCGACATAAAAAAGTGTTCGAGATGAACCATAGTCATTCTACGACGGAAGGAGGCCAACCAACATTATTATTATTATTATTATAAATACATAAATCAGTGATGTCCAAACTACGGCCTGCTACAAGCTACCAACAAATTCAATCCTAACTCTATCCATACAAAAAGTCCATTTAAAGAATTATTGCCTAAAATCAAAGAAACTAAATGTATAATTACCAATTTTTTTCCCATATAGTAACATTATGTCCCTCGAACTAAATACAGTCAATACTATTAAGTTTATTTTGTATTTATTATTGTAAAAGTGTTGCCTCTTTACGAGAAAGTGGTTTGCCTCATTTATTTTAATTGAAATTATTTCACATTCCACAAAATTTCTGAATAAAGACTACTTTACAGCCCCCAACCCCCATTGTTGGAAGGAATTGTTCAATGTGATAATATCGTTAGTAGTACCTTGGTAATGTTTCTTTTCAATGTCCACGTTGGCCACAGACTTTGATAGCCCTGAGTAACTCTCAGGCATGACATGAGAACTGGCCAGAGAGATCTTGAGTTTTTGTTTGCTGTCTGTCACTAGCAGACCCGGGTAAATGTCCACATACGTTTGGTTTACAAGGTCGTGTTCTAAATCATCTGGAACTGGAATACTCAATTTCTTATTGAACCCTGAGAAAGAAAACATATTAAAGTAATGAATAATGTAATGAAACACTTACAACTAGAACGTGGGGCAGCCGAATAAGTGTATTTAAAATTTGACTAGAACAGTGATGGGAAAACTACTGACCAAGTCCGGTTTGCGGAAAAATGTAATCCTGCCCGCCAAAGGTTTATATATATATATATACCGGTATTTAAAAAATATCTTCTCAATCACAATGTAAAAATGATAGTTTTTGATAGGAGTTGAAAAATCAAAGTTAAAATTAAGAACTAGTTGCGTCTGCCGATTTAAAATTCGCTGAAAGCACATTAAATAAAATAGTGGAGCATCGTAAAAGTTTTTCAAACAAGCGACTATTGAGTTATTGTTCACTGTTTCTTTAGGTCATAATGCGGGCATTGTCGTTAATAAAAGGAAGTAAATAATGACGAATAAAAGAGAACTTATTTAAAATGTCTTATTTTTAAAGTTAGTGTTGAACTAAATGTGATTAATGTTTGCATTGATCAATGTCTGGATAAGAAAAAGAATTTGGAAACTGTAAGTTTACTTAAATAAATAATGACATCTAGATACATATGTAAGAACGCTTGGTGTAGGACACTCAGGCGAATTTGAGAACTGAAAAATTAGAAAAATTGATATGTTAATTTTTTTTAAAGATTTAGCATGGCTTTTGAATGTTCTCAGATCTATTCCTTCAGAGTAAGAAATTAAATATTAAAGATATAATGGTGAGATTCCATTTATCAACAATATATGCTTCAAGATTTCAAACAACCAAGCACTTAAAATGACTTGTCAAACTTCATTAGTTTCAATTTAATGACTGATATGAAGGAAGACAGGCTAAGGAATTATGAAGATAACCCGAAGCAACCTGAGATAATCCGATGTAACCCGAGATAATCCGATGAAACCTGAGATAATCCGAAGCAATTCGAGATAATCCGAGGAAACCCGAGATAATCCGATGAAACCCGAGATAAGCAACTTTTTGGCGACTTTGAAATAAGACTTTAAAAATTCTGTGATATTCAAAAATTTTAGATATTTTTAATATACATTTTAATGTGCACTGTGTAGTAAAAGCATACTTGCAGCTGAATTAAACTTCAGTCTTGTTGCAAATTGTAAAAAAGAAAAAAGATACTGTGGGACGACGACCCTGAAAGGGATGGCGGAGAGCGGGGCTAGAAACAGGGAACTTCGAGAAGACAGCATAAAGTGCATACCAGGCAGACATACATTTATGTATATAATGAATCTAATAAATGAAAAAGCGTATAGAATTAACAGAAAAAAAACTACAACAATAACAACAACAATAAAAAACAACAACAACAGAAAAACAACTACAACAGAAAAAGAATACCAATGTAAGCTTAGATCGTACCTAAGACCTGACCTTGATCTATTGTGAATGTATTACCGAGAACGGAACTACTGTCTGCAACTACCTCACTGTATAACCCTTGACGAAAGGCATCGTATTCCACCTAATAAATAAATAAAAATATATATAAGCATATTAAATGCTCATTCAGTGTATAAAGTATATACAATTTATATAATTTTATATACAGTGTATAGAGAATACAACAAAAATGCAGGCTTAAAATAGAAAGAGATGTTATGTTGAGAGTCTTAGAACTTCTAGTTTTAGACAGAGGGTTTAGGGTTAATATTTAAAACCAAACAAAAAAAAAATGCTGAACTCGGAATCTCTGAGCTTACATAACACGAGACATTAATTGACAGAATAAAGAATATATTAACAATAGACAAAAGAAAAAGATGAAATGCCATTTATCTGGCCCATAGATATTTTAAAATATTGACTAGTGTGACACGAGAAAGCGCGACGGAAAATATTCAGTGTATCCATAGGCTTGATCAAAGGTAAGGACTTCTTTTAAATAGAATCCATTGAGGTTTGCCTTGTTAAATCTAACAGTAGAGCGGGTTTTATCAGTTCTTACTAAATCTCTTAAAATTTCATATAAGTAAAATATTTTGGTGTTTATAAGTAAAATAAAAAACTTTTCTGTTAACACTTATAGTCTCAACAATGTCCAATCGTCAATCAAGAATTGTGAACAAAAATGTATGATTTGATTGACCTGGAAGACAATGTTAAGTTACCTTTTGTGTCTTCATGTCAGGTAAAAGCGATAACTTCCATTTAGACTGGCCTCTGACTCCTATCTTCAAAGCGTCCAATACAATCTGGGGTGTGCCTGACATTTAAACAATTTAAGAAAATTATAAATAAATTTAAATGTTCAGTTCAAAGTGAAAAGTAAAAAGTAAAAGTTCACTTGATGTCAGGCACCTGTTTAGAGTTGGGTGAACTCAGGGACGCACTAAAAATCTCGAAATTAAAAATACCAACTTTGACCTAGAACCCGGGCCCTTTTACAACTCAACCACCGTGCCCCCTATTCCTTGTATAAAATATGTAGGATAATTTTCGACATTTCATTGAGGAAAGTGTTTCATGGTTATTTTAATTGAGTAGGCCTGCTGTAATCTCCTCTTTGTTCGCATTTCGATATTAAAGATCCAGTTTGCCGTTCTTAAATTAAATACAGTGATATAGAAAAAGAAGATAAAGCGATATGTAGAAATGTGAGTGTAACCTAAAGAAAAACTTTATGAAATAAAAATGAGTAGGATAAACTAAACAACGTCTGGGATGTTGAAAGATCATTAGTGCTAACTGAAGACTTAAAAGTTACTTTATGCAACAAGTAAAAAAAATCTTTGAAATTTGCTAAAAAGTGACAACAAAAATGAATTATCATGACCTTAGTAAAAAAAACCCATTGATATTCAAGTTTTATTCAACACTTCCCATACTCAGCACACCGGATACACCAAAAAGCTAGCTATCCTCCATTGATGGGTATGTCCGATATTACGATAGAGAAAGCGCTAGATTGATTAGTATATTTTACTATTTGTTTTAAAAGTCTTTTTTACTGCTCACTTTAAAGATTTTTTTGTTTCTTTTAGACATTCTAATAAACACAAAACAAGAGAGATCTCTTAACATCTCGTGCAGACAAAGCCGTTGTCCGCCAGAGTTCTATTTCAGTTTTCTTTCCGTCTTCTGCGCCTGTCTTCAATAAAGTGAGATCATTAGAAAGAAGTTATCTTTCCATGTTTTAAACTATTCAAACCACTTCCACTGCCTGAGTGGAATTGTTTTTAGACAATATACAATTTTTCTGTTTGTTTGTCTACTTAAAAATGCCCACAAAGAGGTGGGGGTGGCTAGGGGTAAGAAAAAATCCTTTAGTTTTATTACTTCTGAGACAACAAGGTGTGAGTTGAAAGAAAGGCAACATTTTAAAAGGGGTGTAACTCTCAGTCTGTTTCACACGCAAACATTTATTTTATCTCAACAGGTTGCTGAAGTAAGAGTTAGTAAAAAAGAGGGGGAGGGAGGGGCGTTATTTTGTTCACAGTTCCATTTGAGGAGGAACAAAAAAAGTCCCCACTAAAAAAATAAAATGAAAACCAACTTCTTTTAAATTTGGGTACAATTAAAACGCCATTAATATTTATAAGTTTCATACATGACGCCTTAATTAAGTTAAATACATTACCCTAATTGTTCTGATAACAAGATGCTACTTTGTAAGGGAAAGTACACTTAGACGACTTTTGGAAGAGACTAGCAGATAGTAGTTCACGTTCATTTGATGTATACAACGGCCTCAATTCTTACCAAATTCTTGAATAGGATCTTGGTTTCCCCATTGTTGGTTTCTAATATCCACATACTCTCTGACGATCGTACGTAAGTCTACTGCGCCTTCCATCAGTTCTGAATTATAAATAAACATTCTGTTAGCCCTAGTGTAGCCTGCAGAGCACATTGTTACATTAATAAACCTAACACTCAGGGCAGTCATAACTAAATGTAATAAGGCTTGTCTTCGAGTCCGAAGATTAGTGAAGAATGCGGTATTTCCCGTGGCTGCGCAGCCCCAGCTGTATTAGAGAAACAATGGCTCTATTTAATTGTGTATCTCTCATAATGACAAGTGGACAACATAAATACATTAAATATAGAAGTTTCAGTGGGTATTAGCAATTAAGCTGTGAATGTAAATATAGAAGTGAAGCTAGGTGCTGAAACAAATGATGATACATACATATTAAACATAAATGAACAGCAGCACCAGAAAGTAGTGTATTAAATGTTGTCCACTTGTCATTATGAGAGATACACAATTAAATAGAGCCATTGTTTGTCTAATACATGCCTAACGGCTGTCTGTGTCGGCTCTATTGAAGTTGTTGGTGAACGGATGTGGCGAGGTGGGGGAGGAGCTAGCTAGGGCATGTGACCATTGATTACTGGGGTAGTAATTTGCATACGGCTGGAATGACTCTGGACCAGAAGAATCTTTGTTTTTTTCTAACATTCCGATGGTCTAGAGGTTAAGTTCGCTTAGTGCGTTATCGCTAGGCGATGTTGTCGATCCCAGGGTCACTGGTTCGAGCCTTCGTCGGCGCAGTCTCTTATTTTCGTCGCATTTAATACACTACTTTCATCTTCTATATTTAGATCTACTTAAATACAATTTTAAAATACTTATATTATTTGAGTCACATTATCTTATCTTATAAAAAGATGATTACGTCCCACGCTTAATGCGTCTCATTATGCTTGTTAAGCAATGACTTAAATTCTGCCGAAGTCATCGGTTTTCCTGGTTGGCTACTTCAGGCAACCCATTCCTCCATGCTCTAATAGCACTAGGGAAGAAGAAGCATTTGTACAAATTTGTACTAGCAAATGGAACAAGGCGCAAGGAATGTGCCTTTGTCTTTCTGAGTATTTTATTAAATATATCATGAATCTTAAAATTAAAATGTCCTTGTTGTTTAGATTTATTTAGATCACTTAAACAGTTGGCTTATATTTTTAGATTTTATTTAAAAAAAGATTTAAGAAAATGGTTTTTGCATTGATAACTTTGAATCGTTTGACTGTTAGAACTAATATTCAAACAATGTTTGCTTCTCTTGAAGTGATAAACACATCAGAAGCATTTTTACAAAATACAGACCACAATATCTGATACTTTTACAAATGATGATTACTATTATGAACAGAAACTGATATTTTTTTTTTCTTAAATTTTGAAATTCCAAATTGTTTTTTGATAGATCTAAAAAAATTATTTTTAAATGGCTTTAGTTCTTCCACTAGAAAATAAATACAGGAAAAGAAAAGATTAACTACTTACTGTTCGTTTCAAAGTTCCTTTTAGAAAATATTCAACTCAACTCTCTGTTCCTGTCTGAATAATCAAAATTCACAAGTTCAATAATTTGCTTTCTTGGAACCAATCTTGATATAAATATGTTGGACCAATCAAATCATGACGTGGCGGAACTTTCAAAATAAAGACAAAAGTGATTTTTCCGATCCTCAAGAATTATGACTTGATAAACAATTTACTTTTGACGCAAGTTTTCTAAGCAAAATCATTTTTTTTTAAACGATATGCAGGAAAAACATTTTATCTAGTATCTTTGGTTCAATTTGATAATATGCTTTTGCAAGCAGAAACTTTCTTGGCAAAGCTGTTAAATAAGTTGAATATATGAGATTCATTGGTTCGCCGAAACATTTATTGAATCTCTGGGACTTACCGAAAATAAAAAATATATATATATCAAAATTCATTTTATTTACATTCTAAAGATTATTTTGATTGATTATAAATGTTAATTTATCATCTGGATTAAATTAATACAAAGTAAATAAAAAAGATACAAGTTTTAATTTGATTTTTGGTAAAATGAAAAATACGTAATTTTCTGAAAAGCTATCTAGCTTTCCTAAAAAAGTGTCAGAATAGCATTGGGACTGAATCAAGGGCACGGTTGCAGCGCATAATGTGCATCTCCTGGTCGGAGCGTGTCTTCATTGTAAGTGTGATAAAATTAGTCGATATGCACAGTATCTAATATGTATGTAGACTCTCTAAGAACGATTTAGTCGTCGATAGGTTGATAGAAGAGTCTGACTTTAAACTAGTTCTCATTGCCAAGTCTTTTATTTATAAATAAGATTTTATGGTGCTATCCATCTTATTTGTTTCTAAATTTACTTTCACATTGAAATAGATAATTTTAGTTTTTAATCAATAGAAATAACTTTTAATATTTGGTTTTACTTTAATAATTCAAATTATTATTCACATTTTTTTTTTGTGGGCGGTTTTGCAATTTGTTTTCCGTATTGCAATTTTACTTTACGCAGTCATTCCAACTTTCTTAGTCTTGGTATGTCGTCTTCATGATTTAATCTTGAATGTGTCGTGAGTGTGTTGTGACTGTGAATTTATGAGTAACGAAAACTCTTCACTTTCTTTGAAATTGAAACATTGGACAAAAAGGCAAGTCATTCTGCATAGTCAACTCACGGTAATAAAGGGACAAAAATTACATAAGCGAAAATGTAAGTAGGTTGTATGGTTCAACATTTGAGTAAGCTGAGAAAAAAAGATGTGGCCATAAAAGCTTGGTTTAATTAGATGCCTGGCTCTTGGAGTCGGTTAAGAGATGACTTTTGCCTAATGATATTCTGAGAATCTTTAATTGGCTCTATCACTAAATATTTGTTGTAAAAGAGCCCATCGCATTGCAGAATTTTATCTTCCCCTAAACATAAAAACATTTGCTTGACCTGTTTGCTGTTGGGTTAAAATGACGAATCCAAATTTGAATACAAAATTGTTTAAATATGTGGACAGGCTGTTAGTTAAACAGTGTAAATACAACGAAACAACTCTAAAAACAACAAGAAAATAGACACCTGCAAATCTGAACTACGAAAACATAATCAATCTAAAATTTTTTTCAGAAGAGAAGGTTAATCTTAAGTTATTTCTTCCAGGGCTTTACCCAGCAGTCTGATTAAGTCACTAGCCTAGAAACTTCCTTTTTAACAGAAACCGGAGGGAATATGTCTGAGCTAAACATGATGATTGTTTCTGATGATTGTTTCACGGTTATCGACTTCATAAATAGATTCCTCCAAAATTAAAAAAAAAAAATATTTTCCAATATTTTAAAATATTTTTATTTGTATAAAAGCAATGAATGCTATAATTCATGTTTATTTTTATTTTTACAACATTTTGCTTTTTAATAAATAATCATTGGTTTAGAATGTATGAGATTTGACATTTAAAATGATAAGTAAAAAATAAAAATCTATTTCATTGACAAAGTGATCCCTAATTAGATCTAGTATTATACAACACATGTGTACATATACAAGAAAACAAAATTCATTTAAATTGATTTTGTCATGAAGTACAATAAAAGCTGAACATTTTCCATTTCCAATCTTACAATTTCATTTATAAGTATAGATTAAAATGTTTTCATTCAGTCAATTAATACCATACACGAGATCCATCAAACTACTTTTTTTAACAGTTTCATACCAAAGCAGCCATTGAGTACATGATCTACATCATGCACAAAATTACATCTGAAGTAATTAAATTAGTAAGAAATTTTCCTATAACTATAAATTTATTTTGTTTTCTGACAAAAAAATGAATGAAATTTCATGTAAATGTAAAAAAAAAGCAACAAGATGATAATAATTGAAAGTGAATCAATTATTCTCTATTAAAGATCTAAATGCATTGCTACTTACAGCAAACACATTTCAATTAAATATTTATTCATTCCGTTATTTGTATCTTGTAGAGTGAACGGCACTATGGAGTTACTACAATGTATCATACTTTGCATTTTATCAACAGGCTAGTCTTGGACATAGCTAGTCTCAAAACATTCTTCTTTAGACACAGAAGACATTTACCCCATGCCCCCCACTTTTAAAAAAAAAAAATCTTTAGTGCATTAATCTGTTAGACTAGGGATAAAAAGTAACAGATCTAGGACTACGCAAATGACTTCCTGAGAATACACTAAATGTTAAATTCAACATTAAATCTCTCATAAACAGAATGCGATAAAAAAATAGTCCAATGTGTTTAGCTCAATCTAAGGTTTTCTTCAAAATCACAAAGAATGTCAGCCTTGACCTCCATATCCCAGCAGACGTACTTGGGGAGTCCTTTTTTGTGTTCAACGTAAACATTATTGGCGCTACTTCTCCCACTTTGCTTAACTTCATTAACAATCTGTGATATGTCCAGCTCACTAATCGGTGAACCACTTCCACGGAGAAATAGAACATTCCCTTTTAGACGTACTCTGAACGATACAGTCCCTGTTAGAATAAAAATAGTAAATCAGACATTTCTCATTAATATACTTCTAGGTGCAATTTGTTTTTCTATTTTTAAAACATTGTCGCCCTGACCGCGCCTCTGAGTGATGCAAGCTACTAGAACACATAGCAGGACGTGACAGTGTCTCGTTGGCTCCTGGTTCTCAGGGTTCAGACCGTTTGATCGTCTTAAGAGCTGAGCAGAAGGCTCTTTGAGCTCTAAGTTTGAAAAAAAACCTGTTTTGACGCCAAACAGTAAAAAAAAAAACCTGTGGGAACACAGTTCTGTTTGAGAAAGGCCCGAGTCAATGCCTATGTAAAGCATTGATGTTTCCAATGCCTTTGGCCCCCGACGCATGCTTGGCTGTACATGGCCGAAGGCCGAGAACACAGGGAGCATCCGCCAATTTTCTTCGTTATACCAAGCTAACCGTGGGGGACTCGCCATTTTTTGTAACGGTCCCTTGAGGAACAGCGCATGAATGTGTGACAGGTTTGTGGGGACTTTTTTACAACCCCGCCGTGCAAGAGGTGGACTCTCGTCTACCCGTGGGAATCCCCACAGGAGTTATGTTTCGCCATTCATTTAGCCTAGCTACCCCCTCAAGTAGCCGTTTTGTGGGTTCAGACCAACTTTGACTCACGGTGCCCTCGATGCCGGGAGGATGAGGAAACAGTATCTCATAGCCTAACCTTGCTGATTTTCGTTTCGAGAGATCTGGGAAGACCCAAGCTCTTGACCTAAATGCATTATGCACAACAGCAGGGTATATGTCCAGGATTTTTTACAAGCGAGAATTTAAACTTATCAAGCTTTCACTCCAATGGAGTTGCATGATGATGATGGGTTAGAGTCAGAGTAAAAAAATAAAATTTTGAGTGAGAAACTAAATTTAACAATTAGAAACAATTAAATTCACTTTAAAATAATTTTCTGTACCTTTGAAATGTCTCTCAGTGACATCAATTTTAGCGACAGATCTTGATGACATGACATTGATCTGATGGGATGTATCCAAAGAGAGATTCACTTTTTGTTTACTGTCTGTCTCTGTCTGGCCTGGGTACAAGTCTACAAATGTCTGGTTAAGTTTGGTTTGCCAATCCCCTGTGACGGGGATGGTCAGTTTTTTGTTAATACCTGTGAATGGATACGTTTCTTAATTAATATACAACTAAACAGTGCAGTGTGAATTATAATTTTAATTGTCGAAAGTTCAATATAAAGTAATATATGGTTTGAATAAAATAAATAGCTTAATAGTTGGATTCGTATAGAATTTACAATATATTCGAAACATGTAATAATCCCAAATCCATCGTCTGCTTTTGTCTTTATGGAATGATTAATTTATTTTTGACTAAATCTCAGGTTCTTTCCTACCTTTGACCAGACCTCGCCTTATTGTAAAACTGTTGCCGAGGACGGAAGAATTGCTGACAGTTAATTCACTGTACAGATCTCGTCGATAGGCGTCGTAGTTGACCTAAAATGTTCAGAGATATCAAACAGTCATTATTATGTTGAGCTTCATAAGGAAACAAACAAGAGAAAACATTATTCCAACATTTAATCTTGCATTGCTTGTAGATTACCAATGTGCAGAATTAGTATACTAAGACAACTATGTTTTTTCCTTAAGATTCATGCATAGTTTGTGCTGCGGAATAAACGCAGACTGCTGTCAGTCTAGCTACACAGTATTTTCCTGTCTTAGCTTACCATGTTAACCATTGCTAGTTTCATTTGTATGTAATTGTTGGACCTAAAATGTTCAGAGATATCAAATCGTCATCATTATGTTGAGCTTCATAATTATTTGTGAAAAATGATTCATTGATGGATTAAAAAATAAATTCCTGGCCTACCGTTTGAGTTTTCATGTTTCCCACCGGTTGCAACGACCACTGGGGTTCACCTTTGAGGTTGATTTTGAGAGCATCAAACACTACTTGAGGTTTACCTGGAGATAAGCATTACAGTGCAAATGTACGAGGAGTTTATTTAAATGAATTTCTAGTTTTTTTAAATACTTTTTTCTGTAAGAGATTTCAAACGTTAGAAAATGTGTTTTAACTTTACGACTAACAGATGTGTTTAGCTTACTAAAAACTATTTTTCTATCCAGTATTATCTGCACTAGAATAATTTGACACTGAAAAGAATTACAGTACCATAAGTCTGCAGCTCATCGTTTGGGTTCCTTTGTCTCCTTATATCAAGGAAATCACTGCCTATCTTTTCTAAGTCTACTTCGTAATTCATGATGGCTGAAACAGAAAGGTCATATCTTTGAGTATTTTTTTACTTTATATTTTTACAGGCAGAGGCGTGGCTCAGTGGTAAAGGGTAAAGTGGTAGTGTCCCTGGTTCGAATCCTAGTAAAGACTGGGATTTTTAATTTTGGGATGTTTGGGCGCCTCTGAGTCCACCCAGCTCTAATGGGTACCTGAGATAAGTTGGGGAAAGTAAATGCGGTAGGTCGTTGTCCTGTCCACATGACACCCTCGTTAACCGTTTGCTACAAGGTCTAAAAGGGAAACTTTACTTTTTAAAAATATTTTTACGGGAAGTTTATGAATCTCTAGGTGCCTGCAACACTATATATGAATCTCATTTTATGATATTTTCTAATATGTAGTCACAGACGTTATCTTTATTAAAACGATACAACTCAGCACATTTTAAGTTTTTAATAAGACCAAATATGACCATAGATGCATTGCTATCTACAGGCTCGTTCTTTTTGTATGTATAGGGAGCTAGATTTAAACAGTCTAAAATTTACATTTCACTACGTGAGTTCAAAACTAGTTTTAAGATAAAACAAACAAACATAAACTTGAGCAGTGTGCTTATCCTGCAATACCTTAGCATACTTTAGGAAGTAAAAGTTAAGAACATGAAAACTGAATTTAGAAATGACCAAGTCTAGAGGCAGGCCCTACTTCTATCTTAAATCTATGAATGATATTCACATGGAATAAATCAAGGCACCTAGAGTCGCATTTACAATAATCGAACCAAGACCTGAGTCGTTTCATTCTTATCAAAACTAAAAATATATTTTTGAAAAAAAATATTCTAAACATATTTACTGAGTCTACACTTAAAGTAGATTCAGTCTCTTAGACATAAGTTACATTTTTTTTCAAAGTAATATATATTGTAAAAATATTGAAAACCAAACAGGAAGACAAGTAAACAAACAACAATAATAAGTGAACAAAATACTACTTACCATATAGTGGTCTAGCTATATCAAACTGTTTCTCAGGGTCCTAGGATCTCACAATAAGTTCTTTAGAACAACCTATATGATTCAAAACTCACACAGTTCTTTTGTTTCTAGATGGTATATATAGTGTAAACCTTGGATTAATCCTAGCATTGCGTGGCGGTAGTTTCACTGTTAGCTAAACACAGAGAGTGATTTTTCCGATGAGCTATTTCAAGTAGGTAACGTCATTGCGTTTCTTTTTCGAAATAAATAGAATAATATTAAACAAATTAACAAACTGAATCCAAAATTAGCTATAATACTTTAAAAGTCAATTTAATTTGCGTAATATGTAGAGAAAAAATATTTATCGGGAATTTTTCTTTTAGGGAATTACCAAAAGGTTCACGAATAATTTGTTTTTCCATCCAAACTATTCTGCACACACGCAGCATGTACAAACATACACACACATACGCTATTACAAAGAAATTAAAAATTCAGAAAAACTAGTCATTCTTAGACTCCATTAAAAAATAAAGAAAAAAGAAAACTATTTACATTCTTCACTGCGAACACTTGCTTGGGGAAAACAAAAACATTGAGTTTACAAGAATGTAATCCAGATTCCTGGATTTAATCAACAGACAAATTTAAACTTATAATGTTAAAAATATTTTTGATTCTATATATTGACCCTATTGGCAAATATTCACAAACCAACATTGTAATGTTGGCATTAAACTTAATCCTAGTGTTTGTTGTACACCACTTTTTACTTTCAATATAGTTTGTCATTTATTGATCTATTTATAATGCAAATTAACAAATAACAATTAATGATTCAATTTTCATTATTTTAAAAGAAAGTTCCTCTTTCATACCTATGGGGCAGATGATGTAAAGCCCGCAGTTAACGAGGGTGTCATGTGGCCAGCACAACGACCCACCGCCTTTACCTTTCCCCAACTAATGTCAGGTACCCATTAGAGCTGGGTGGACTCAGAGGCACCGAAAGATCCCAAAATTAAAATCATCTCCAGGATTCGATCTCTTGACCTACGGTTCGGAAGCCATGCGCTTTACTTATATAGTTCGTCCATCGTGTTTCAATGATGATCACTTTGTCATCTAGGAGGCTGAGGGCTTTGCACTGGGGTTTTATGCCTCCTTATGTGGCTGGTGAGACCTATGTGAGCCTGGAATGTTCGGCTGCACACTGGGCAGGTTATTCCAGCTGGAGCTAGTGTCATTGGCCTTGTTTTTTTTCTCGTAAACATTACCTTTTTTAAAACAATTTTTTTATGAAATTCTTGAAACTGTTTCACATTATACCCGGCCAATTATGCTACTTTTCATTTATTCACAGGTCTTTTTATCCCAAGTCAAGGCGATTAGGTGATCCAACATTGAGTACTAAAACTCAAGGCAACTAACAGTTGATCGGCATACCATTACAATAGGCCTATTTGTTTTTTCAAGAAGAACAATAAATTAAAGAGGCTATTATTTCTCTTTCTATAGGACAGATGATGTTTAAGGTCATTTCTTTATTTGGCCAACGGTGTCATGTGGCCAGCACAATGACTAACCGCCTTTACTTTACCCAACATTAGAGATGGGGGACTAGGGGCACCCTAAAAATCCCAAATTCAGAATCCCAGACTTCATCGACATTTGAACCAGGGCCCCATGTTCGGAAGCCATGCGCTTAAACACTCGACCAGCGCACCCCCAAACTGATTATTACTTAGATTAATTTTAATTAGAAAATGTGATATCTCGACTTTAGAAGCAAACTTTTATTTTCTAACTGGTTTGTTCAGTGAGGAAATTAATTTAAATAGAAAGAAAACAGGAGTCAATATTAGGATAAGTTTTGCAATTGTAAGATGTAAAAATGGATGTACTTATGATCTAGGACTGTGATCTTTTGTTTAAAATATCGACTTATTTAGTACTCCCTTAATTTTGTCTATCATATATTAGTAGAATGTTCGATTTTTCCTTTCTTAGAGTGTTCTTTTTTTCTCATTATTATGAAAGTATCTGTGGATTCCTTTAGAGGAATTATTTAATTATGCTGCAGACATTGATTTGATAATCTATTGGTAAGGGAAAAAATGCTCTTAGAATTAATATTGCCATTATTGTTTTCATTTTTTTTTAAATTTCAGGTCATTTTGAAGCAAATATGTGAATGCAAAGAACAAGCTGCAACATTTATTATTTAAGCACTGAATTTTATTTTTTTAAATACAAGCAGAAAGGACAGCAAACAAAGAAAATAGAAACTATAAGTGATTTGTTTTTTTTACACTTTATTTAGTATGTACTAAAACAAATGTGAATAAAAAATATAAATTAACTTTTGTATGTTAATAGTATTGAATTATGTTAATACAATGTCACATGAATGGTCTCCATATTTCAAGCAATCTTTCATTCATACACAAATGAATTTATAAAAGATGTCTGTCTTTTCCATTTGAACACTGGCCTCTACTGCTGTGCAGAGAAAAAACATTTTATGGGTTATAACTTCCTCTGTAGTTTTGACATGATTAGATTCACATATTACAACGTTTTGTACAATAAAAAATTTAGAGCAATTTGATATGCCCTTTTAGTGTCCACCTGACTTCGACTGGAATATTCATATTGTTACATTCCACTGTCAAGGGGCTGATGTATTTTGGTAGACTTGTGTGAGACTTAGAATAATGTTCCAGAAGATCATGGAGGATTTGAGAGAATGGTATTTCTGAACACTTCCCTGACTGAAACAGAACGCATCCAGTCAGTCTGAGCACCAGAGCTACATCCCCTGCAGACAATGAAATAAAAATGATAACAAAACCAATCATATCCTATATATTAGTAAGTATAATTTAATAATTCTATGTCTATTGAATATCATGTGAGATATCAACACGTCCAAGAAGAAGATACAGATTATTTGGTGATTGGAAATTGTTTTTTTCTGTTTCATGCAACAAGAAGAAAACAGTTCTTTCTTTAAGTCCCCAATTTAGATCTGGATAGACTTTGAAGGATACGTAACAATACCTCATCACACATTAAACTGTCAGTTTTTTTTATATATCTGAACTTAAATTCAACACCCTCAGTTAACAATCAAAAGGTTTAGCATTCGACAATTTAACATTTTATAAATTAAGAAAATGGAACATTAGATGTTTACAGTAAGAACAAAATTTGACATTAATTTTTTTCAAAAGTATTGAGATTAACATACAAGTCCCCCAAATGATATGAACCAAATTACCTGTAAACTCTCTTTGTCCAAACTCTTTGTTCTCTATTGGAACTGTTGCTTTGGTTTCCACTTGTGCTAAATTGATACTGATCTTTGAAAGAGGGAGATTTCTTTCCGGCAGTGAGATTTCTATCTCTCTATTTAAACCTGTGAACAGAAAATGTTTGTCTAAGAAGATTCCATTAAAGAGCTTTTCACACTCAACAGATAAAGACTAAAATATTGTTGCGTTAGTACTTAGAAGTTTGAAATCCCCTTCTTTGGTTTAAAAAAATATTGCAGAGAGAGTATGTACACAACAGAAGTTGGACATAATGCACTTAATTAAACGTGATTACATAATTAGAAATTTTCCTCGGTACCTTTAGCTAAGCCTTCAACTAGATTGAACTGGACATGCACATCTGAGGTTCCCTGCAAAGAAAAATGTGGAAGTATGAGATTATGTTGAATATTTAACATTATCTTAGAGCAAAGAAATATATGAATTTAGCTAAATAAGTAGTTAGATCTTTGCTCACTTTGAGCTAGTTAAGCAGGTATTGTAATGGTCAAAAGTGCAAGGCACAAGTCAGTTAAAGTTGTGAACTAATCTACCTGAGCAGTATGCTCTGTCCGATTATCTCACCTGATTCTAATGTGTATTGGAGTGTCCATGCTTTGTCCACTTAACTAATTCTAATGTGTATTGGAGTGTCCATGCTATGTCCACTTAACAAATTTACCTGTGAATTAGAGTGTCCATGCTCTTTCCACTTAACACTGTCTTTCACTGTTTTCACTTTTAATCTGGCCAGTTTGACTTCCCCTGTAGACAATAAAACAAACTGTACTAAAGTAGATATATAGATTACCAAGATAATGTAAGTTGCAGACATCTATACAAACCTTGTAGTTGGAACTATACAGTCTAGGGTGGTTCCAAAAAATTTTTTTTTAACAACTTGTAGTGCTTTTTGATTTTTCTGTTCTATGTCATGAGATAATGAAATAAAAACAAAAACTGAGTCATTCTATCATCATTTACTGCTGCCTCATGAGGATTAAAAATGGTGATAACTGCCGATTTTCTCGTTTTTGTATCATTAAGCCAGAAAAAGGTTGAGGTTTCCACATTGAAATTATAAATGTACTGAGAGTTCCAAACAGTCAACAAAATGTTCACAGACTCTGAAAATTAACATTCATTCAATAATCAGTACTGCCTAATTGGATTTGAAAATTACAATAACGGCCTTTTTTCGTTTACGCAACATAAACTCAGAACAATGTTGAGCTTTCAACAATTAAAATATAAATGCATTGCACACAGAACCAGTTAAGTAACATAAAACACTACAACACTGTTCATTGTTCATTCATTGATTGAGTGTTGCCTTCTTTGCATCTGGGTACTGTTTACGGTGTGACTCAACAACCTGATACAAGTACTGCTTTTCATCTTCCTTTTTTGTTGATGACTTGTTGAAGTTGGTTGCCAATGCAATGCCTCGCTCTGCTGAGTCATTAACAACTTTAAGTGAATGGGCAACCACCTTTGCATGTTGGTACGCTTCCAGCTGCGGCCACTGCTCAACAGGCAAGTTCAGAAACGATTTGTCGAGATTCAAGACCTGAAAAAAGAAGTGATCTGCTTCCAATAAAATAATCAAGTTTCTTATCACCAAGTTCTTATTTGCCAGTGTATTTGATTGACCTTTCTGAAGATGTTTCATGTTCGCTGGCAGTTATAAGACAAGATGCCATTCTTGTCTTGACCTCGGCTGAAACAAGGTCAGAAAACAGAGCAAGTGGCACGAGTTCTTGTCCCAAGTACCATAGATGGCGTCCAAGTGCCGCAATTCCTGTGTCTGCAATGATCTTGGAAGTGGTACAATAGTTGGTGAGGCTTTGAATAAGAGACAGATCGTTTATAGGAGCATCACAAGGAGATGTACAAGATATCCACACTTTGACATACACCAATGTTGTGAACAGTCCAAATTCTAAGCATGCTGTGCTCTCATGTCGACTGAGCTTAAACTGTTCCTGAAACAAATTCAGCTTCAGAACATACAGCAACTGTGACATCCATCTGGCATGATGGAAAGCCCCAGGTGCACGGAATCGAATGCCACGTGGTGGTGTCTGTCCCAAAAAAATCATGGCCAGCTCTAATAATTCCCTGTAGTCTTCTCTTGGAATTGCTCCCCTGTTACCAGTCAAAATGTCCTGACAGAATTTCAATATTTCCTGTTTTAGCAATGCTAGGCGGGTGTCTGCACATGGTTTGTATGCCACTTGGTCAATATTTGGCCAAAATTCTTAAAATCTGCGAAATAATATCACATTTGGCCCTGATATTGGGCCAAACACCTTTTTAAAAATGTCGCTGCATAGGACTTCAAGGACGTGGTGTCGGTAAGCCAATCATAGCAGTTCTTTGCCTAGTTTTTGCTCCAGTAGCACACATGCGCCATTGAGATGGCCGGTGTTTGCTGCAGTTGTATCAAATGACATTCCTGCAATGCTGTTAGTCAGCTCCCAATCAGTGATGGTTTCTGCTGCAGCTTTGGCTATTTGCTCACCTGTTCCTTGTACAACTTTTGGAATAGCCAAAAGCTTTTCAGTTGTACGACCTGTTACAATGATTGCACGCTTTTGCTGTGTTTGACCTTGTGTGTCTGAACTGTCTGATGATTTGCATTCAGAACATACAGCAACTGTGACATCCATCTGGCATGATGGAAAGCCCCAGGTGCACGGAATCGAATGCCACGTGGTGGTGTCTGTCCCAAAAAAATCATGGCCAGCTCTAATAATTCCCTATAGTCTTCTCTTGGAATTGCTCCCCTGTTACCAGTCAAAATGTCCTGACAGAATTTCAATATTTCCTGTTTTAGCAATGCTAGGCGGGTGTCTGCACATGGTTTGTATGCCACTTGGTCAATATTTGGCCAAAATTCTTGAAATCTGCGAAATAATATCACATTTGGCCCTGATATTGGGCCAAACACCTTTTTAAAAATGTCGCTGCATAGGACTTCAAGGACGTGGTGTCGGTAAGCCAATCATAGCAGTTCTTTGCCTAGTTTTTGCTCCAGTAGCACACATGCGCCATTGAGATGGCCGGTGTTTGCTGCAGTTGTATCAAATGACATTCCTGCAATGCTGTTAGTCAGCTCCCAATCAGTGATGGTTTCTGCTGCAGCTTTGGCTATTTGCTCACCTGTTCCTTGTACAACTTTTGGAATAGCCAAAAGCTTTTCAGTTGTACGACCTGTTACAATGATTGCACGCTTTTGCTGTGTTTGACCTTGTGTGTCTGAACTGTCTGATGATTTGCATTCAGAACATACAGCAACTGTGACATCCATCTGGCATGATGGAAAGCCCCAGGTGCACGGAATCGAATGCCACGTGGTGGTGTCTGTCCCAAAAAAATCATGGCCAGCTCTAATAATTCCCTATAGTCTTCTCTTGGAATTGCTCCCCTGTTACCAGTCAAAATGTCCTGACAGAATTTCAATATTTCCTGTTTTAGCAATGCTAGGCGGGTGTCTGCACATGGTTTGTATGCCACTTGGTCAATATTTGGCCAAAATTCTTGAAATCTGCGAAATAATATCACATTTGGCCCTGATATTGGGCCAAACACCTTTTTAAAAATGTCGCTGCATAGGACTTCAAGGACGTGGTGTCGGTAAGCCAATCATAGCAGTTCTTTGCCTAGTTTTTGCTCCAGTAGCACACATGCGCCATTGAGATGGCCGGTGTTTGCTGCAGTTGTATCAAATGACATTCCTGCAATGCTGTTAGTCAGCTCCCAATCAGTGATGGTTTCTGCTGCAGCTTTGGCTATTTGCTCACCTGTTCCTTGTACAACTTTTGGAATAGCCAAAAGCTTTTCAGTTGTACGACCTGTTACAATGATTGCACGCTTTTGCTGTGTTTGACCTTGTGTGTCTGAACTGTCTGATGATTTGCATTCAGGATTGTAGTCACTGAGTTCTGCACTACTTTCTTCATCAAGATCACTAATGTCACTGGTGTCACCATTATTCAAACTTGCCGATGCTGGTGCACTTGCCTGAGCTAAATCATTTAGCCTCCTGTCTTCTTTGGTCCTCAGTTCAGCTTCTCTTTGTATTTTTACACTGCTCGTCGACCTTCTACTGCTGTAAGCTGCTGGTCTATTTTACCCATGACATACTTCCTTTCTGTTCTTTGATCAGCCAGAAAAACCCTATCTTCTTCAATTTTTATTCAGTTCATCGCATCATGATGAGCAATGTCAAACAGGCCATTCATATCAGTTCAAAATTTGACTCCCTTGCCATCTGAGCTGTGCCACCACGGGTCTTATTGCGACAGACAGTTCTGTGTTTATCAACTAGAAGTTTTAGCTTGTGGATAATATTTATTTCTTCAGCTGATGGTACTCTTGCTCTGGCCCATATCTCGCAAACCTCTCTAACAGTAACTGTGGTCAGTTCAGTTTTAGACAGTTTTTCATTATTGTGATGATGATAGTACACTTGTAAAACTTCTCTAGTTGTTGGTAGCATATTTCCATTAAATAACTGTACTGGTTCGCCAATCAGATGAACATATGTCTGAGATCTTGTAACAGCCATTTAAAAAAAAATTGTCTCTAATAAATCAATAGCCAATACCTCCTAGAAATAAATGAAAATTAAGACAAATATTAAAAACTTGTAGACAGTAAAATCAAATGTGGGGTTGTTTACTTTTTTAAAAGTTAAATATTCTTTGTACTTACAAAAAATAAGTAACAGTTGACCAGTTTTCAATTTGATCTTTAAGCTGGAAATAATATCGATTTTTGGGACCAAACAAAAAATTCAGGTGCTTAGAGGCAGTACTAAATTAACTTCAAATGGAGTTATATTTTATATTTAAGGTCTCTGTAGCACAGGTAACACAATTTTTATGAAGCACTAGCAATTTTTCAACTTTTATTTTTTACCTATGCATTGTGAACCACCCTACTATACACAGATAAAAAGGTCAGAATTATTGTGCGAGTTTACATAACGAATTATTGTCTTATTTGAAAAAAAGAAAGACTTAATGTGTTCAAAGAGATTTTAGTTGACACATTTCTGTCATTTAGCATTACTTACCCTGAAATTGCTTTAAATTCTGATATTCTTGAATAATTTTATTGAAATCAATTGGAGTAACATCAAGTGAGGTAGCCATTTTGAGCTTACAAAAGGAAGAGAAAAATACTGCTAGATTTTTACTGACTAACATTTCAAACAAACACACATCATTAAAATAGATGTATTTTACATATCTTATATAATACAGACGTTACTTCAAAAAAGAAGATGATTACGTCCTACGCGTCATGCATATTAACCAATGACGTAAATTCTGCAAATGGAACTTAAAACTGTTTCATTTATTTATATAAACATTTTAGTTAGTAGATCTATACTACAATCCTCTCTATACAGCGTTCAAAATGTATAGATCTAGATCTAATTCACTTTGCTGTTTGAACACAATGCCATTTAAGGGGACATACGAGTCGGAAAATGACGAATTTTTATTTTTTTTTTCTTTCAGATTTTGAAAATTTAACCTTTTTTTTTTATATGAATCATATTATATTTTAGCATAAAAATGTTTATAAATATGTGTATTTTGACTTTGAACATGTACACCTTCTGGTGATTATTATACAAATTATCGAAATTTATCAATGTTTACACCTTGGATACGATATTACCTATCTAACAAAACTAGGACCACGATACATCAAAAGAATGGTCACGATTCGATTTATATGTTTATCTGGGGTTGAAACTAATGGATTTATATGTTTTTTTATAATTCGTATTTTTCCGAGCTATATAAACTACGGAAATTTCCTCATATGGCACACCGGCAAAACTCGGAAAAAAGCGACTAATCAGAATGTGCCGTTTCATCCGGAAAAGGCGTTTCAAAATGGCCGACAGCGTAAACACAATCTTGTAGTGTAAGCTTTGCACAAGACAGTTTCAGTTGTTTTGTATTTGTAAATATCAAAGAAAATATCTTTTACATTAAAATGCCTCGACCAAAGGGACGAAGAATCCTAGAGAAGCTCAATAAAGCAAGAAATGTTATACTATCTGTATTATATAAGATAAGATAAGCTGCGTGGAAATTCCTCTAGATCTAGACCTAGTTTAGATCCAGCATCAGAAGGACAACGTGGTGCATCCAGATCGAAATTAGACAGTCTACCAATAAATACTGATATTCCAAGTGCCATTGATCTAGATCTACAAGAAACAGAGCAATTATGGACTATTGCTAATACTAATCAGCTTACTGATTTGATGTCGGATGCATTATGCCCAAATTGTTTTCAGTCAAGTTTGACTTTTAGACATAGAGTTATAAAAGATGAAAACATGGGGTTCGCATCAAAGTTGAAGTTATGTTGTAGTAGTTGTGGATATACCAAATCAAAGTTTTCATCTCCAAGAATACATAAAAGTAACTGTTCAAATGTTGCATTTGAAATAAACACCAAGATGGTTTTATACAGCCATGAGATAGGAAAGGGTTTCACTTCGCTGCAGACATTTAGCAGTGTCCTAGGAATTTCTGGAATCAGCCAGAGAGCCTTTAAAGACCATGATAATAAAATCACAGGTATGTTAAATTACACATTAATCTACTATTAGAATTATTTCTTTTAAAATTTTAATCTTTACCATATAAAAATTATAGATCTAGACCTAGTAACTATAGATCTAGAATCTAGTCAATCTTTACAAAGTTCTAACTTTTGATAAAAAATACATGTAGTATGATCACTATGATGTAGCCAATGTAGGCTCTCTAGAGATCTAAATCTTTTTTTTTTTTTTAAGTTTATATATATATTATATAAATCATTTTAATTAATGCTTTTTTGTTTTTTCTTCAGACTGTGAAGTGGAATCTGGGGAAGACATGCTCTACCGCACAGCCAACGCCATACGTCAAGCTTATGCAGAGACGGATGATGACATTAGGGAAGCCATTGAACGAGGAGAAAACCCTATGATTGATATTTCAGTCAGTTTTGATGGGACCTGGCAAAAGCGAGGCTTTACATCGCTTTATGGTGTAGGTGTCTGCATCGATTTACTAACAGGTCTTGTTGTCGACTTCGATATTAGATCTAAGTACTGCCATGCATGCCACATACAGAAAGCTGAGAGCATGAATGCAACTGACCTCGCAGTTTGGAAAGAACAGCATGATTGCTGTACTAATCACCACAAATCCAGCAAGTCTACGGAACAGGACAGTGCTGTAATTCTGTGGAATCGTTCTGTGGCTAAATATAATTTTAGATATGTGGAGATGCTGAGTGATGGAGATTCTTCTGCTTTTAAAGCTGTGCTTGAGTCTAAGCCATATGCTGATAAAGCTGTTACTAAACTTGACTGTATCAACCATGCCCATAAACGTATGGGGACTGCGCTTCGAAAACTTGCCAAAGAAAGCCATCTTGGTGCAGAGGAGTTGGCAGGTTAACAGAAAAAAAATTTGACAGTTTGCAAAATTTTTATCATGGCGCTATAATAGACAATATTCCAGATGTGTCCAAAATGAGGAATGCTGTTTGGGCAGGATTATACCACTCCATGTCTACAGATACTGAACACCATCATCGACAATGTCCATTAGGAGAAAATAGTTGGTGCTGGTACCAACAAGCTGTTTCGTTGGGACAAGACCCTGCCAGCCACTCTAATCATAAGGCATCAATGTTTTTGTCTCTAGAGGTGGCTCACAAGCTAATTCCAATTTATCGAAGAATGCCAGATGAGTCCTTGCTTCAAAGAATGGCTCATGGTGGTACTCAGAACAACAAGGAAAGCCTTAGTGCTATGATTTGGGCGAGATGTCCTAAAAGTTTCATGGGACTTGGCAGAGTGAAAGGCAGTGTTGCTAGAGCTGTGTCAATATTTAATGCTGGCGCCAACGAATTAATTAATGTGATGAATAAGATGCGTATTGATGTTTCTTATGTAACGTTAAATAATTTAAAAAAGGTCAATGATAAAAGAATTATTCAGTCTGACACTACTAGCCAAGAGGATTATAGAAAAAGAAGAAAGACTGTTTCTTTAACTCGGTTTGAAAAAGTCCAAGAGGAATTGGCCAAAGATGGGAATGTATATGGTGCTGGTGCTCATTAGCAATACTACTGTCAATATTTTTTTGTATTATATAATTTTTTTTGTTTTTTATTCATTATTGTTAGAGCATATTGACAGTTTAGCTGCTGTTTTAATTATTTGAAACAAAAATGTAATAACTAATTTGTAGCAAAATTTAAACAACACCATCTGAATATGTTTATGTAAATAATATAGATCAACAAACTTTTTCAAATATATTCTGATACCTTAACTCAAGAGAAAATGTTAGCAAGTTTTATGTAAACTGACAATTATATATATGCTATCTGAAGAACTCCCTAGATGAATAGTAAAGATATAACAGAACTACTGAACAGTCATTTTGAGTTTAGTGCTTTTTTCTTATTTGACATTGTTATATATATGACATTTTTGTTCATTTAAATCTTCTGTGAACTTCAAGCAAGCTCTTTTCTGTAAGGGGACATACGAGCCGGAAAGATGAAAAAAAAAAGTTCTCCATTTAGACTAAATATTTTATATTTAATATTTTATATTATCTTAATAGTACTTAATTAAACAATTGAGAAAATATAGTTTTTGACTTTATAACTTTACTGGTTGTCATGGAAACAATCCAAGATGGCTGCCAAACAAACTATAATTAAAAGCTTATAACTCAAAAAATACTTAAGATAAATTAATAATTTTTACACATAAATATCATACATGACAAGTATTAAAAATGCATGAAGGGAAATATTGTTATCTTTTATTGTCTTTTTTTAATGATTTTTTTAGTGTTGCAACCTTGAAAAATACATCAATATTTCATAATTCTAAACTTTGAAAGGCTAAAACAAAAAAACTACTTCAAATATCAAAAAGTTTCTGCATGCGTTTGTAAATATCTATGTACAGAATAAGTATGCCAAATATGAAGTATGTAGCTCAAGTAGTTTCAGAGCCTTAGTGTTTGGCAGATAGAGGTATAATACAAACACAAAAAAAAGGAGAAAATGCAAAAAAAAAAAAAAAATTTCAATTACAAAAAATTTGTCAGGAAAATACTAGATAACATGCATGTAATTTATAGGTTAGTATAATAACTATCTGAAAACATAAAAAAAATAGCTATATTTAGTAAAGGGCATATTCTAAATTTCATATAAATATAGCAACTAATTGGCAAAATAAAACGTAAATTGTACGCAATTGTATTACAGAGTAGTATTTCAAACAAAAATCCAACTTACGCAAATATCAAAAAGTTTTTGCATGCATATGTAGATATCTATGTACATAATAATTATGCCAAATATCAAATAAGTTCCAAAAGTAGTTTCAGAGCCTTAGCGTTTGGCAGATAGAGATATAATACAAAAAAAGAAAAATTCAATTTCAAAAATTTATTCAGAAAATCACTGAATAGCAAATATATGTTATTTACACTTTAGTATAGCAGCTTTTAAAAATAGCTATTTAGTATATTCCATCCAGATTACATTATAAAATGATATTATATACCGGGTATAACATTTAGCAACCATAAAGAAAAAAAACTTGATAAGAATGTAGGATGTACCGGTGTGCAATCTAAAAACCCAAACAATTTGCAACAATAAATATTAAAAAGGCAGATAAATATTTTACTTACCAGGTAACTGGACTCAAAGTTAATGGTTCACAATGTAAGCAGCTTTAAGTAAATATTTTTAGTAAAATAGTCAAAGTGTCAGAGGATTCAGTACAACTAACACAGTCCTCGATATCCAATACAAAACTTACGTGGCGAGTTAAGTCTACCGGTTTCACGATAGCGCTGTCTGGTGTTTCCCGATAACTGCGTGGCTCTTGAGACGTAATAAAAGGAACAGTTCAGAAAAAAGTTTGGACACGTAAGAAAATTTAGATGTTCAAAAATAAAGCTAATCATGTACCAAGAAATACAATTTATTCATTATTATTATTTTATTTATTTCAGGTTTTCTAAAAATCACCCAAACCATTACGTGGACGATAGGGAATACAGGTTTGGTAAAGCAACGAATGTCAAAACTCTTGTTTTGTAAAATTATTTTAAGAAGGTTTCTTTCAAAGTTTTAATATGACTTTATATGTTACATAAACAAAACTACACTAATATAATGTAAGTAGCATTAGTAGCGTAGCTAGATATTTGGGGCCCCGGGGGGGGGGGCTTGACCTCTTTGGGGGCTCCTGCATTTTGATATACGACATCATGCCATGAGATAATGGCGTAATATTTAATGTAAAAACTAATTTCGGACACTCATTTGGGGGAACCTCTAAAGTGAGGGGGGGGGGAGGTTCCAATTTGGACCCGACTCCCTCCCCTACCCCAGCTACGCCCCACCGAAGTGATTAGAAGATAATTGTTTGAAGTCAAATAAAGCAATAATGCTGATGACTATTATTTCTGTGTAGTAGTGGCTGGTATTATATATACAGATTTGATAAACACTTCACATTAGAGTAATATTTAGATCTATGAATATTAAAATCGTTTACCATTAAGAACCATATGGGAAGTTGCACAAAGGGTGCTACTGGACGGTTATGTTTTCAAATACAGGTGAAACGTAAGCTGACTGAGTATACAATAGCTGCTGAGTTACTTAGTAAAGTACATTTTCACTTCAATGGTCATTTCCAGACAATGTCCGGGCTAAGAAAATGAGATGTGTGGGTTCATTGTAATTCGTTTGACTATCAAGATGTTTATCTAGTTTTAATAAAATGTGTCACACGCAACCCGTACTAATTAATATGGCTGATTTCTGGTAAGAATCGTTAGGGTTAACTTAAAAATACTTTAAGACTTAATAAATAAGTTTATAAACTTGCGGCGCTATGTTTTGACCACTATGCTTAAAATTTAAAAAAATGACATTCATTTCTCCTATTTCAGTGACATTTTTCTGTTTACAAAATCACAAAGAAATCAGCAATACAAATAGTTGACTTTGAGTATGTTTAGTATTTTAGTTTTAATAGATAACTCAGAAAATAAATACCTTACATTAGGCCTATTTCTTCCTTTCAAGTGGCATAGAATTATTCAATAATTTTTTGTCTTTATAAAGATTTAAAAAAAAATTATTTTTGAACTGAATGCTTTTGTTTTATGTAGAGGTTGTCTCTAAAGAATAGTTTCTTTTAATTCCCTTTCTTTAACGATAAACATTGCACTGAATCGTTAAAGACAACATGACTATAATGCGCTCACCTCACCTAGCCCTTAGTCTGATTGACCAGCGGGGCGTCAAACATGACACGTCGGCTATTTTTCTTCATCCCTTTCTGTATTTTGCTTTGATTTGAATGTTTTTCAACGACAAGCCGGCTCATTCTTTGATGTCTTCTCATCGAATTTTGAGCTTCTTTTTATCCTTGATACCTACAGAAAGATCTTTGCGAGCCAGAGGCCCCCCCCCCCCTCCCGGTAATATGGGCATGTACTAAATTATTAATTAAATATAAAACAGAGAAAGTAAGTCTGGTCTACTTTGATAGGCTCAAACTTTTATATTGAAAACGATCCAAAACCATTAGTATCGATACCGAATACAATATTACGTGGCGAGTTACGTGTTTTGCGGTACCACTGATAGGTCTTTCCCAATAACTTCAGTGTCCACGTCATTTTATTACTTACAACATTTACAAAAAATAAAAAATAAAAATATGTAAAGAATATTTTAATTTACTTTTGAAATCTTCAAGTAGAATGTCTTTATTCGTCACGAGATTATTGGAAGATAAAAATAGCAACTAGAATTCCTGGATTTTGATATAGAGCTTTGCTCTGATAGTGTTGTGTTTTTGTACTATTCACCTGAATAATATTTCGAATTAAAAATTTAAGTATAATTATATTTTTTTCATTAATATTTGTAGTCTAAAAAGAATTATAGCGTTAACTAGAATATTTCATATTCTTTTGCTCAATGCAAAGCTTTAAATTGTTTATTTACCTTTTCTTTTTGTTCGTGAGATTAAATAAGTATTTTGATTTATAATTACAGAGAAATGATAAAATTTACTACTTATCAGCTCTATATTGTGTGCTTTTAACCTAGGGCTTGATAGCATCTATTTACCATTTTTTTTTAATGTTTCAGCAGAGCTAGCTGTTCTATATTGTATACAGTTTTGGTTATTGAAATATTAACATGGACTACATTGACATTGTCAAAGTTTGTCAAGAATGGTATATGCGAAAATTCGATGTCCCATGTCAAAAGATTAATGGTGAGATATAGTTCATGGAAGACCGTTTTTATGTGTAAATGTTTAAATATCAGTCTGCCTGGTGGTGCGGTTTGCGCGCTGGACTGTCGTTCGGATTTATCGACGGTCGCGGGTTCAAACCCTGCCCGCTCCCATCCCCCGTCGTCCTGCAGGAGGTTTGGACTAGGAAGTAAACTATCTTCAACTCTGAAGGAACATCCGAAATATGTGAAACATTTTTACAAACAAAAAAGAAAGTGTAATTCTGTTACACGTTATTAAGTAGACCTTCAAACCAATGAATGAAGACAATCTATAGCAGTAAAAGAAATCAACATTTTTATTTCGATGTTCATACTTATTGGGACCGTAAATATTTTTTTAAAATGTTAATAAGAACTGCATTACATATTAATTTACCATATTAAGTACATTTTTAGAAATGGAAAGGATTTTATATTTTTGCTGAAAATTTTATCAAAATATTTTAATGTCATAAGTCTCAAGGCTCAAACTATCTGTAAGTGGTGATTGTGAATGGTCTACTTTGGACCGAGGACCGGAGGTGTTTGACACCTCAAGAAAGGTAAACTCTACTTTTTTTTTTTAAGTAAAATATAATTCTTAAAATCTAAAATTATTTTATATTTTTCAACCAAGATAGTACTACTTTTTTGCAAACTGAGCTAAGAAAAAGCAAATACATTTAGTAGATAAGCTTTATTATATTTTTATATTATAAATTTCCTTCCACATATTGCACTGGTACTATTGATATCGTACACTTTCATTGATAAAATAATCCCTTTTCAGAATTGTTCTTTCTCGATCCACAATCAAACTGCATAAGACTGCTACTCACATTTTACATAATATTATTTCATTGTGAATTTAACTGTAAGTAAACAGACACCAAACACGATAACAAATCTGACAATTTAAAATTAACTTTACAACAGTTACAGTGCAGGGGGCAATTAATTGTACGGCATGTTACTCAACCACACGATCAGTATTTAAATCGCATGCAGCCACACTTTGGATCTAAAACTTAAAACGTGATATCATAAAAAGAAAGACCCATAACAACACTCTATAAAAAAGTTTGTCGTAATCGTTAATTAACAGAAAACAAGAAAAACATTAAAATACATTAAAAAATAAAATAGGACAAATACTCCTTTACACAATTTACAGAGCAATTTTTTTTCTAAATAACTGATCACTGTTCAATATAGTTTTATCTTGTCCTATCATCAAATCTTTTTTTTTGTAACTTTGATAACTGATAACGGTCAAACTAGAGTTTTCCCCAGTGTCCAATGAGCTAATTTTTTTTCTTCTCTCAACAATATAACTGTCCATTTTTTATATAAACCGTAAGAGCCGTTTTCAAGGTCTTTTAAACCCACCCAGCCTGAAGGTTCCAGGTTCCACGAAGGTATGAGTTGAATAGAGGGATATATAAAAAAAAAACGATAACCCCCCACTGACACCAAATAACTAGTTAACTCACTTGATAAAATAAAAACATCACTCGATTACACACTCATTAACAAATAACAATATATTTGTGTCAGTGATTGCTGAATCTGTAATTATTGAACTTTTTAATTACCAACTTCAGGTGATAGTCAACTTTCGAGATCACCACAGAGACCCATCGTGTGACCTAACGGTTTCAACAACATCCAGTAATTCAATCAACGTAACTCTCTCACAAACAGTGGTCAAAGGTAACAGTACACTATGTACATTTTTTTGTTTCTCTCTCCTTCTATCTCTCTGCCTCTTTTTTCTCCTCTCTCTTTCTCTCTGTCAGCATCTCTATTTTCCTATTCACATCCTTCTTCTTAATATCTTTGTCACCACGGTCCCCTAATAAAATACTTCACAAAGCAATCACACATGAGTAGGTACTTCAAACATTTTGTTTTCTTTAATCTATTGGTTACTTGCTCTAGTTACTTACTCTAGTGGTTCAATAGAAGTGTCATTTCTTTTACAAAAATAGGATTATCAAAGAGAGTGGAGATACCCTTCGACGACGAGGTACCTAAGAAAGTTATAAGTATTTTTGGAAACTCTTTAAAGATTGATCCTGGCAAGCAGAAAGATGAGACAATCTTTTCCCCAAGTTATAACGAGCAACGTGAAGACATATCTGACAATGTCAACGTTGAAGCTGACATACAAACATCTGAGAGCTTTTATAAAGGTTGGTAATTTTTAATTAAGCTTAGCTTGGGCAAGTTAGGGGTAAAGACTAAATTATGGAAAAAAACTAATTCTTACCCTAATGAACTGTTCTATGGGGAAGAGCAAAAATTTAATGTATATTTCATTCTGATCGGCCCACACCTAACGGCCCAAAGAAGTATGTCTGTGTAAGAAAATTTGATTTTTGAAGGAGCATCATTTTCAAACTGTTCCAACAGGGCCGGCCTTAGGCATAGGAAAACTAGGCAAACTTCAAGGTCCTCCGATTTGTGGGCGCCTCACACAGGACTCTAAACAATTTATTCAAGATAAAAAAATAGCTAAAGTTGTGACCAATGTTATTTCTGGAGTACACTAGTTTAAGTTTTCGATAAATTGCGTAATTTTATTTATATAATATTGGTTCTTATGCGAATGTTCTCTCTCTCAAACATTTTCACATATCTTTAAAATAAATGAAGGCGCGGGACTGAGTGGTTAAGTGCTTGCCTTCCGAACTGGGGTCCTGGGTTCAAATCTGAGTGAAAACTGGAATTTTCAATGTCGGGATCTTTAGGGCGCCACTGAGTCCATCCAGCTCTAATGAGTACCTGACATTGGTTCGGAAAAAGTAAAGGCGGTTGGTCGTTGTGCTGGCTACATTTACGTTAACCTTGGGACACAGAAACAGATGACCTTTAAATCACCTGCTCTATAGATAACAAGTTCTGATAGGGGAAATTTACCTGGATAGTGGTTTTATAACAATTTTATTGGATGTTTGCATTTTTTTTTTAATTTAGGAAGATTTGACTGCAAACTTCAGCTGATTGGGAATGTTATATTTGAATCAAACGGGGAAATAAAGGACCCAAACATTGGACAAATCGTGGAAGAAATGAATACAATGACCGGAGGTCATCTGAACATGTTTGATCTTGTAGAAGATTACAGAAAAAATAGATTTATTCCAAAAGGCATTTGTTGGTCAGCGGCTGGAGAGTGCGAACTGACCTGGAATCCTAAACCATACATTGAATGGAACTGATGACTTGGACTTATTAAAAACAAACATGTACTATCTATGTTGATGTTTACAAGCAATTCCCTTGGTTTATTCAACGTCTAAATCGATGCAGTTTAGAATAAATATAACAGCCCTATTCATATATGTTAGTTCAAATATTGTATACTTACAACACATTGCTTATACTTTGCAATCTTTTGCACTTCTTATAGAGCTATAGTGGAAGAAGGGGGAAAAGATTCCTTATTATTTAATGTATATTCTTCTCGCACAAATCTTAAGTTCTTATTACCATTTATATTAGTATTACATTACAGAAAAACTTAATATTTGTTTTAATGTTTACAAAATTTGCTAAACTGCTTCTCTCTTTCTTTCCCTCTCCCCCCCCCCCCCTCTCTCTCTCAGCATCATTGAAATTATCTATAAGAGCAATGTGGATTGCCTTTTTAACTGATAACTAAAAGTGTATCTATTATTTACAAAAACATTTTCATTTGAATATTCATTTATTTTTCATGAAAATACATTCTTTTATGTCTAATATTGGATCATGTAAGACCGGGCGTTGTTCTTCTCCAGTGAAAATAAAATTCTGAATCTCACCATTTTTTTTTTGTTATTTAATAATTAGTTTCTTATTTATTTCAAAAATATTTTGTAGCGTTAATACTAATGATCATGAAGTTATTCAAATAACATAATTAAAAGCTGCAAAATATTTTAACGTAAACATTGTTGAATATTTTAATGATGTCTTTAGAGAATAATAACACAAAGATTTACTGCTCCAAGGGTGAACGACTGTCTAGAGAATATAGAGTTGGGATAATCACGAAGGATCACGTAAAAAACGTTTGGGCCGCAAGGCCTTCATCCTTAAAGAATAAAAATGCTTCAATCATTTTAAGATTAATCATTTTAAGTTCAAACATTGTAAGTTCAATCAATGTAAGTTGAATCATTATAATTTCAATCATTTGAAGTTAATCATTATAAGTTCAATCATTTCAAGTTCAATCATTTAAATTCATTCATTTTAAATTTAATCAGTTTAAGTTCAGTCTAAGTTCAATCATTATAAGCTCAATCATCTTAAGTTCAATCATTTTAAGTTAGTAAAGTATCTAACATAAATTCAATATTGTTCAAATTATGTATTTCTTTCAATCAAAAAAATCAACAAAAAAAACAAACAACTAGGGTTTTTGTTCATTGATGAATAGATAAAAAGTTACAGTGCAGAAGTATCAAGGCATATATTCATTTTCTTAAACAACTTTCTGAAAAATAAATAAACATACAATAGTAGTAATCATTGGAAATGTACAAAAAATGTCACCGTCAATTAAGCAATGACGTTTTTGAAATAATGATGTTAACATTTAAAAGAAAAAGATGTCATCAAAAAGTCTTCTCTGTTAATCTTATCTTCTTATCTTATATACTACATGACATTCAAAAATCACAATATTAATGTCAAACTATTTATAATAGTGTTTTAACTCACTCTTATTTTAATATGAATGTTTTGCAAATTGTATTCATTAGGACTTAATGAAATATAATACTTAATAAAAAAAAAAAGAAAACTTGATAAAAATATACTTAATAAAAAGATATTTAATAAAAAAGATATTTAATAAATAAGATACTTAATAAAATAAGATACAATGGAATGTACGATATGGTTTTTTAGTGATCGTTCACACCCAATCAACAGTTAGCGTGTAATCCCAGTAAATTTGAGCCTCGCCCTCTATTGTCCAGGTAACACAATAGGGAAGACCATCTTTTTCGTCCACGTGAAGCATGGACACACCAGGGTTTCTAGTTCTTTTTAAGTCTGCCACAATCTGCTGAAAGGGCATCTCGTCAATACATTTACCAGCGCCGCTTAAAAATCTCACCATGCCGTATAATTTAACATCAACTTTAAAGTTACCTGTCACAAAAAAAAATAAAAAATTACCAAACAACTTGAAGAAGCCTTCATATAAAAAGTACTCACAAAGACACACAGTCACACTTCTTATGATAGTTATATATGGTAATGGTTCAAGAAACCTGAAAAGGACCAAGATGCCTGTGTGTAGTCGCTGAATGAACTTTTTATGTTGTGTCTTTTCTATTTATGTGAATGTTTCTGTTGTATCGTCTTGATATGAGAAAAGAGTCATTGTAATCACTACAAATGTCCATAAGGATCAATAAAGGAGTCTTAGTCTTAGGTCTTAAAACTGCATAAGGTCGACTCCCACTAGACATTATGTATGGTGATCTAACAGAAGGCAGGAAAGCCACTGGTCGTCTAATTTTAAGGTATGTTGATGTATGTATACGCGACATGAAGCTCTTTAAAATTGATACTAACAGTTGGGAAAAAGTAGCACTGAACAGATCCATAAGCGAGCTTAATGAAAGGGTCACGGATAGCAGATGTCATACTCAACAGTAGTAGAAAGAAGGGTGAAAGTGCAACACCACCTGTGGTTAGAGGCTTAACCTGTGACAGCAGTTGTGTATCAAGGATTGACCTCTTTGGTAAGACAAGAAGTTGCAAAAGGGAAATGACAGTTTTATAAATTTATAAATATTTAAGCAATGATATAAAATTTCATAAGTTGGTCAGAAAAGATCTGTTTGAGCTTTGTAAAAATATAGTAAAACGGATTCAGATGTAGGTTACCATGTAAATCAATTTGTGCTATAAGATTTGTATTTTTACACATCTTGTTCAAAAAGTATTTCTAATTTATTGTTCACATTTTTTACAAGAACCTCTCTACAGCAGGTAACCAATTATTTATCATGAATATATCTGTCTATCTCTTAGACTACCTCTAAAGCGTAGAAAAAAATAAAGGACTAATTAAAATAGACATATTTGAACGCATATATATAGCACAGTTATCCACTGACACACACATCATTGTTCACTGAGTCAATGTCATAGTACCTATGTAGCAGGTTTTCTCCTCACTAACTTCAGCTTCAGATCTGCCTCTTGTTCTGTGGCTCGCATTTAGTCTGATATCAAACTTTTCAGTGCTATCGGTTTCCTGTTGACCAGGTCTGATTTTCACCTTTTCATAACCAGTTTCCCGAGGTCCTTGTATTTTTACGCTTTTCTCATATCCTGGTAAAAATCATGATAAGGTAAACATGTAAACAAATGTATGAAATTTCATTGGGGAACACTCTCTGAGAAAAAAAAAACTTTAATAAAAATTTCATTACAATATTATTTTGTTTTACGCTAAACACACATAGCTTCCTTGGACGAGCGTTAGAAAATTAAATCTCATGGGTGAGTGAAAGCAAAAGTTGTAAAAAAACTGATATTAGCTTCAAACATATGTGTAAGTAACGTAGGCTAATTTATAAATTGTGGTTGAAGATACATACTGAATTTTTCTGTTTCACGTTTTCTAATTCTACATTATTCTTTTGCAATGTTAGATTTAGAGTCTTTAAGTACTGAACGTGATAACCACTGATTCTTTTTCACTTAAATTAAGATGTTACGTACCTTTAGCGAGACCTTTCGTTATTTTGAAGCACTCTCCTATGACAGAAGATTTATTTTCATCAATTGCACGTTCTCCGCCGTTTCTATAGACGTCACAAGGTTCCTAAAGAGCATGAATATTGAAACATGTCATTGTCGAAATGCAGCATACTCGGATGCGCCATACCAGCTATGAAATTATTATACATGTACCTGGCTTTGAAGGTTCATTTTGAGTTTACAACATTAAACACCTACGCTAACAGAGCTGATCACCCAATGATGGCTGTATGTATTTCATTTAATTGTATCTTTTGCAAACATCTCTGCCACTAGCCCCTTCAACCTTTTGAGCTAGGAGGTATCTGGACGGAGGTATTTGGAAGGAGACTTCTGCTCGTGCTCATGCAACTCAATCGGTATTCATACTCCAGCCATCTTGATTAGTAGCCAAGCAGTTTATGGATCAATTGTACATCGGACACACCTTTTTTAAAAACTGAGTCCTAAAATAGCGAGATCATTGTAACGCTGGACATCTTCGTATAATCATTGAAATATCCAGTTAATAGGATAAAAAAAATTGTTGGGCCCTAGTGTGGTCCGATAAATCGGAATCGATTATATTATTCTTTATTTAGAAACTAGAAAGTGATTACTTAGTTCATATATCAATGAAACGGCTGACTGTTCCACTTATTTGAGGCACATTTCTCTTTGTCAAAGTGGTCAAGTAAATACTGAGGAACTGCACATCTTCAACTAGATTTATTTATGTTTAGCACAGAATAAAAATTCACTTACAGTTGAGATAGTTACTGGTTCAATCGCTGAACTCCACTTTTCTGTGTTTCTTATTGCATGGCATTTTAACTTGTTTAACAGAATCTGAGGTTTTCCTGAAAAAAACAACACAACGACAACAACAAAATAAACCTGTTAAAATATTCAAAATGTATTTTGATTGACAACATTCCTACTATGTAAGAGTAGACTGTAGGCTTGTATAGAGTATTAGCTTTAATAAAACAAAATAAGTTTGCTCTCCCTTACCAAATCTAGTTAATGTTCTGCTTTCTGGCCGTGGAAGATCTAAATACGAATTAACAATCTTGTACAAGTCGACTGTGCTCATTCTTCTTTAGAATCTGCAAGAACTAATAATTCAAAATAATAACGCAGTAATTTTCCTTTAAAATATAATATTTATATTGCATTGTTGAAAATGTGTAGGCTGCCTTTCTTTGAATGGTGATCATACTCTAGTTAAACAATTATTAGCTGGTCTTTAGATTTTTGTTTTACAAGACTCCTGATCTTTCCATATTTATTACGTGGTGGCTGAGTAGGGTCCTGGATTCGAATCTTGGTGAAGTCTGGGATTTTTAATTTTGGGATTTTTAGTGTGCCCCTTAGTTCAGCCAACTGTGATGGGTACTTGACATTAGTTGGGGAAAAGTAACGGCGGTTGGTCGCTGTGCTGGCTACATGACAATCTTCTCATTAACTTTTGACCAAAGAAACAGATGATCTTAACATCATCTGCCTTATAGATCGCTAGGTATGAAAGGGGAACTTTATTTTTTAAAAGTATTTATTACTATTAGTGATGAAATTTAAAATGAAAGAGTATTCCACTATATTATCCTGTTTTCTATATATCTGTAAAATGTTTATTTACTAAGAAAACAGTTTCATGAATAAAAAAAAATGTTTTGATCATAGTCATCCCAAATCCTAATACTTTAAGGTGCAGGCCGAAATCTTTTTGTTTTTATATTCACTCCTCGTTTATTCTTTACATCTAAAACTTTTAATTTTTATCATGGTTCATATAAGTAGATTCTAGTGTTTGGGGTATAAAATCATGACAAAAGCAATGATGAAATGAACACAGTTTATGTTCACAAACAATAGATCCAGTTATACACGTATCTACAGAGTCATGTTTTCATTAACTTACACAGCAGATTTAAAAGTTTTAAATCATTTATATTCTAGCTTTGGACTTCGATATCAAAGTAAAAAAAACAAAAAAAAAAAACATTCACAATTTGTATTTATACAGTTTGTACTACAACATAGAAGATGAACCAGCTGGAACCAGTTCAGTGGCCAGATTTGGTCAAATAATACTTACCAAAAATGTTACGAAGATTTAATGGGTTAGCTTCTCATTTACTATTCCAAAAGTAAAACGGAAAACACTTATTAACGAAAGAATTTCTCTGATAAAAGTAGTTTGGATAATTGAAAACACTGAGAGCTTGTGAAACGTGTAAATTCAAAACACTGTACAATATGGTTGAAGTAGAAATAAAAATATTTGTTAGTTTACCGAAGACGAGGTATCGATACTTTAAAAAAACTACATCAAATGTTTTATTCCAAAAATATTTGCTTTCCTTTCACTTTTCGGGAATTTTCAATATGATATTTGTCTTTAAAAAAAACCCAGTAAATCGTCATAATTAAACAAAATCATTTAACACGATTTTCATTTTATATTCTTAATTACATAATAAATAAGATTTTTAATTAGAATATTTAAATTCATTGAAATTTTTATGGTAAAGCGTGCTCATAAACAAAACTCCTTAACATACATTTTGTATTCTTTTCTCGAAGACCAAGAAAGTTTTAGCTAGGTATTTTATGATATAATTATTATTTACATGACTGTAATGTTGTTTTCCTAAAGCTAACTCGGGAACCACTGTACAGAATGGGTCCTGGCCGTCCAGATTTCTATTGAGCCTTTACAAATTTTAAAAAATTTTCTTTCCACTGGCAAATTGCCTTTTTTTTTAACTTAACACCAAAATGTTTCTTGTTATAGAGACACGAATTGTTTAATTGAGAATGTTCTAATGATGTCTTGTCATTATGATAGATCTAATCATTAATTGAAAACATATAGCATAATAAAAATACTTGCTGAATAAAAGAAATTCAAAGTATTAGAAATGAAACGTGAATTAAGCTATTAAACTATTAGATTTATCTTATAGATTGTTCAAAGCAGAAGTAGAATCCCTAACATTTACGAATACACCACTAGAGTTACGTGGCGAGTTACGTGTCTTTTACTTTGGGAGGTGATTTCCCGATACCACAAGTCGAACAGCCGGAGTACGTTACACGTCATTTGAATGTTAGATGAAATATACATTTTCTGAATATGTAAACAAGTATATCAAGTTTCTATATAGACAATATATTTATATAACTAAATACATATTTTAAAATACGTTAAGCTGCTTTGCAGTTAAAAATAACTTTGGGAAACTTTTGGGTTTTTGCGTGTCCAGATTTGTTTACCCTAGAAACTATGGAGAGTTGATGCGATACTGATATTATATGACCAGAAATCTTTAATCTTGCGTGTTTATGATGTTTATATTTCAGACTAGTATGTATCTGGGTTGTTCAATCGTTTGGCAACATACTAATGGGACCCGAGTTCGAAAAATTAGGATATGAGAGTTCCCCAAGCTGATAAATGTTTGCCAAGTGCTTGAATCTTCTTCCAGATACTCCTTAACCCTTGCGCACTAAGTGTAGAATCCGATGACGAGCTATACAAAATGTAATTTAACGCAGAAAATAACCAAATAAACACTTAGTGACTTTAAAATATCTTTAAAGTAAATTCTATATAGAGATAATATCCTCGTGTCTCTCAATACATACAATGTATTCCCAATAAAAATAAATAAAGTATGGCTTTTATATAGCGCTACTTTCATGCTTATAGCATGCTCAGAGCGCTATGGTCCAATCTCATTTGTAGACCAGTGGGGGGGGGGGGGGAGTATCTGGGAGAAGGTTTTTCCGTGCTGCCTTTTGGCGCTGAGTAAACACAACTCTGCTGAGTCGGGTGTCGAAACTCGAGCCCCCTTCAAAGGTAGCCAAGCCAAGTTTAAGCGTACTTAGCCTCTCGACCACGAATTCCACTATATACATGCAATTTCAATAATGTATATTTCATCCTTTCTCTATCGACTTTAATACAAATTGTAAGAGCATTTTATTTGATTGGCAGAAGAAATTCAAATACATGTTTTTACAATATGTATCCACACTGGCCAGAGCCAAGCTAACAAAATGAACCCTGACAGCCATTACTTTTTATGCTAGGGATGTTCAAGGTATATAGCACTCGTATGTCTTAAAGACAAGTTAACATATTATTTGTGTTAAGTTAGAAACCTAGCCATGAACTTTTTCTTTATACAAGGGTCTTTAACTTAACGATGTTAAGCTGTTATATTTCGCAACTTTCATGTTTATAGCATGCACAGTGCGCTATGGTTCAATCTCATGTAAAGAAAACATGATTAATGGCTCTTCAACAACGCGATTCAACCGTATACCTCCCTTTAAAGGCAGAACGGACTCATTTCTCCCGAGTAAAGTGCCATTGTGCTATTAACGTATTTCTTGTTTGCGTGAACAGAACAGGCCCGCTTCAAGACGTCGTTTAAAACAACTCCATTACAAACTTTCATGATCTGCTACAGTTTTTGCTCAGTCTGTGAGGGGCAACTAATAAGGAGGGGCAAGATTCATTCATGGGGTTGGGGGTGCGACGTCTTTACGAATGAGGGGCAAATCCGTACAAATTATTTTAAAATAAAAAGTTAATATTTTCATTGTTGTTATCAATCCATGATGACTAAGCCAGTAAAATGACATTATTATCAATGTTTAAAAACGTTTAAATATTGTAAGTTAAAGATTTCATATCATCGTCTAAAAAGGACCTTTTAAAAATATCTACCGTTTTCGTAAGAGGCTTAAGCAACAATATCGATTCAAAACTGTTTGAAGAACACATTTAAAATCTTCTTCTTTTAACTTGATTATTCTCAAATAGTCAGAATGGTCAAAAGACACTAATGTGTGGGGATGTGTTACCGAGAGGCAAAGTAAGCTTGAGCTTGGCTTGGTTGCCAATGTAAAGGGCAACACCGGATTCAAGCAGATTTATGTTTACTGAGCGCCTAAAGGTAGCACGGAAAACCTTCTCACGGATATCCCCTTCCCCCACTTGTAAACAAAAAAAATATTTTAAATCAATCTTATTACTAAAGTAAAAAGGTTCTACTTACAAGATGAAACAAAGTCCCTAAAATTAATAATAATTTAATTTCTTAAAATTTGGTAATAATGCCATTTTTTTCTGATTAATAATAAAAAGTATAATTAAAATACAAATACATCCGAATTTTTAAAAGAAAGACCCCCTTCTGCAATGATATAACAATTTGTACATATGGACTTAATCGATGCTATAAAGTATAATGTGTGTATGTATTTATGTATGTATGTATGTATGTATGTGCCGAATATAAATCAAAACCGTTTGACCAATCTTGATAAAACTTGGCATAAATGCTCATTGGGTACTAACTTAGACCGTAAAGTATGTATTGTAGCCCTAAAACAAACTTAAGACCCTCAAAAAAATGTTGACCAGCTCTATGAAAGCATTATAGCTCCATCGATCTAAGCCATGTTTACATGAGAAAAGATCAAAAGGATCTAGATCTAGATCTAATTTTAAGAACTAGACTTTGCACTTATAGTTTTTTACTTTGGCACATGAAAATACAAAATATAGTCTATTGAGTTCATTATTTAATACAATTCAAATTTATGTTTCAAATGTATTTTTACATAAATTCGTTCCTTATATCTGCGTGTAGAATGTAGAATTCCTGATGAGCATTCTTTCATTAGATAATACCGTAATGTTATACATCTTTGTATTCCTAGGTCTAAAACTCTATTTCAACTCTAAGATGATAGAACTTCTCTTCGCAAAGATAGTTTTATAACTAAACACATGAATATATTAATTATAGTCAATTCATTTCATATTTTTATCAAATTAACATTCAAATTTGTTTTTCAAACGTATTTTCACATACATTCGTACGCCTTGAGTGCATATTTATTCTTGATATCGCGTGCTTCTAAATATAGATCTATACACAAGCCAATGTTTTCATAAAAGATTGGATTCAGGTCAATTAGCTATTTTAGCTCCATTCATATTTTTTATTTATGAATTCATGCATTCGCTTTACTTAAAACATTATTATTTTATTTAATTGTTTCTAATGCACCATAGGTGACAATATCAGCAATACGCAAGTTAAGACCCGCGGGCAGCGGGTAATATCTGTCTAGTAAATATATAAATCTAGATTACCAGAGTATATATTATATATCCCTAGGCATCTCTGGGTGTGTATCTAGACATTTTCTTTTGATGTCTCTGCTTTAAAAAAGATTTTATTTTTACCACTTGGGTGTCAACCCCAAATTTTAGTTTAAATTAAATTTTAAATAAACACTGACACACACACACATTTAAATATAGTTATTGAGAACAAAAAACAACAAACGAAAGGATTTATATCTTTTATTATGTTGAATATCCGAGATGCAAACATTAACGCAAATGCTTTTAAAATCAAAATACATAAAATCAAAGATATTTCGCAAGAAATTAGTGAAGCTTATATCATTTTTTTTTTACTTCAGAAGTATTTAGCTGTGAACTATTTACATTTTAGTTAGAAAACGTTCTGCTACCAATTTACGTCTAAGGAATCCCAAGATATAGTAGCTTTCCCTTGCATCTCCCAGGCTGCATACACAGGAAGGTCCTGTTCATCGCTTTCAATCTTTAGATATTGAACGTCTCTAATTTTATCTATTTCTGCCTCTAATACCCATGACTCAGAAATGTATTCTTTTAAATCTTGTACAATGACCGATATTGGTAAGTCATTATTGTATTTGCAGCCGTTGTAGAAAAGCACATTTCCGCTTAGTCGTGCCTGAGCACTGAAAGAGCCTGTAGATTAAAGAGTAATGCTAGTGTTGAGCAACGTAACAAAGGCTATATAATTCTAAAAGTTTAATTATATTTCAAAATTAGCGACATTCTGTATTCAAATAAGAAAATTAATTAAAAAAAAATCAATTTTAAGATAGTTTCCTCTTTTGTGAAGATGATACCCTTTTGTAAACATTCCAACTGCAACATAGACATGTGAGACATGGAAGTTATCTGTCAAAATTGAGAACAGTCTAAATGTGGCTCAAGAAAAATGGCTGAGACGGATTTTGGGAGTCAGTTACACAGATCGATTCTCAAACAGGGAGGTCCAATGCCAGACTGGGGGTCGAACACTTAGTGGAGACAGCTTGCTGCCCAAAGCGCGGCGCTGGAGGACCTAAGTGAAACAAGTGAAATGGAGTCACCCCCCCCCCCCTCGGATAAGCCAATGTATAAATCTAAACAGAGTATTGGAAATTGTAGCTTTGTAACAAAGATCCAGCATTGGAAAAATAAAAAATCTAGTCTAATCTATACTAGCATAGGATCTAGCTAGAGATATAGTATCGATTCTGTGTGTTAATAAATTGTATAAGTATTATATACATACTAGCTGATATCCGATTAAAAGATTAAAATAGCGGGTATTTTTTTTTAGTCGAGAACACTCTTAAGCCCACTGGCGGATCAAGAAGGGGGTGGGGTGGTAGGGGCGATCGCCACCTCCAAAGGGGGAGGGTACGAATTTTAGTAAAGAAATAACACAATTGGTATACGAATTTATTAGTTATGTTAATAATATATAGGCCTATTAATTATTTTTATTTCAACCTATTTTTAGCCCTCTCATTTGAGGGGGGGGGGGGCTTCCTATTTTAATGGAGAAATCATAGTTTGTGAACAAAATTAGTTTAATATGTATATAATATAAGCTACATATTGATGTTTTAACCCATTTGTATATTATATCACACACTCTGGTCTCAAATTTTATCATTAGTAAATATAAAAGGAAAAAGGTTTTTACCAGGTGGGAGGGGCGATACATGAAATCGCCTTCCCCCATCGGACAAACCAATACTTTTTGCTTTTTGTATTTTAGTTAAGAAATTACACAATTTAAAAGAAGACACTTATATAATTTATAAATGCTATAAATAAAATTCTTATATCGAGTCGCCCCACCCCTATTAGTTAATGCCAAATGCAATTATTAGCAGAAATTTTAAATAGGAGCGAGGATTAACGTTTTCACTCTACCGCCCTTTCCTCTTTCCAGACGAAAACATGACGTTTTAAAACAGAAAAGTCAAATATGGCGACAGAGTTTTGTAATGGACCTCATTCACCAATCGTAAACAAATAACATTTAGCCACGTGATAATATTGATAAAACAACGGGAAAAACTGTCACGTGATAACCATTGTGTATTACGTAATTTGTATAGAACAATGGTTAGGCCAATAATAGAATATGCATCCTCTGTTTGGGACCCCTCAACTCAAGAAAACATTAAGAAACTGGAGCAGACATAAAATAGAGCAGTGATATTCATAACAAACGAATATTCACATTTGACTAGAGTAACACCTATAGTAAAATCACTAAATTTAGAAAGCCTTCAGGATATAGAAGACTTAAAAGTAAAGTAGCAATTATACATAAAACACTGAACCATAATCTTTAAATACAAAAAAAAAATTTAATAAAATACCCAGAAACACAAAAATAAAGGCACATTCCTCGTTCCATTTACTAGGACAAATTTGTACAAATGCTTCTTCTTCCCTAGTGCTATTAGAGCATGGAATAGTTGCTTGAGCTAGCCAGGAAAACCAGTGACTTGGCAGAATTTAAGTCATTGGTTAATATGCATGACTTTTTTGAAGTAACGTCTGTATTATATAAGATAAGATCAGAAAAGATAAGACAAGAGAATCACTTGGCTAAATGTTGTTTGTTTACGAATGAATGGTGTATGATGCACATTGCACAGGAATTTATCGTAGTTATTTTAAGAAAGACTTTGTTTTGGAAAATTTAGAATTCATATGAAATTTTTCATTATAAGAGTAACAATTGAGATGAGTTCTGAACCCAAATATTATTTTCCTAGTCAGCTTTTTTCCAACCTACTCGTACTGATATTTTTCTATTGTATAAAAAAATTTGGGACTATAGCACAAAAATGAATTGTATCCTAAAAATGCAAAAAAATTAGAGTAGAATCTAATTGGTCATCTCAATTTCTCCTCCCACTTCCAAAACTTTTTGTTTAGAGCTTTGAAATATAGTTCTGTAACAAAACAAAGTTACAAACATGCCTATTGAACAAATCTATGACTTACAAATGAGCTTTTTAAAAAAAATTTTTTTTTTCGGCGGCGATCCTTAAAATATCACTCAAATATGGAACAAATCGGTTGTATTTGCTATGTAGTAAGGGCCTGTAAATTTATATTAGAATATTTTTTAAGCAAAACATTATTCAAAAGGTGTTTTTTTATAGAATGAATAATGAATTGTAGATGTCAGAAGAAAGCGTTTCTGCAGAGAAGAATGCAAGAAAACGCTTATGGCGTCGGGGCTTGGCCCCGGACGCCACTGATGGAGTTTACAGCGCTCTCCCAGACCACCTAGCTGGCAAGAGAAAGGCCTCAACATGGCTGTTTTTTTTTAATTTTTCGAATATTTTTTTTTTTGGCGCCGATCCTCAAAGCCTTAATCTAAATATGTGGGGTATCGTATCTTTTAAAGGAACTAATCGGTTGTATTTGCAATGTAGTTAGGGCCTGTAAATTTATATTAGAATATTTTTCAAGTAAAATATTATTCAGATACAATATTATTTTAATAGAACGAATAATGCGCTGTAGTTGTCAGGAGAATGCGTTTCTGCAGTGAAGGATGCAAGAAAACGATATTGGCGTCGGGGCGAAGGGGAGCTTACAGTGCTCCCCCAGACCACGTAGCTGTCAAGAAAAAGGCCTCAATATGACTGTTTTTTTTTTCGACGAAGGTTGAGAAATATATATTCTCCGAGACTAGTAGTCCTGATGCTGTCCGACTAGTTATGGGAGATTTCAATCATCTTTCGTTAGCTCAACACTTGCCAACATATACTCAGTATGTTAATTATCCTACAAGGCACGATAAAACCTTGGACGTATGTTATAGCAACATGAAAATGGCCTACACATCTCGATCGTTATTGTCTGGAGCATGTTTGTAAACAACCGCCCAGAGAGATGAATTTACCACAACTGTTAATTCGTACATCCAGTTCTGTGAAAACATGATTGTACCAAAGAAGAAAATTAAAACATTCAGTAATAATAGACCCTGGAAGACCAACATTAAAAATTAACATTCTGTCGTCATCGAGAAGTACATAGAAGTCTATTTATAAAGCGCTGGTTATGAGTGTGTATGTGTTTTTCGTGTGTAAATGTCCTTCGTATGTGCATCTATATTGTACATCTATATTGTTATTGTACAGTAGGTATGCTGAGGTTGTCAATTGTAGTCCAACCGAATTTCCATTTGATTGGATCAATAAAAGTTATCTTATCCTATTTTATCTTATCTAAATAATTTGTAGTCAGTTTTTTTTAGTTTAATTTATAAATATAATTTTCTTTTTTAATTTTTATAAACATATATTTCATAGCACTACATATAATTACTATAGCACTAGTCCTTATATTAAATTTAAAACAAAATTAAAATGCAGAACACTGTGTTTTATCTTAATTTAAATATAATAGATATCGAATTCAAAAGTATTTATATATTTCAAGTTAGTATTAACTATAGCTTTATGATCGCAATCAGTAAAATAGCAAAACACACTAATTTAATTTTAAAGTTCAGAGTTTTTAGCTTTGATAGAAACGATAAGGTCGGCTAGGCAGTTTCTAGGGTGTACACGGTGCAATTGGACTTCTTATAGTTAGATGTTGTAAGCCTGGTAATTTAAACTGTACAAACCAAAAGAACTCAGTCTTGTGGGTTAAAGTCCTATTCCGAGTTCCCACACAATGCAAACACAGGGAAACGTTTACAAATTTTTATGAAGAATACAAGAAAAATTTTCGCTAACATCATTTTACCTTAAGTTTACAAAGGAATAGAGCATATTTTTGCCATTCTTTTTCCAATATATCTATTTAAGTCAGTGGCGTAGTTTTGGTGGGGGAGGAGGGGGAGAATTCGAAAATCCCCCGGGCCCCCACTTTAGGGTCGCCCCCAAATAAGTGTCCGAAATTTGTTTTTAAATAAATTAAATATTACGTCACTGTCATGCAATCTTGCTTTTCACGTTCTAATATAAGTTAGTGACCCTGATGTATTTATTCCACACAGATTATTAACACTTTCCGTGCCGGGTTACTCTCAATTTCAAAGAGTAGCTCTGACTATTGCCCTGTGACTCTCAGGAAGTAACTTAGTATATAGGGTAGTTTGTTTCATTATCCTTATCATGAAGAAACCTAATAAGAGTATGTGAATTGTTTTCTGAGATATCAGAAAAGACATCTGGAGCAATGGGCAAACCAGGGGATGGTTTGACCAAGTGGAAGAAACCGTTTGATTGTCAAAAGAGCTGAGCCGAGGCTCTTCGAGCTCTAGGCGTCCAAATCAATGTCTATGTAAAGCATTGCTATTTCCAATGAATCTCGCACTACGGGCACATGGACTAGAATGCATGGCCAAAGGCCGAGTACACCAGGAACCTCCGTCATTTTCCTATGTTGTATCAAGATAACAATGCAGGACTCGCCATTAGTGTAACGGTCCCTTGAGGAACGGCGCATGGATTATCGACAGGGACGAGGAAGCTCTCTTTCAACTCCACACCGTGCAATAGGAAAAGCTCTCGCATTCTCTTGGACACCCCCACAGGAGTTTTGGTTTGCTATTCATTTAGCCTAATCACATCCTCAAATGATCATTTCCACCCGAGGAAGAATAGCGTACCCGGGAGTGGAAGAAACTTGAGAGACTGAAAGAACATAAAGACGGAGTCCACCACAGACAAGCTTTTCGAAGTGGAAGCTAAAAGAAAAAAAGCTTAAGGCAGAACCAGAAGAACTGTCACATATGTTTCATTCGCAAATTTTGAAAAATCAGCAGTATTTGAGATTTTCTGACGTGTAGCAGCAGCTATTAAGTACTTAGCAAAAACAAACTCAAGCATACGTGGTCACAACTGAATTCACACAATCCTGGGAACTTCCTAGCATCTTTGAAATTTCTTGCAGAATTTGATAAGGTTAAAAAACACCACTTACATAGAATCGAATATGGGAAGATACATGATTTGACACCAGAAATTCAAAAATGAGTTTATTAACTTAATGGGCAATAAAGTTAGGGAATCAATTGCTGGGAAAGTCAAGCAAGTTTGTTACGCTTCTCTGATGCCTGATTCCACCCCAGATGTTTCTCACCAAGAACAAGTCTCTCTAATAGTCCGTTACTTGAATGTTGATACTTTCAAAATAAAAGAGTCATTCATTGGTGACTTTGAAATTTTGAAACCTGAAGGACAACATTATGAAGAACTTGTTCTGAAAACTCTTAAAGACATTGGACTTGTCTTGATCTGTGCAGAGGTCAAACCTACGAAAACGCAGACACAATGAGTGGCCGTCTATCTGGCTTGCAGAAACGTCTCTTAGACATAAATCCAAAGGCAACATTTCTTAACTGTGATAATCACTTTCTGAACCTGGCAGCTCTTCATTCTGCTGAGATATATCCAGCAATTGTCACCTTTTATTGGAACTGAAAGAAGCTGGAACCTGGAGTTTAGAAAAGGAGAGTACTACAAGGTGGTCCGCAAGAGAAGAAGCTACGTCAGCAGTTTCCTTGCCTCTTGACAAAGTCATCAAGCTGTTGGAGAAACTTTCTGAATCAACAACTAAAAGAATGGACACTAGAAGCAGTGCACAGAATCTTCTTCATGCAATGGAAAATTATGATTTTTTTTTTGCTTATCTGGAATTCTGGTCCAATCTCCTGCGCCCAATTAATATAGTTCAGAATAAACTACACACGTCTGGACAGCACACAAGGAAGCTGCTGAAGAAATTCAAGCGCTTTCATACTTTTGGAAAATGATGAGAAACGGACGAAACTGATAACCAAATCCATCACAAAAGCAAAAGAAGGTATTGAATGCTATGGAGTTCTTGTAATAAAAATACCCAGAAAAAAAAGAAAAAAACTTAATGGGGAGTTGAGTTCTGATGAAGGGCTGTCAATAGAACTGTAATTCAAACGTGTTGCGACAGAAGTACTGGACAGACTTCATATGGGGATGAAAGACAGATTCCAAAGGCTGGAAAACCAAATGGACACCTTTGGGTTTCTTCTTGAACCAAGATACCTCTTGCATTCTACGGATGATGACACGCTGATGAAGAACAGTGTTACTTTTTCCTGTTTGATGAAATACTGGCAAATCGCTTGTTCAATGATGTCATTGATGCACAAGCGATTTTCATCAACAAACCAGTGCCACAATCACCAATTGACTTATTGAGGAAGCTGGCTTCATATGATAATATTGTGTGCTCAAACCTTGCAGCTTCCATCCCAATACTGCTAACTCAGGCCACTTCCATTGCGTCATGTAAGAGATTATCCTCAAAGATCAGGTTATTCAAAAAGTATTGCAGGAGCACAATGTCAGTGGAGTCACAAGTACTATACACTATCGATGTAGATGATGTCATAGGTGCCTTTACTGCACAGAAAGCACGACGTGAAGCGATATGAATTAAGATTTGTCACTTGTACATTATTTCGCCAATAAACACTGGTATTATTCATTAAAAGATTCTTAATGATTATTTCTTTCTAATTTTACTGAGATACTGTACCAATTTGAATGTAGGCTTATATATTATTAAGTACATTATCTCATGTCATGATGTCGAAAGTCAAAATGCAACTGACCCAAATTGAGGTCAATCCCCCCGGGTCTTCAAAATCCCTAGTTACGCTCCTGATGCGTCACCCCTTCATGGAACTTGGGTAGATGCGATTCTGGAATACTGCTCTAACGATGTTCCTAGAAATTTAACAGTTGGTGTGTATCGATGAGTAGATATTTACTAGCTCTTTGGCCACATGGGGAAAGCTAGTTTGGAGGTTACAATTTTTCAAAGTAAAAAATAAATAAATGCACATTTGGCTAGAGACTAAACCCTGGTCTAGATCCAACATCGGATTTGAAAATAATATCACGTTATTTAAAGGACTATCGCGTTTGGGAATTACCAAATGTAAGGCTTTATTTATTGATTCAAGATTATAATAAATTAATGCTCAGGAAAAGTTTGCGCATCGTCTTTTAAGTCTAGATTTAAAGACCTATCATAGGAATTATTCAATTATTTTACGTAGATCTAATGTAGATTTCATGTAGATTCTATGTCAAGAAGTAGATCTAGACTAGATCTAAACAGTTCTAAATTAGAAGTTTATTCCTAGTGCTAGATCTAAATGTTCATATAATGAACATACCAAAAATAATTGCACAAGTATGCTTTGCCCGCAGGCCAAAACAGGAACAATTTGCAAAAACCCGGATTGAATAAAAAAATTTTTAATTTATTTTCAAAACTATTTTATTACATTTTAAGTTCAATTATGGGGTATTGTCTTTAAAAATTAAAAAAAAATGTTTTCTTTAATTATTTTTTTTTTATTTACTTGTTTCTTTTAGCCTAATATTTTGTGTTCTGTAGAGCCCAATATTAAGCCTTGTTTTACTACTAGTTATAGATCTAAATGACGATAACATTAACACTATTTTTTAACTTGAATATTTTTTATTTAGAATTGCCTCATAGAGTACTAGTCAAAAATGAGTTAAAGTGCTTTAAATACTACACAGTTAGTTTAAATGATTGTACCTTCGTAGACAGACTTTTGAACTTGAAAAAAAGCTCGTGACTGAGTTTCAAATGCAGCCGTTTTATGACCAGTTCTTAATGTTGCATTTACATTCTTTTTACTTTCGGTCTCCTGTTGCCTTGGCCAGAGTATGAAGCTGTTAAAACCAATGTGGTCAGGAGCACTAATTGCTACTGGCTTGTCATACCCTTAAAAATATAGCAAATATCATTACAGAAAATCAATTACAGTGCATTTACATTAAACGTATGATACAACAGTACCATTCGTATCAAATAATAACACAAGTAACACATTAGTAATCATTGAAACAATATTCATACCTATATTTCTAGGCAAAAGAAAAATGAAAATACCGAATAGCTAATTCGTTTTTACAACTATGTCTTACCAACAATAACACCTTTATGTAATGTTAAACAACTGCGACCTTCTAAGGCATGAGTTCCATTTAGTACTCCATAGGTATTCCATCTTTGTACTGGAAGTTGACCCTATTAGTAAAATGTTTCACAAAATCATGTTAAAACAGGATGGAGTCATCATACATACTTGTAAATTGCATTTTCCAGTTTTATTACACACAAACACACAAAATAAAGTTTTATGATAGTCAACACGTAAGAAACTTACTTACCTTTCCATGATACGGGGTTACTGTTTCATTTGTCCACACCAGAGTATCATTCAGCACCCTATAATTGATTTTGTGAAACGATGCTTGTGGTCGTCCTAAAACAAATTTTAGGGGGGGGGGGGGGGAGGGGGGTTGTATGGCAAAAGAGACGATGTAATGTGCTCTTATAGTTTAACATGTACCGAAAAAAAAATCTAAGTGACTCTCTAATTTAAAAAATTGGTGCCGGGGAGGCCTTAGGCCAATTCGACCGATTGCCTCAAATTGGGCCCCGCGCCTGGCATGGGCCCCGCTTTTAACATTTACCACATACTTCTAAAGATGCATGACTTAAACAGTAAGCATATTTAGTGTCTCATACGATTGACTGAAATTTAAGTAACCCACCGCCCCTTATGCGTTTGTGCTGCTTCCTATGCATATTTTATAATAAAAGTTGATATAATGGTCTAATTAACAGTAATAAGCTTTTATTGTTAAAAAAATTAGAAGATAGCCTCGCAAGCATACATTAAATTGGGACTCGTCATTCGTAAGACCGGCCCTGATTTTGCAGCACCAATTTATTAGCTTGAAAGTAGTCCAGAATACAACCAAACCAAGAATACTATAAATGCTTTACACCAGTGATGCTCAGCCTAATTCGACCTGCGGGCCATTTTTATTTCCGTCACTCGTGTCGCGGGCCACATGACCGACAATGTACTTAACGAAATGAAATTGACCTAAAAGAATTTTATTAGAAACCAGTGGATCTAATACTTGCATTAATTTATAGGATATTAACTGACTTCATTTTTCTCTTAAAATGTGAGCAACATTGTAACTAGCTTTACCAGCGACTCATTTTCTTGTCTCTTTTTGGTAAATATTCCCATCTATCCTCCAATTTCTAGGCTTAGTTTAACAACCTTTTATTCGTGGCTCAGACCAATAATGCCGTCATTTTTGTTTTATAAAGCCGTATAGATGTTGTTGTTTTTAAAACAGATATAATTTACAAAAAACATGTTGGTTTATTATCATTTTTCAAAAAAAATAATTAAAGATCCGTTCAATTTTCCTGGTATGATTTTAAAGTCAACTTGTAGTTTCTACACATTTCAAATGGCATGGTACCTATTCATCAGAGGAAAAAGTCAGGACCTAACATGGGTAAAGATAAATTTTTCAACCTATTCTACACTTTGTGCAGACGTTTCAGCAGGAGGATTAAACCACATCGCAGGCCGGATTTGACCCGCGGGCCGGAATTTGGCATCACTGCTTTACACATTTAATGTGCAACATGACGGTCAAGTAAGTACAATGCAAAGTGTGAGTACCTTTAAAATGGTATTGAAGAAATTACAAAACTTTATTTTAGTAACTTCTTTATCTTTTTTTTTCCTCTAAAATTTATAACGGCTCATTTATTTGCACTAGTCAGCACTAAAGTTTGGAAGAGTAAAGTGAAAGCTAAGCATTTACATGATATAAGCTATGAAACCCTGATTATAGTCTGGCCGTAAGATTTATTCATCAAAATTGTTTCAACGAAAAGAATTGTAAAGAAAAGTTATACTAAATGTCTCATTATCTAGATGTAAAACAACAACTAAGAAACAATGTACATTACTCAAATTTACCTTTTTGTTGAAGGAGATTGGAATATGGCAATGGATGATTCAAGTAAAACTCAACAATTTTATTTAAATCAATACTTCTCATGCTTGTCAGGAACCTTAAAAAAATTAATATACCTATATATTATATATTTATATATGAACAAAACAAAAGGAAGAAACGTACAATTACTTACCACCAGCTGCAATTATATGAACTTTGTTTGAAAACTACATTAACTAAAAATACTTAAAAACAAAAGAAAGCTTGAAATAAATTCTAGTTGTATCAATTACCTTTTGATCTGTCATGTCATTGCGTTTGTAATAGTTCTAGATCAACAACAATAAATCTGTGCCATCAGAAATATTTACACCTATTGCTTTTGTTTAGCGCTATTTCATGCTTTTAGTTTTCTCATTACGCTATGATCCTATTACTTGTCTAGACCAGGAAAATGGAAAAAGGGAAGGGGGGAAGAATTAAAGGGATATCTGGGTTAATTTTACTGTAATCGTTTTTTTAAAAGCATTAAAAAAAAAATAAAACTAAGGGGCACCACCTGAATTCGAACTCTTGACTCAAGCCTCCTCAAGCCGACATTCTTACCCCTCTCATAGTGGGGTGCGAATGAAAATAAAAAATCTATAGTTATGTATTGTTTGTTTCAAACTTATTAAAGCGGCGATCTAAAAAGGGGACAAATTTAGCTTATACCACCACCTCAGTCAAGTACAAATTCTTTCCCTTGTGGCCCACAGTTAACGAGGGTGTCATGTGTCTAGCACAACGACCGACCACATTTACATTTTTCGTCAACTACTGTCAAGGTTGGGTGGAATCAAAGGTGTCATAAGGATTCCGAAATTAAAAATTTAAGTCTTTACGGGATTCGAACTCGAGACCCTCGTTTTCGAATGCCAGGCTTCATCATTCAGTCTCTGCACCCAGGTGGTGATATATTTTCATACGTCAGGAGCTAGATTCTATATTGAATTTCCCTATCTGTGAGATCGAAAGTCTAGGACAGGCAAAAACCTAAACACTAGAAAATAAGAATCAAGTGGACAATATCCCATTTTACACTTTAATAGATTCCTTAGGCCTGGATAACTTTCTCCAATATTTATGAGTCTGCAAGGGTATTAACAGTCACACTCGTTACCTACTGGATCGCCTCGAAGGCCCCATAAGTTGGAGAAAATTATCGAAATATAAATCAAGTAGAAATCAGAAAAAGCATATTCGCTGCGGAAATTTGTTTATTTGTACGATGGAACGATTCTGAACATCTCATACATATATGTACAATTACAATTAAAAATACGTTATAAACATCTTTACCTGCAGAGGTATATTATATGTGTGGACTGTTCTGATCAGAAAGAGAAAAATGGCCGATTACTCCACATTACGTGGCATTTAGATCCCATTCTTTTATATAGCACAGTGTTTTCCCGATTCCTCAAGATAACCTAAAGAATCTAGTTATGATAGGAAATGTTAAAAAGATGAATACGTTTTTTTCTATATGTAAATTTAAAATATTGAAACAAAGGGAAATTCGGTAGTGACAATTTCAACTTAGATTTTCTCAATGGATTCGTTATTATTTTACTTACCCTCCACCCCCCATACCCCCAAAAAATAATCTATAAATAACTTTCACTTGTTTTGTTTTTTCAATAGAAAATTTACCCAAATATTTTAGTGAGTATTAGAATGGAAACAATACTAATTGCTAAGATTAATCAATGTGGAAAAAATAATGTTTTTTGGAGACGTACAGTTTGGCACATTCTGTGGCAAGCTCCATTTACAGAAATTAGTCAAGCGACTTCCATAGCCTTTTCCCAGAGAGTGTCTACGGATTTTAGTTATTAATAGAAGATGCGACCCCACGTTAGACGTGGACAACCTTGTGTTTTTGCTTTCTTCGATTCAGCCTCATGGCATCTTTTGGAACGTGTGTCGTTGTCTTTGGATAGGCCCCCAGTTGGAACAACCGTTAACCATTATCAGATGTAAAATGATTTTTTTAATCAAAGCATCAAAATGTATTCTTTGTTTTTCAAAAGAAAAATTTAACAAAATTACAAAGAGAGTTTGTGTTATCTCACACTAACTGAAAGGCACCCCTCACCGAATTCGCTTATAGATAAGGATATTCAAGCCATGATCTTATTTTGATTGTTTGAAGAAATAATATTAAAAAGAATCGTTTGGCGTTGTTTTTCACTTTAAAACAAAACTGGACAATATTTTTTTTATTTTCTGTCCCAGTCTTAGCGTGGAAGTCCAACAGACAGACAACACAAAACTACTAATGAATTATCATCGTATGGACACAAATTCTGGAATTTGGATTTTAACTCTAGCCTTCTTGATAGCAGAGCGTGTGTTTGCTGAGCACCTAAAGACAGCATGAAAATCGCATATATACCCCTCCCCAATAGATTCAATTAAAATATAGAGTACTGAGCATGCGTAAGCATTAAAGTTGCGCTATACAAATCGAACCAAAAAAAAATCGCTCGAACAAGATTTCGAACTCTGGCTCATGATAAAGGAACATCCATCGTAAACTAGTGCTTGAAACTAAGCGTTCTTACCTATTGGACCTAACATCTCGTTTAATTATTTAATAGATTTTTAACAATCTTTAATATGAAACAATCTTAAATACGAAACAATCTTTATTATAAAACAGTCTTTATTACGAAACAGTCTTTATTACGAATAAGTCTTTATTACGAAACAGTCTTTATTACGAAACAGTCTTTATTACCAAACAATCTTTATTATGAAATTTTTTTTATTACCAAACAATCTTTATTGCGAAACCTAATGCCCGAATTATCAACGTAGACTAGATCTAGATTTACATTATTTAATTTGAATTTCAATATACTTATAAACCACTGATCAGACGAGTCAATCGCGGAGATCTATTCTAGCTTTTTAAAATTTTTTTTTATTGAATTGAAATTTATTCATAAGACAATAAAGTTGAAAAATGCAAAACATAAAATAAAGACAATGCTATATAGAAATACAAAGAATGTAAAAGGAAGATTTAAAAATGAAATTCTTATAATTCTTTTATTCAAATACTATTTCATGGACTCATAAGACTTTGTCAATAAAAGTACATGAACCATGTAATCGTAATTGTAACTACAAATGCTTTCAGGATAACAAAACATAATTATATCAAAGTCACTTACAAATATAATAATACAAAATTATAAGGGGAAATTATGAAGACATATGTACACTATTTAGACTTTTTAGAGAGTTCTCCTATTGTCTCTTTTAGAGGCCATCCACTGCCGACTACTTTCCTGTAGGCCATTGTAGGCGATATGACGCCTGGCTTGATCTTTATAGCGCTTGCTGGGGGGCACCTCCTTTAATCTCACCAAGAAGATCGCTTTTGGCATGCTGTCGTCCTGCGGGATAATTGTCGGACCCAATACAGCTGTCGAATGATTATTAGTGCTTCTCTACAGTCCTCACAAGTCTCCAGCAGAAAATGGTTATTTTTTTTTAAATTCCTGCCAACGTATGCCCATTAATTCGTCGAAGTTTTCGGGCAAGCTTAGATAGCGATATTGACAGGGCGGACAGGACTAGTCACAATAAAAAGGGGACCTAACTTACAATTCTGAGAACATTATACGAAATAAATCATTAGGAGATATGGAGCTAAGGTTGAAGTACTATAAATCTAGGAATGTTTATAAATTGCTATGCAAGTTATTGTTGTTAAGCCAGTAGGTTTGAAAAAAAAACAACATTGAACATTTTTGCTTATAATTTTATTTAAAAATATTTAATATTTATTAATTTTTAAAATTGTCACAATTATGGAAAAAAGATAATAATGGAAAAAAAATTTGTATACCAAAAGTCTACCAGAATGTTTAAGAAGAAGTTGTTTTATTTATTATATTTTAAAATTATTTCAATTCGTTAGATTACCATTTACAAAATGTATCGATACCCACTGTTGGTATTCGTACTTCATTAAAATTATTGCATGTCATCGGGTATTCCTTATTTAATTAAAATAATTATCATATTGACTTTTTCTCAATAAATCCATCTATTTTGTTCAAATTAAAAAACAAAAGAAACATTAAATATAACTTTAAAAAAAAAACTTTTTAAAAATTTATTTTCGGGAATTTAAGCGAATTGTTTTTCGATTCGATAAATATGTTAATTTTTTAAAAAACGTCATAGTAGCTAAGCAACCAATAAAAAATCAGCCTTTCTTGTCAAGATCAGTTACACATTCTAATTTTACTGTTTTAACTGTCAGATTGTCTGCACAGATTTTCTTTCTTATTTCAATGTAAGTCTATAGTATTTAGTAAATTATAATCTAACAATCTATATAAAATCACGTTTTATACTAATTTCTTTATAAAATGATAACTGTATTTAAATCCAAAGTGTACATTACTGAACACAGATTACTTTACGGGTGCAGCATTATTATATGACAAAGTACTGTTGTGTGTAGTGTATTTAAACCACATTCAGTCATTACTGTTTATAAGACCTCAATTCCGTATTACTGAATCTGTACTGTGAATACAAATTGCATTCTTATCCTTTTTAAACGTAAATATACGTTTCCTATTAACTTTTTGTATCTAATATAGCTGACAATGTGAAGAAATATATATGTATATATATACTAGCTAAATACTAGTGCGACTTAATTATAACAATACTAATATTATGTGAGTTACAATAGCTTTTTAGGAGTCGTTACTTATGCAAGTAACCATGGTGTAGAGAAAGTATTCACAGAAGTTTTTCAGCACTTTGATTGTAAAGCTGATGGACACAGACGAAAATGTTTGCTTTGAATAGAACAGTATAAGAACCATCTGAAACTATTGTCCTTTTTATCCTACTTTGTCTTTGTTTTGTTGTCCTTTGTAAGGCCTTGTCTTCCTTTTTATCCTCCTTTGAGTACATAGGTGTCAGTGGAAACATATCTAGAGATAGGTTAGAACTGCCTGAATTGTAGAGGGGATCAGTGCCATTGTGGTCAGCAGGTGAGAAGCAGCGTAGGTTGTCTCGTCAGAACAAAGTCTTGTGAGGCATCTGTGTATAGGTTCGTCTCTGTTAGTGGAAAACATTCCGGTTAGCTTATATAGATTATCGTTATTGAGACATTTATATCTGTGTAATCATTTTGCATTAGTTGTCAACAAAATAAACATCATTCATCTCTTCACTTTGATCCTTCGCTGATTGTTTGCCCTAAATTCGTGACAGTATACAATTGTTTTAAATGTTAGAATCCATAAGATTCTTACCTATGTTTACTTTAACTGAAACTCGACTTAATGTTAATTTGTTAATGTATTAAAATAAATTATGTATGCTCACAATGTCTTTATATATATATACATTTATATATATATATATATATATATATATATATATATATATATATATATATATGTATACATGCCCCAAGACTATTGTTGGATCAAAACTCGGACTTCACGATGCAATCGATAATTTTGCCATATCTATGTGAGAGATGGTTGAATAGTCAAGGCAAACATTTTCAAGGTGTAAACGGTAAGTTTTTTTTGTCTTAAAGATGTATGAAAGTAAATTAATGGTAAAACATATAATATGTATATATGTTGCAAATTCAACAAGAGATTAATTAGAGTTAATGTCTGTCTAGTTTGTTGTAACTTAGTCTAATTTTCTAAAGCATTAATATGTAATTATAATGCTCATACGATCAGTTTTGCTTCTGTGAATTTTATTTGATTTTGTTTTTGTTTTCGTAAAGATTTTTTAGATATTTAAAAGTTATTAACGAACGAACTATTGAAAACACGTCTGATAACCTAATACAGAAACTTTGTAGGGCCTACTAAGGAATGATGAATATCAAACATGAAAGAAACTAAGGGCCCTAATTGATGGAATTATTGACATATTTCTAATACTCTCAGTTGCCATGGACGAAAAAATAAGAACATTTAACTAGTTATTATTTTTCGGGTGCCTAGGACAACTAAGGAGCTTTCACGATCGAAACCGCAGCAGTTTTTTTTATTCGCATTTTTTATCTTATCTTATACAATACAAACGGCAGATCAAAAAAAGATGATTACGTCCTACGAGTCATGCATCTAGTAATGTATACAAACTAATACCCAAAATTCTGCCAAGTCACTGGTTTTCCTGGCTAGCTCAGGCAACCCATTCCATGCTCTAATAGTACTAGGGAAGAAGGAGTATTTGTACAAATTTGTCCTAGCATATGGGACGAGGGATGTGTATTTATCTTTGTGTCTTTCTGAATATTTTATTAGATTTTGTTTTTGTATTTGAAGATTATGGTTTAGTGTTTTATGTATAATTGCTACTTTACTTTTAAGTCTTCTATCCCGAAGGCTTTCTAAATTTAGTGATTTTACTAAAGGTGTTACTCTAGTCAAATGTGAATATTCTTTTGTTATGAATCTCACTGCTCTATTTTGTGTCTGTTCCAGTTTCTTAATGTTTTCTTGAGTTGAGTTGTCCCAAACAGAGGATGGATATTCTATTATTGATCTAACCAAGTTTAAATAACATTTTAGTTTTATGTTCTTATTTGATTTATAGAAATTTCTTATAATAAACCCTAATGTTTCATAGTTTCATCAATATGGAGATTCCATGTAAGTTTTTCATTTATTATAACACCTATGTATGTTGCGTTTTTAGTCTGTGTTACTGGTTTACCATAATTTCGACCTAATTTCGACCCAATAAAGATCTAGAAATGTAGTCTTTGGCACCTGAAATACTATTTTATTACGTCTATCGTCGGTTGAAAGGAACGTCTGTAATTTATAATAAAAGATTAGATCTAGATGGACATATATTATAGATCTAAAACTAAAAAAAACAACAATTTTTCACAGTAAATAATAATAATAATAATAAGGCTTGTCTTCGAGTCCGAAGATTAGTGAGGAATGCAGTATTTCCTGTGGCTGCCCAGCCCCAGCTGTGACCTACGTATTTAGTCACATCCATGGCAAGCATAACCATTGTCCGCCGTTGGTCGATTTAGATTTTCTTTTCGCCGACTGCATTTGTCCTCAGCAGCAGATTTTCTTTTTGTCTCAAATGTGTATCCCGCGGCCTTCGTGAGTGACCTCCAGCTGTCTCGTTCTGAGGCCGCATGCAACCAGGTGATATCTTCTATGTCAGCCAAGGAAAGTTGACGCCTAACCTGGTGTTGGAAGCGTTTCCGTGGGACGCCTCTATTACGACGACCACCTTTTAGCTCACCAAAAAAAGACTGCCTTTGACAAACGTTCGTCTCCCATACGGAATACGTGCTCTATCCAGCGTAACTGTCGGACCATAAGAATCCCCTCTATACTGTCTATACCGGCGTTTGCAAAGACATCGCTGTTTGTAGTGCGGTCTTGACACTGTATATCCATGATGGAGCGCAAGCATCTTTAGTGGAAGCGCTCAAGAAAATCTTAGTTGTTTTCTGTATAGTGTCCATGTCTCAGAGCCACATAGAAGGGTTGAGAAAATTGAGAAAATCTCTGCCTAGTAGACACTGATTTTTGTAGGCAGGCGGAGCGATTTGTTTAGCCAAACTCTCGCCTGAAGGCGTCCAAAAGCGCTACTGGCCCTGGCCAGACGGTTATGAACTTCCCTTGAAAGTGAAACGTCATTTGACACTATACTACCTAGATATGTGAAGTGGTCTACCATGTTAAGGGGCTGCCGTTTAGGGTGATCCTTGGGGTTGAGAATGTTTTATTGAGTGACTTCTGGAACATGACTTCTGTTTTCCCGAGGTTTATAGAAAGACCGAATGCGGCGGCAGCGTATGCAAATTCGTTTACCGCGTTCTGGAGGTCATGTTCATTGTGAGCCCGCAGGGCGCAATCATCGTCATAGAGAAGCTCCGATATGACCATTTCCTTTGTTTTTGTAAGAGATAGTAGACGTCGAAGATTGAACACATTGCCGACAGAACGAAACCAGATGTAGATGCCTTCGTGCAATCGCTGCCTCATTTGTTCCAGCTTTACGCCAAAGAAGACAGCGAATTGAGTAGGAGCAAGTACACAGCCCTGCTTCACGCCATTTTCTATTGGGACGTGATCAGAAAGATTTTCAGATATTTAAAAGTTATTAACGAACGAACTAGTGAAAACACGTCTGATAACCTAATGCAGAAACTTTGTAGGGCCTACTAAGGAATGATGAATATCAAACATGAAAGAAACTAAGGGCCCTAATTGATGGCATTATTGACATATTTCTAATACTCTCAGTTGCCGTGGACGAAAAAATAAGAACATTTAACTAATTATTATTTTTCGGGTGCCTAGGACAACTAAGGAGCTTTCACGATCGAAACCGCAGCAGTTTTTTTGTGTCTAATATGGCCTCTTTGCCCCACGTGAAACTGCTTGAGAATGGATAGGAATGTAGGTGGGCATCCCAGCCTAGTCAAAATCCTCCACAAACCATCGCGACTGACCGTGTCGAAAGCCTTGGTGAGGTCCACAAAGGCAGCGAATAGGTTTAAGTTCTGCTCTTGGGATTTTTCTTGTAATTGTCACAGAACAAATATCATGTCAGATGTATCTCTACCGTCTCTGATCCACCGTATTCTGAGGAAATTGAGGCAGCAATATCTAAACTAAAAAAACACAAGGCACCTGGTTCTGATGGACTTACGGTGAAATATTTGAAATGGGTGGTGTCGCCCTAACCGAGGGGCTAACAGATTTGTTCGCTCTATGCTGGAAGAAATGCGTGGTCCTACCTGAACTTCGAGATTCCGTAATCATATCCCTATACAAAAGGGTGACAAGTCTAACTGTTCCAACTATTGAGGCATTACACTTCTGTCAGTAGCAGGAAAGATCTTTGCTCTAGTGTTGCTCGACCAACTAACCCACTCTTTAGTGGACGAGGTCATCTGAAAGCCAATGTGGTTTCACAGTAAATATGAGGTACATTAATGTAGATCTAAACTTTGTTTTATTATAGAGCTAGTGTACAAGATTGTACTTCTGTTTTTAAGAATTTTAATTTTTGTCCGTAGTTGACTAAAAAATTTTTACCACTGGTTTAGCTCGGTCGGCAGAGCATCTGAATTTATATCCGAGTGTCTGGAGTTCAAGTCCAACAATTGCGCGTGTTTGTTTTTTTATATTTACTACAAATAGAGTTTCTCGATGCACAATTAAAATTATAATAATTCGATCTACATAAAAGTTGGAACGGTATTATAACCTCGATCCTTAGATGATTTTTGATTAAACAATTGATAGCATTTCTAAAAATACTCACATTGTATGTTGGACTATTTTTCAAGGCGAAGATTGTGTGTGTGTTTGTGTATGTATGTATGTGTGTGTGTGGGGGGGGGGGGTAAAATAAGGGCTTATCGAATTCTCTGGCAAAAATAAGTGTTTGGGAGAGGTACCGTTACAAAGCGGCCCGTGCCAACTAGAAGTAACAGACTAAAATGTAAGTCTTTAAAGAACGGGTCGAAAAAAATGGCTACCTGGTCGTGCGGTATGCGCGCTGGACTGTCGTTCGGACATCGACGGTCCCTAGTTCATACCCTGCCCGCTGCCATCCCCTTTCGTCCTGCGGGAGGATTGGACTAGGAAGTAAATTATCTTCAACTCTGAAGGAACATCCGAAACATGTAAAACATTTTACAAACATTTTAGAAATGGGAGTGGGGATTGGGGTTACAGGGGAGTTTTATTGAAAATGCAAAAAATATGTATGTATGTAATTAATTATTATCTTCTTTTTTTTAGTGTCAAAGCTACATCTTTCATGCAAAGACGTGGAATGGATGACTTTATTAAAAAATCATGAACTGCTAGACAAGTCGAGAAAAGTAATATGTTTTATTATTAGATTACATTTTTTAAAAATGTAAATGAATGTTTGGCCGATTGACTCGCTATACAAAAGAGCTCGAGTTAAACCCCCGACTCAAGCAGAACTGTGTTAGCTGAGTTCCACTAGTCCCTGGGTCGGCAACCTGCGGCTCGCGAGCCACATGCGGCTCTTTGGATGCGGAGCCGAGGCTCTTTAGTTTGATAAGCAAATATTATTTATTTCATTGAACCATTTTTTAAAAATAGTTCTGAATCATTAACAGGGATTAGGCATCGATTCGAGCTCTTACACTCTTGTACTTGCTTTTCACCACACCCCTCCCCCATTACACGCGTCGTTACTGTTGTCAGTCCGTCGGAAGGAAGCTCTCGGCCGTCGTCGGATGTTTCTTTAAAGGTTTTAAATCGCTTTCGACGTAAGACGAATCGGCATCTTCACCACATTCTTTGGTGGTGACGCATAGTTTTTTTGTTTCAAGTAAATGAGTTAGAAGCGATTATCTTCTAAAACTTAGAAGCAATCAACAAGTTATGCTAATTCGGCAAGCTTTGCGGCGCCACTAAAAACTGCACAAAAAGGCAAATGTCAAAGACTTTTTCCCACGAGCATCTGAAGAACTGTTTCGTGATTTAAAAAACAAACCAGAATTATTGAACAAAAAAAAAAGATTTCCCACTATCCGATATAACAGGGGTGGGCAAATTTACATATCGAGGGCCGCATTAAAAAAAAAGTTTGGGAATGGCGGGTCGCATATATATATATATCTTAGAAAGATAAGCTTGCTGTATAGAATGTCTTTTAATTCATATATACACTGTATTACGATTTTTAAAAATTGCTGTTGTCTTTTTATATCACAATAACCCCACAAATATACATTTGTACTAAATGTGCAGTATTTTACTTATTGCACTCGTGCAGAATGTTCCGGAACTGTGGAACTATCTTACTAGTTGTAACCCCTGTGACTGCTGTCAAATTACAGTCATCAACATTGACCAGTGATTATACTTGTTTAGTTTCCACAAAAAATACTTGCTCACTGAATGAGACAATTTATGTTCCGGAAGTTAAATGTCGGGAAGAGCGAAGCCTTCACTTGTGGAGCAGAGAATGCTGACCATGTCCTTCAATGGTGCATACTAAATCAAGGGACCCGAACAAGACTCTCCAAAGACTATTCGGAGAACTGCCTGATCTGGAAACCACTACGCTGTTCATCTCAGATATAGGATCTCTGATCTGAACACTTCAACTTGTAAAATGAAAACGAAGAAGAAGAACTGATGTATGTGTACCCAAAAAAGTGTGAACAGCAGCAAAGTTTTTTTTAAGTTTGGAAATACATCTTCTGGCACCCATAAAACTCCCGTGGTAGTGCTGACTGGAACTTCTCTTTGCTTTAAGTTATGTCCTCTGGAGCTGAATCGGGTTCTCTTAATAAGTGTTGTACTTTTAATCATTTGACTAAAGATTGTTTCACCTTTCAACAAAAAAAAAAGACAAAACTTTTTTTTTTGCTTGTCTGTAGAAATGGGAAAGCCTTTTGTGAAAAGATTTAACATGCTTATACATTTTATATGTAATCAATCAATTGCAATAGGGATTACAAAATACATGAAATTTTTGTCTTCCACTCTTCATTAGAAATAGCAACTGATAGTCAGAAAAATAACAGGAAAAATAAAGGGGCAACAACGATTCTTTTGAGCAAACACCACTGAAGAAATAAACCAAGAAGCGCTTTGTGCCCAAAACCATTCCTAGCGAAATAGTTGAGGTCTAAAATTTGGTAACCAAGATTGTTAACAGCTTCTTAACAAAAGCACTCTGCCATCGTCAGTTTAAATGTTAAACGACATGAGACTCAGTATTCCGAGCTTCTTCTTCCCAATAAAGTGCTAGGGCTTTCTAAAGGTTGAAACGTTTTGCTTTGTGCTTGAATGAAATACATTCCTAAATGAAAAGGGCATTAATCACCTTGAATAAGAGAACGACAAATAGTTGCAAAAATTCACTTTATGGTTGAGAAATTAAATGAGCGGAATCTAAAATTGCAAGGTTTTGGTAGTGGAATTGGTTAATTTTGAAGAAAAATTAATTCTTTTTGCAGAAGATATTCAGAGCGGTACGTTACTTCATGTTCAATGTCTTAAGCAGTATCGCGATAAAATCAGTTCAACTTTTGACACGAATTACTTTAGCACAGTTATAAATAATCAAAGGTAAATTTCTTGATGGATTTGACCAGTTTAAAACCAACCATTCTAGCATTCCTGGTAAATCCTTTCAACACAAATAGCAACGACATCCACATTGATTTCTAGATCTCTAGAAATGCAATTGATCGATTTAAAAAGTAAAGATTTGTGGAGTGGAAAATTCACAGAGTTGAAAAGCAAGTTGGAAGACAGTATACAGCTTTAAAAGAAAAGCCGTGAGTTGATTCGGCGCATAGTATAATCCACCAGATTGCTACGTTGAAGTGAAGAAGTTGGTATTTGGAGTACTGACTATCTTTGGATCAACATATTTGTGCGAAGAAGCGGAAGTGAATACAAGTAAAGTAAGAAGCCAACTAACCAATGAAAACAAGTTATGAGCCAAATGTATCCGAATTTTCTAAAATCAACCAAAACCAATGCTCCAACTGAATTTGTTTGCTCAATTGTTTGTTATCGAAGTACAAATTAGTGGTGGTGGTGTAAGTCAATGTTAAACTGCTTTAGTTGTCACCGAAATAAAAACAAATTATCTAATAATGATATATATATATATATAAATTGGTTGTCAAAAACACTACTTATATATGATTAAATAGAGTCGTTTTTTTTTCATACAAAAATTGATTGTGTGAGTACTAGTTACAGTTGGCAAGAAAAAAACTTTGTGGCTCTTTAAAAACTTAGAAATTTTGTAAATTGTAATTTTTGGCTCTTTCGACTCAAAAGGTTGCTGACCCCTGCACTTTTCCACTGGATTTCATGGATTCCTTAGTCGGTAATTGGGAGAGATTTTGAAAAGATCTGATTTGGTTTGTTTAACCAACGATCAAGTGAAATATGTCCTAGTGGTTGGGCTAAATTAATAAAATAAGGAGTAGGGGGTGTTTAGCTCTCCCCTTTTCTCCAAATAAGCAAACTCATTGTCAGGTTACCCGTGCAGCTTTTAATTAATATTTACTACCAAGTAAACAAACTCAGTTCCCTCGTAAAGTGTTACTTCTAGAGAGTGCCCACGTCCGTCGTATCTGACTTGTGGTGACCTGTCTATCAATGAACTCAATGGGATAGACTAAACAAATAAAAGGGGTGGGAGTTGTTCATCTCTACCTCTGGTGATATTAGAAAGCTAAACAGACGTCTGTTCAGCATCGCGTAGTCAAGGAATATAACATCTTAACATGTTAACTAAACCACTCAAAGGTCAAGACTAAATGAAAAAAATGTGCCAGCAATTTCTGATCTGTATGTAACGCATATTTATTATGTAAAAATTCATTTATATTTATATTAACACGCAATGTCTTTATAATAAAACATGTTTGGGGTATATTCATATAGGTTCTATTATTAAGCACATTGTTATGTTTTAAATATAAACGTCAATACATTCCGTAATAGATATTAATGGAAGAAGGTCCACTTTATGCATATTAAATAGGTGCAAGGTTTGATTCCTTTCTGCCAAGTATCCTGCATTGATATTCGGCCCGTGCCGAATATGACCGAAGGGTAAAAAAAGGCGAATATTCGACGAGCCGGAGCCGGAGCTACTATCCGGTGCAGATGCTGATGTATACCAGTTAAAATGTATTAAGTTATAATGAATAAATGTATATTGATTAATATAAGGCAAATTGTCATTCAGGTCAACATCATTTTTCAACCTCATCACCAAAACGCTTTTTATGATCTGTGTGCGTCTCCAGACTTCGCAGCCACAAGGAAAGTGACTTTATTGCAGCTGTTGGTCAAAGGATTAAGAAACCCAGATACACCATTCGACGTGCCAGGTAACAGGATCATTTGTCTCTTTAAAAGATTGTTTAATAGATTTACACAGACAAACAGATTGAAAGTTTAGTTCTGTGAATTTTTGATAGGTATTATTTTACTTTAATTGAATTACGATTACAAATGTAGTTCAAAAAACAATCAGTAAAAATTTTCTCTACTAGAGGGCAATGTTGGACTAGTCCGTTACGTTTCTTTGATTCAAAAGTATTGGGCCGGAAGTGGATTTTTTCCCTATATATCTTTGTATTCTTCAGTTCTCTCTTTAAATTAAACTGACATTATTATGCTAAATTTTTAAGTGTGCCTGATAGAGAAAAAAATTCTGCACAAAAAATACGGGTAGTTGTGATCAAACCCGATAGAGGCTATAAAAAGAAAAGACCTGAAACTAGAGCGTAAAACTACACATTTACAGTACTTTTTTTGATGAGTATTTTACCCAAGATCTGGGTTGTTTTTTTAGGACTAGCTTATTTCAAGTACCCGGCATTTTCCGATACACAATTTCATACACAAAATAATTGTTGACAAAAATTGTAGTGACTTTAAACTTTAAATGATTACTTAAAAAGGTGTTTCTCTAATCAATTTTGAATATTATTTTGTTATGAATGTCACTGTCTATTTTGTGTCTGTTCTAGTTTCTTCAATTTTTCTTGTGTAAAGGGGTCGTTTTTCTCCTAATGGGTATACCTGATTTCTCCAAGCAGCCTTTGTAAAATACTGGTCCTAAATAATGCTATGTTCATAAGCGAAAAATCACATGGCTGCATTATGATGAAAGTACGTGTTAGTTCAATATATTTTATATTACTAGGTAACTAAAAATAACTGTATAAATAGACGTAAGTTTCATTTTTTTCTGTTAGACAAAGTCATATGGCAAATTTTTGTTCATATCCTAATTCTAAAAAGGAATAATAATAGAATTATACAGTAAAAATAATAACTAAGGTTTTTTTAATACTTTTGAAAGTCTAACTGATAAGATTACAAAGAGAGTTTGTGTTTTTTCAGATGTACACAAGCTACACTATGAGTCAGTCCATCTCTTCTAATTGTTTAGAAATGAGTGTAAAAATGTAGGCTTCGATATTTTTAGCCTGAATTTAAGAAGTTACAAACTTCAAACAACTCTTCCATAAAACTTTGTATTTAAAAAATAAATTTATCCAATGCTTGAAATCCTGCTTGTATACTTAGGCCCTATTTAAATCGATCCGGTATCAATGTATTAAGTAGCAATAACCCCGCAAAAAAATTAAATGAAAGAAGATTGAGATATACATATATTTTTGTGACGGTACGCACCGGTACGGGGAAAAAAGATTACTTTTCTTGTGATTCAACGTTAATTGTTAATTTATTATTAGTTGAAAGTTAGGCAATCTATCACTGAGTACCGGCACCTATTTTTTTATTTTTACAAAAAAAAAGCACTTTATATACTTTCAGCCGACATGCCGTATTATTAACAACAACTATGTGTGAACTTCTCAATCATCTAGAGTCTTAGACAGTCATTATTTTAGACTAGATTTAAGTAGAGTCTAGACCTAGATCTAGTAGGCCTATTACTATAAAAAAAAATTAAAATAATCAGTCATTATAGACATCATTCGCAATTTTATTATCAGGTCTAGGCATTGAAAAGTAAATCTATTAATAAACTATAATAGATCTAAGTTTAAGTACTAACTTATTAAATAAATCATTATAAGTAGAAGTATTATAATGAATATTGTATAGATCTAGATTGACTAGATTATAGATAGATCTATAGATAGATCTCTAGTCTAGTAGATTAAGTATAGAGTATAGTAAACATATTACAGTATTATTAAATCTATGTCCTATGTCTATATCTAATAATCTAATAATTAAAAAACTTTAGTCTTTATAATATCTAGACATTTTTCTAATAAAAACTGACTATAGGCATAGCATAGGCTCGACTCGGCAATCTAGTCTCAAGATAGAATCTATACTATTACTAGATCTATTCGATTTTTATATATAGATCTAGACTAGAATTAGATAATAGATCTAAATATACTAATGGAGAGATGATATGAGGTGTTAGCTAATAGCGTTGCACAAGAAACAAACCTGGGTTTTTCTAAACTCTAATACTTGGTATGTAATAGTAAAACAGCACCTACCTAAATAAATCGTAACTAGAAATCAAAAACCTATATTTATTGTAATATATATAGGTCTGTGGTTGTATTTTATATAGCCTTCGTAACTTCTTCTATAGAGAAATGACTTTTGTAATTTCTTTTACACAAAAATTGGGCTATTCGCGTCTGACACATATAGAATTTTTCTGTTCAGCAACAAACCCTATTACATGTAATAAAGTAATCAATAATGCCACAACTATGTCACGGAGACCATATCCAGCTCTAGATGCGGTACTATATGGCCCCTTAAAATCTCTGCCTACTATGCATTATAAAGCTGAAGCGGCTTCTTTCTAGACCTTTAGCTATAGACAGCCTCTTCGTCAACCTGCAACGTCGCAAAATGTGTGCAGCGGAGACCAATGGCTCTGCGCCACGTTATACAGACCTGCTCAGTGTTCAAGCCTTCTATGAAAATTGGTTTCGCTTGAATTCGAAGATTTTTTTTTGTCGGTGATGCAACCTATAAAACGGGTTAAAGTAGTTTTTAATTTTATTAAACTTTATTCCGAGATTTTACAGAACTAAATGCAATGATCTAAAAATTTACTAAATTATCTCATCTTTTACATGATATAGCCCCCTCTTTACATTTTAATTTTACTAGTAATGGTAAATACTTAAGAACAAGTTTTTTTTTAAAAATGAAAAATGGGCTTACATATCAAAAATCTAAAAAACCAAATGGTAATTTTGAGAAGATCAAGAATAGTAATTGATTACGTTTGGATCCTACAACATATGAAGAAATCGGATTTTAATTATCTCTTCTTGTTTTTCAGATTACTTAACAAGTACATTAATTAATGGAAACAAAAATTTTTAACAATGAGCCATTAAAAGTTGTTCTCTTATCTCCTCTCCTTATATACTTTATTTCTTAATACCATTGCTTCAACGTGTAACCTCATATATTTCTTTATACACCTCTTTAAACCAGTTAGATACAGATTTTGTGTCGTATTTTTTACGGTTTTTAACTCTAAAAGCACTATTATTAGTAAACATTATATGTCTTTAATGTAATGATTAAAAAATGGTTAATTTTAAGAATTATTTATACTATATTTAATTTAAAAGAAACACTTGTTTTTTTTAAGACAAAAAATAGGCGATTCAAGTTTCAGAACGTCGTAAAAACAATTTTTTTCAATATCTTTTTTTCGACCTAAATGTGATGGACGGAAAGACAGTCCACACAAAAATAGTAGCTGCCTTTTTCCCTTTTTTAGGCCGCTAAAAATGTATATTATAGGTACACCATACAAACAGCTACAGATATCCCATGAGAATCAACTTCCCGCTGAGGCGAAAGCTATATTTGGGAACAATTTATGGATAGATCCTGGAAAGGATGTACAGTTTGAACATCTTCCTAAACAAGAGTCTTATAGTCATAAAAAGGGAATCATTCGAGATTCAGCTACAATTGAAATGTTTGAAAATCAGTATATAGGTAAGTGACAATTTAAAGATACGATTGGGAGAGTTTTTACGTATTCGACAATTTTTAAAAAAAGAATATTGTACTTTTGTCTTCATCGAAATGTTAAAAGAAAGAATTATTAAAACAATATTTCTGTAAAAGACTTTTGCTACTAAACTTCATGCTGCTGACCTGCAATACAATGCGTATATCTTATCTATTAATGACATTCTAAGAACGTGGTTCTTTAATCTGTCCTTTGACTTTCGTCATAGGGGTGCTGTGACAGTTCACGTAACCAAATCCCTCCACTTTTCACAGTCAGCAGATGTTCTTAGCAGGATATCAAGAGAGAGGGGGGGTCCACTCTTTTACGTAGTCCAGGCAGCTTTTCTTTGGACTGCCATTTATTCGTCCTCCCTCCACTGTTCCTTGAAGAATAATGCTTTAACAATGAGTCGTATTTTACGGAACTAACTCAACTTTCATCTTTTTACAGTATGAAGAGTTCTTCCTTTTTTCCAACTCTTTCTGGCTCTGTATCAATGCTTGTTTGAATCATTGATTCTATATGGATGAATCTTTAAACTATAATAGATGTCATATTTGGGATATCTTGGATTTAATGTTTAAATTATTTCGAATGGAATGATTGGCAACAAATTAAATGAAAAGATTATAGTCCGAGAACAATAAATGAGCCACTGATTGATTATGATATGGTTCGCTTTAGTTTATATTTAAGAATGTGTTTTTAAAATGTCTTAATTTGAACTTTATTGGGTTTTTTTCAGGACAGTTTCATTGTACAGCTACTTTAAGAGGTGATGTAGTTTTCGACGGTTTTTGGGATTCCATAAATATTGGACAAATAGTACGAGATTTGAAAGTTAAGAACCAGTTGCGTTTGGAGGCTATAGACGTTTTTTATAAAATAAACGATTACGGTTTCAGTGTACCTGATGGTATTGAATGGAGAATGTCTGGTAACTGTGAACTGACATGGATTTCAAACATCGAGATAATGTCGAACGATGCAACATAGAATTCACAAATAAAATTATTAACTAAAAAACTTTCTTAACTAAATGTATAAGTTTCCAAGTTTTAACGTATATTTTAATAAATTATTTGTCTAAACATTAATGTAAATGTAATTAAAATGTAAATAATATTTTGATTTAATATTGAGATGGATCTCCTATATGATGCCCCCCCCCCACACCTTTCATTTGCTATTGACATATGATGTGTCTGATGTGTCTGACTAAAGTTAATAAAATATGTTCTAAAAATATGAATACCTTATCCTTTTTTGTTTCTGCTTAGTTATCCATGTCACAGTATCACTTAAAACTAAAGAAATACTTAAAAAAAACAACAACTCACTTTGTGTGTCCGTCTATGTGTCTGTCTGTTTTGCCAAAACTTTGTGAACGTCCTTCAATCTCGGATCAAGCTAAATTTTGCACAAATAGAAAAGCGGTGTCCAAGGTGGACAAAGAAAACCCTTCTGAGACACCCACAAAGCTACTCTGGCCCCACTAATTGCAGAGGACAACAGACGCTGGCAGAATAAAAGCTTTAACGAAAAAAATAAAAAAAGCAACGCCCATGACACTTGCTCCAGCAGGAATAATCTTACCAGTGTGTAGCAGAACTTTCCGGGTTTACATAGGTCTCGTCAGACACATGAGGAGCACAAAACCCCAGTGAAAAGCCCTCAAGGTGGCAAGAGTCTTCCCATCGAACCACAATGGGCGAACTATATATATATATATATACATATATATATATATATATATAGAGAGAGAGAGAGAGAGAGAGATAGATAGCTCAATAGAATCATTAGTATACATAAAATCTTTCCCAGTTGACTTAATCCCTGTTAATGAATCCACTGGTCATTTAATCCCTTTTCATGTAATCTTTTTTCCCCTTCCCCCAATTTCCTGGTTACTTTATCATCTATTCTTTTTATCCCTGGAGGAATTGTGAAGATATAAAATGAAGATATAAAATCTGTGAAATCCCCGTTATTTAATTAAAAAAACAACTCTTACTATGCGTAATTCATTTTGTCGGAGAACATGTCCCGCAAACCTCATGCGACGCTGCCACAATCTTACTAAGGGGTCGACTCCCAGTTTACAATTTCCTTGATTTAAACCCGATCTCTATAACTGACTCCTAAAATCTGTCTTAGCCATCTTTGTTGAGCCACATTTAGTGTTTTTCAATTTCGGCAGATGACTATTCACTGCACTTTATTAATGTTAGAAGTCCGTAGACACGTAATGCTACTTATTTATGGGAACCTCGGAAAAAAGAAGTATCGATGCCTATTATAGTATCTAGAATTAATTTAAATTAAACTTGTATTACATTTCCCAAAGGATTTCGAGATTTTTCGTTTCTAACATAAAAATGATTTTTAAAAAATTAAATCTAATAATTTATTGACACAAATTTCAATATTAAACATTGAAACAAAAAGACTAATGCTAAACAATTGTTTACTGTTAGAAATTAAAAAGACTTGCATTTTTTAATCATTTATTTTACGGGAAAATCAGATTTGACTTGTTTAATGCCTTAAAGGTTCCAAGGGGTGGTTACTCAAACATTATGTAAAACATTATTAACACATAAATAAGAACATGTTAGAACACCCATTTAAGACATAATAGTAATAATACCTTCAAGGCCCTTAACAGTCCTAGGAGCATTCTCGTTGCCTGTCAGAGGGCAGTACTGATGCAGACCTGCCACATCACCAAAAAAAAATAATTCCTCAGTAGGAAACTGATAAAGAACTACAATGAATTTTGTTTCTCTTTAACGAAACTCGACCCTTGCAGCGCCAAAGAACCAGAACACATTCGTTTCTAACATAATAATAATAATTTAATTTGCATAATCGTGTCAACGACTATCGTAGCGCTATATGATAACATAACAGACATACGAGAGATAAAATGACTAAATAATCTAATTAACTTTAAAATAGAAAATAGATATGCTTTGAATGTAGCGAGACATACTGTTTGTCTGAGCTCGATTAAGAGCGAGTTCCAAACTTTTTCTTTGTGTTCTGTAAAAAAACAACACAAATCGTAACTTTTGAGGGAGAAACTTGGCGAACCTAGAAGCGTTGGGTCCACGAAAAGAATGACTATCTGGGGAAAATAGGGAGTTATCATTAATAACAAAACGTGGCTACCTCGTAGTTGAATCGTACACCCAGAGGAAGAAAAACTGTACATTTTAAGATATCAATGTTGTTGACCCTATCTCTTCAGGCTCGTATGCGATCAAAAGTTTTTTTATATTTTAAATAAATAATTGCATTCCTGTGTTGGTCGTATCCACATTATAAACATTATACGTTGAAATAGTTTTTTTTTTTAATAAGTATATTTATTTCTACGGTGACCAATAACAATCTCATTCTATCAAAGTGTTAAGAACTTTAGTTGATTTTTTCTAAGAAGGGTTCTGCTCTATCAGCGAAGTAATATATTACATGTAAAAATAATTATAAACTATTCATTGTATGTGTGCCTTTATCAACAATCTGTATTATGTTGCTATATTAGTTAAAGAAAAGGTTTTCAGTTTTGACATGCGCACTTTGCTGTGTGCACATGTTTTGCACGAGTTATGAATATTATTTTCCTATGTAACTAAATTTTATGTCTAATTTTTAAAAAATGTTATTTTGTATAGAAATATTTATATTTAAAGTCACCTTATATCATACTAAATTTTTCATCAATAAAATTTATTACACGACTTTAAAATACTTTAGTGCTTGTGCTGCATATACATAGAGAGATTTGTGTTCTTTAATACGTAACAAACAATTTGTTTGCATTTAACAATGCAATAATAATGTTTGCATTTTAATGAGCTGAAAGTGTGAATAATGTGGACTTTCGTGTTCGCCTTCGGAAGCAGCTTTGAAGAAAAATGTAATATAAGGTCTAGTGTTTGAGACCTATTACGCGACAGGATACATGAACCAGATCTACATTGATCAGCCCTATATGTAATTTAAACCTCTTTCAATCTTAAGTCATTGGTAGTTGTGAAATCAAGTCACAACAACAACAAAAAATTAACACCTTTATTCATGGGCTTATAAATTCTTTTTTTTTTTAAACAAACAAACACCAAAGAATACAAAAACGAATTCAAGATTTATACTGTATAAAAATATATCAAATTTATTGATAAAATTTCATAAGAAAATGAGATTATTAAAATGAAATCAGCAATAATATATTGTATTTGAAATAGTATGTGTCAACAACCACAATAACTCACCATGTCACAATAATGTAACATTTTGCTTGGGGCTTTATAAATTTATATTATGAATTTTACATGAGAAAGTTTTTTCTTTTTAAGTCTTATTTATTAATTTAAAAAAATGCATTAGTAAATATTTAAGTGTAAATTTATATGTTGTGCTCTGTACATGAAGTGTATAATTGTATAAATAAATGTAGATTTATTTTAAATTAGCACTAACAAAATATTTAAGTGCTAATCTTTCAAAATTTAAAAACAGAAACATTTTCTAGACAATGTTTCATTGAGTATACAATAGAAAAAAAAACGCTATGTGCTCTACATTTAGAGATCCAACGCTTTAATTGCATATATCTTTATGAGATAAAATAACAATAAAGTTAATGCCAAACATTTGCAACTTGTGGAATACAAACAGTAATTTAAACATCTTATTGTTATAAAAATTATATTAAGCCACTTATTGTATTTTCACATGCCCCTCTATTGTCCATTCAACACAGTCTGGGATTCCTTTTTTCTCAATAACTGACAGTGGATATGATTTTTTTTTCAGTAAATCGGCAATCATTTGTGCAAATTCTGTCTCAGTGGTTTGGCCCCCATCGTTAAGTAAAACAATTCCTTTTAACTGTACTCGTAAAGACACTTGTGCTAAAATAAATCAGAATACAAAAAGTAAATAAATAATTAAATAAATTATATTGTTTCGAAATGCAAACTAAAATACGAATTTCCATTAGACCAAAACTTGAAGCTATCATGGCCATCTTTTATCGTTAACTAACATGACACGTTCAGCAGATTAATATAGAACAATTTAATATATATATATATATATATATATATATATATATATATATATATATATATATATTTATATATATATATATATATAGATAGATAGATAGATAGATAGATAGATAGATACCTAGGATCCTAGGTGTCACTAACAAAAACTGCATCTTGAATGAAAAGTGTAGAAACAGGATTAATACAGCAATCAGACATCAGGATGACCTGCTAATCACTGTCAAAAAACGTAAACTCAAACTGTAAGGCCACATCACAAGGTCCTTCCTACAAGCAAAAGTAGAAGGAAGAAGAAGAAGAGGAAGACAGAGGCAGACAGAGGATGTTATGGGAAGACAACATCAAAGAATGGACAGGCCTGTCATTGAATGAAATTCTAATCAAGTCAAAGGACAGAGAGAAATGGAGAAAGACGGTTGACAGATCTTGTGTGGTGCCCGACGGTTCAACACACTAAAGGATTGGTGAAGGTGACGATGACACCAATAAGAACAATTGTACCTGTAAAAGCTGATCCTTGTGAGTTAGTTGATTTGTTCTCTGTCTTTTCTTGAGCAGGGTTAAACTTCAAACTATTCACTGGAAGACCTTCTGGAAGAGATATCTCAGGTTCTTTGTTGAAACCTAAATTACGACAAAATGTGAAGACAAAGCTTAAAGAAGGTGAGGGTCATACAATTTATAGAAACTCTGGAATACAATAATAGCATTAAAATTCTGGAATTTTATTAACCTTTAACTTGGCCTTTGGTAACTGTAAATGTGATATTAACATCAGCATTGGAGGTCTAAAATCAAGAGGGACATTATCAGTGTGACATTGATAACATAACCATCATAAGTAATAGCAGTATAATATAAACATAACAGTTAAAAAAAAAAGAATGAAAGATAGATAGATAGATAGATAGATAGATAGATAGATAGATAGATTGAAAGATAGAAAGATAGAAAGATAGATTGATACAGATTCAGAGGATATTAACAACAATCTTACCCTTGGGTCTTTTCTTTCTCCAGTCCATTTCTTGTCTACCACTGTCATCTTTAACTTTTCTAGGTTCGGCTTACCTTTAAACACAGATTAAAAAAAAAATAAAACTTATTTACAATTGCATAAACATTGAGTAAACAATTTTAGATCATAAGGAACATTTGCGAATTCAATTTCCTTTAGAGCTCTTTTTTTTTTTTTAATTATTTTTCTTATAGTAAAAAAAGAGACACAATGTCGTAAAAAATGAAATTAGAAATGAAGCCTAAAATGTTATATGAACTACTTCAACTCATTTTATTATTTGTAATAAAGCAAGACGTCTTTGAGATAAAGCTCTCATCATAAAGATAAAATAGTCTACAGATGAATATGAAATAAATGTAATCCATCACATATTTGTATAAGTATTTCATAAAGTATCAAAACAGAAATTCTATTGCTTTCTAGCATTTCGCTTACCAGCAATCTGTTTGGATTTAACTTCACTGAAGTAGGAGTTTACCATCTCATTCAAGTCAATAACACCTTTTTGTTCTGAAGCCATTTTGTTCCTTAATGCTCTGAATCAAAACAGACGTAACATTATTAGTCTTTGATTTTTATTAAAGTTTCACTGTTGATTTCATTAGTGCACCCAAATATAAACACAAATCATTTATAACACAAGAGAATAAATGCAGATGTAGATGTGTGAGATCGTTTTAATCGGGTACAAAAATGTAAATTCATATTAGAACATACTATAAATACTTCAAATACTTTGTAAATTAATTGTAATATAATTTTGAAATAATACAAACACTATGGTGTTTACAGAAAAGAAAAGAAAATGACATGAATATATTCATAAATAAAATAGAACATGGTCCTATTCAACGTCACTACTATTGCATTCTATATATAGCTTAGATAACAAAGAATAATTATAAAATAAACATAAGTATCAAACTTACTTATAAATTCAGTGAAATAAAGATAGAAAATGAATTTAAAATAATATCTTGTCTAGACGTTTGGGTTCAATGTCTAAAGATTGGGTAGAGTCTCGGCTTTTAAACCAGCCCTCTTACGTGGCTAGCGGATTGGTTTCGGGATAGACTTTGTCAGGTACTTCCCGATAGTGACAGGGCGGACTAGACACGTAATGAGCATAGCGCCTCACTGGAAAGTTTACTGTACACGTCAAATTCATAATACATTTTTAATGTCTATAATATATTTAGAAAATATTTCTTGGATTTTTTTTAAATATTAGATCTTAATATAGAGAGGGGAAGAAAATCTGTTTCGTATTTTTTTTTTCGATTACCAAATCAATACTCGAGTACTCCCATGGCGAAAAAGTGAATTGAAAAATTGTTACAGACTATTTAAAGTGTAATGTTTGGAAGTAACGCGATAATTCACTATATATATAAATATATATCAAAGGTGTAAATGATAAAAGGAAGAAGGTGGAACGTGTAAACTCCTACTACATTAATTAACTTAAAATCATTGGTAAAAGTTAATGAATTAAAATAATGAATACAACACATAATTATACAACTAATCCCTTTTTTGTGTGTGTGTGATTTTAAATGACCTTTTAATAATTCAAATGAATATTCAAAGAGATATATAAATATTTTTTAAATATTTTGACAGATCTTTTTGGATCTAAGCCTAAGTCTAAGTATGTTATCCTGTATATATACTGGCTTGTTAATAATACGATTTTAAATTTTATTTTTTTCTGTATTAAAGGAACCAAGTATAAACACAAATTATGCAGAAAACTAAAAAAAAAACTAAGAATGAAGATTCCTTTTTATAGACACTATCGCTAAGTGTTTGAGAGTTTTCATAAGTTTTAAAGCATATTTTTATGCAATTGTAAGCCATATTAAAAAGAAAATGCATTATATTGGAATAAATTTATTTCTTTAAGCTTTCATTACAATCTGAGATTAAAAACAAAAGGTTTCAATAAATTATCTGTATCTATTTGTAGAAAAACGTTTTAAAAAGACATAGCACTGTAACGTAATTTAAAAAAAAATGAAATATCCTAAACAACATTTATATCTACAATTTATTTACTCGTTACCTTAATTACCCATAATGCTACTTAAAACACAATTTGTAAAAAATGAGTTTTAAGAAGTGACAAGTAGACAGAAAGAGACAACTGTTTTTTATTTTAAAAAATAATATTAGCACTCGCCGTTTTATTAGGATGTCAATTCTTTTTTTTTATTGAATTCGTTAGTTTACCAACAGAAAAAAAGAGTATCGATACTATTGTATGATAATCGTATTTGGTTTTTAAATATATAGTACTAAAATTATTACATGGCATCGGGTTTTTCAGATTTAACTAAACAAATTCAAACATCTATATTTTTTAATATTTTAAATACATATGACAGTTATTTTTTAAGAATATTTATATAAGAGATGAAAATTGAAAAAAAAAAAGCGTGTTAATTTTTGTCATTTTCGGAAATTTCAGCCAAATTTTTGTCTATTTCCAATTTACAGATCCCGAAACTACTTTCTGTAAACACGTCATAGTGACAACATAACGAATTGTATAAAAACATTCGACTTGGACATCGGGAGTCCAGTTTAATTCTTTTGTTTCAACAATAAGTGTGGAATTAAAAATTCATCCATTTTACATCTGTTGGACGTTTACACCCACACAAGGTAAGATAATTTAAATACCAATCCTTTAAAATAATAATAAAATACATTCTTTAAGAACATTATATAAATCTAGATCTTTAATTTGGTTAAGGGACATTTAACACGTTTACCAGATGAAGATGGCTCTATAGTTAAGTTATGTTTCCAGTGACTTACATTCACGTAAATGTGTTGAGGCTTGATCTACGTCTTTAGGAAGCCTGTAGCATCGAGAGCTCATTTTCAGGCACCAGAAATGAAAGTAATCTTTCTGTCTGATTTATGCCTTCATAAAGATGAGCTATATAATAAAGGAAACAAGTGAATGGAAAAAAAAAGCAAAAAGTCGTTAGACATTTGGTTATAGACTTAAAAGATTTTAAAAAAAATGGTAACAACTCGTATTAAAATGTTGATCTATCTATCTATCTATCTATCTATCTATCTATCTATCTATCTATCTATCTTTCTTTCTATCTATCTATCTATCTATCTATCTATCTATCTGTCTATCTATCTATCTATCTATCTATCTATCTATCTATCTATCTATCTATCTATCTATCTATCTATCTATCTATCTATCTATCCATCGATCTATCTATCTATCTATCTATCTATCTATCTATCTATCTATCTATCTATCTATCTATCTATCTATCTATCTATCTATCTATCTATCTATCTATCTATCTATTTTTCTATCTATATATCTTTCTATCTATCTTTCTATCTATCTATCTATCTATCTATCTATCTATCTATCTATCTATCTATCTATCTATCTATCTATCTATCTATCTTTCTATCTATCTATCTATCTATCTATCTATCTATCTATCTATCTTTCTTTCTATCTATCTATCTATCTATCTATTTTTCTATCTATATATCTATATATCTCTATCTATCTATCTATCTTTCTATCTATCTATATATCTCTATCTATCTATCTATCTTTCTATCTATCTATCTATATATCTATATCTATCTATCTATGTATATATATACATTGGTACATTCGTGCAATGATTAACATTGATTATTTTTCAGAATGGATCCCTTACCTCCAAGAATTATTGACATAGAAACAATATGTCGTGAATATTTTTATGTCTGTGGCCCAGCCCAAAAAGATTCTCCAGGTGAGATTTCTTTAACTGCCTAACACTGTAGATAAAATAGATGCCGTATAAACATTCTTTAAACTATCACTTTCATATTGTATAATTAGAATACTTTTATTTTCCTCTACAACATCTCCAACAACACTGTCAACAACGTTTTGTCTAACAACATTTGCTAAAACATCTTTAACGGCATCGTCAGCAACATTTTAAAACCATCTTCAACAACATCTCGACAAAATTGTCACCATTTTAACAGCATTTTCAACATCATTGTCACAAAATAAGTCAATAACATCTTCAACACCTTCAACGACGTATTCGACATCTGACAACAATATGGTCAACAAGACTGTAAAGAACACCTTTAACAACATCTTGAACTCCACGAATGTTATTACAAAGTAACACTTAATTCTTCCTTGTATCTACATCTTTTATATGAGTAATTTGTTTTTCATAGTAAGTTTGGAGAGACTTCATGTCTCATGTTCTGATGTCATATGGAGAGACGATACAGCAAGCCAATCGAAACCTTACATCAGAAATGTAAGATGCATTTTTAGATACAGAAAAAATATATCCATGCTTTACTGTTTTAAATGATTACTTTAAAAAAAACAAGTGTTTACAAAATTTTCAGATTAACGTAAACTACGCCCCTGGAGCGAGTGACACTCTTAGTGATCTACTTGTTACGAAAACCAATAAGAAAGAAAGAGAGCTGAAATTCACACGTTTGCTCGTAAGAGGTAATTATAAACATTTCCAAAATGTTCGCTCTCTTATGTAAGAGTAGGGGGGAGGTCTTATGCTTAAATCTTAATGAAGACTGGGATTTGATATTTAGAGATTCCTAGTAGGCGTCTGAACCCATCCAACTCTAATATATACATGAAATTAGATGGGGAAGTAAATGCTGTTTGCTGGCCATATGACAACTTTATTAAACGGTGACCATAGTAATATGCTCTCTATATCCTCTGCCCTATAGATCACAGGGTCTGAAAGGGGAACTGATTATACGGAATGCTCATCACCATCCTCTCTGCCTAGGGCTTAGGCTAAAAACCGGATTCCTTCAGAAGTCTCGAGTGCGAGTCTCTCTAATTGTCCCAACGTCTTGCCCATCTACTTGAAATCTGCTTTCAAATATTCATGCCATGTATTACATATTATAGGTTGGTTGTGACCTATTGATACCAGCGTCTCGGAAGGATGTCTTCTTCAATGGGCTGCTGATTTGTTTTTGTCCCAGTTCCTTATTGATGACCAACTGTTAGGTAGAGAAAGCGCTGTAGATTTGGCTGCCTTTATGCAAAGAAAGCCGTTTTTAAAAAGACATTGATTTGTAACAACCTCACATGCCTTTCCATCTCTAAAAGTGTGGAATGTTTTTTATATACTCAACAGGATTAGGCAATAAAAATGAAATAGTGCTCAGTTTAGACTCTAATGTGCTAGATGCCGATATGTGTCGTCTGTTCAGTGAATCCATGAAAGTCAACATTGGTCAAGAGGTGAATATCTTAGCGACCCAAGACCCGTCCGGTAATATTGAAGAACATGCAACAAACAAAAATCAACAGAATGCCAAGATTGTAGACCAGCCCAACCATTGTTTTGGTACGTGAGAAATTGATTACTATTTTAATGTCCTTTTCCCATAGCGAAATTTAATCTTTATTTATCACAATGCCTTAAGAATATTTGTAAAGAACTGGCTGATACTAATATAATTTCAATCTCTTAAATATTCAAAATGCGAATACTTCTTATTAAGTACTAGTTCTGCAATTAGATATTTTTGTCTATTTTAAGGACATCAATAAATGAGATCTTTTAGATGCCATGCTATAGTCGTTACGGGAAGCAGGTGCTCGTTAGCTTTGGCTGGTCAGCCACCTAGGAGAAGAAAAAATAAATCCAAACCTCTGCCGCCTTGAGCCTATACCCAAACATGGGGAAGAATTTGGAAGTCAAGCTAAGAAAAAACAACATCTCATTAGCCGGCGATCTTTAGGCAGCTAGCAGCATATAATGCTGCATGCTGAAAGAACATGCGACTCCACTGATCCCAAAATATAATCATAATTTCGAGCTCCTTTAGAGTGAGGCACATCATCTGTGGGGAAAAGGAGGAACTGATTTGTGGTTGATATCGTTCCGACCACAAATAACGCCAGGCTTTATAGTCACACGAAGGACGCCAACAGTTATAGTAAAATGATATTACTCCCTTTAATAAAATATAACTTAAAAGATACATAATTTCAACAAATGTAAAACTTTTTGATACTTTTACTTTTATTCTCCCACTTCCAGTTCTCAGATCAAATTTTGAAATTTTGCAGCATTAATTCATAGTCGATGACAACACATTAAGCAAATAAATAATCCAACTAATAATCATTTAGTGATCGTTTATTTTGTTCTATAGAGAAAAGGAGGAGATAAAACTTGCAATGTAGAAAGATCTGGTGGCGATTGAATGGTGCACTCCTTTAATTCAATACAAGCGTTTTTTTTAGCCGCTTCCGAAAGGGGAATGACGCTATTAGTTTTGTGTGGTCTGTGGTCCCGTTTAGATCTCGGAAACTAGAAGAGAAAATGAAAATAGGATATCATTATATTTTAGATTATTTAAAGTTCTGATGCAATGGCTACTTCTTTTTCTTTTCCGAAAGTGAACCATGTAATTTTAAAAATTATCTATGCAAGCAGATTTTTTCAAAAAAATTACACCACTTTTCAATGAAAAACTTCAGCGGATGTAACTTTTTTTAAAAGGTCATAGTAATTTGAGGATAAGCTTGTAAAGCCATACCAATTCTTGCGTACATCTAGATTCTGGATTTCAGATCACTAATTAGCACCGGGTGACACCATTTTGGAAAAAACTATATCTTGGCAAAAGCAGACACATCGGAAAAGATAGTAGTAATAAAATCTCTACATATATGCGCAAATATGCCTAGACACCTCTAGATGGTAGTATAAGTTTAAATGACACAGCTAAACATTATACCATTTCTGTCTTACATTATAATAAAGGAAACCTGTTATGTTTCTTATTTTAATTAAATATCATTGTAAAATCTGCAGTGACATCTGAATGTATATGATAATCAATGGAATTTTATAATAGAATTGAAACTTATTGTAAGTACAGATCAATAAAAGTAGGTAATCAGCTCACTGTTTTAGTTCAACAAAAGAACTAACTAGCTATAGTGTTTATTGAAAATTATTTTTTAAAAGTTGACGGGGAGGGCTGACATCCTGAGCTACCGTACCAGTTGACAACGACACTCTATGGGAGGTTTCCATGATGTTCTTAGGTGATCACTTAACGCTACTCTACTTATTCCAGAAGAGTTAGAAGAGTCTTATCAAAGACTAATTGTTGTCCTGTTAGCTTTTATTTAAAGAATAGCGCCAAATAATTTTAAAATTGTATTACTTTAAACGATCAAAACAAGACTATGGCTTGAATATTTCTTATCCATTTGTAAATTCGATGGGGGCCGCCTCTGAGTTTATGTGATAATACAAACTCTTTTTGTAATCTTGTTTTAATATCCTTTATATAATGATTGTTAGCTGGCTGATGACGATTGACCTTAAGCAACAGGATGATCCAACTCCAGGTCTCAAATAACCTTTCCATTGTTGATGTCACAGGCATAAATCTAAAAATTAAGTCAATTGTTTTGTAGGCAATATCAAATCTTATGTACATTAAATTTCTAAAGTACTTGATAGGCATAGAAACAATTTTAATAATTTAACTACTCTGTCTATGAAGGAGCGGTGGCTGAGCGGTAACGGGTTCGAATCCTAGTGAAGACTGGGATTTTTAATTTCGGAATCTTTGACATCCTCTGAGTCCACCCAGCTCTAATGGGTACCTGACATTAGTTGGGGAAAAGTAAAGACGGTTGGTCGTTGTGCTGGCCACATGACACATTCGTTAACCATAGTGCACAGAAACATCCTCTGCCCTAAAGAACACTATGTCTGAAAGGGGAACTTTACTTTTTTACTTTTACTTTGTATATATATATATATATGTATGTATCTGAGTGTGCGTGTACGTGGTGAAATCCACTAGAAAGACGTATCATTTGATGTGCAGAAACTAATAGAAGATCCATTGTCTTTTATCCTACAGCCACGTTCTGGTTTACACTGGAGCTTAGCGGCATAGTCCGTTGCTTGTCGTATGGTTATCCTGAGCAGACTATTGAAGAAATATTTCACAGAATGGGATGTGGACCAACCCAATTAGATATGACCGGAACCTGTACTTTCAATTGGGCATCTAAGCCTAAAATCTCTTGGCACTAGAGTCCCCTTAAAGACAGTCTGTGATGAATGCTTCAGAAATATGTGTGTTTTATATTGTGTTTGATTAATGTTTTTGTTTTTTTACAAATATATATTTAAAAGTCTTAAAATAATGATGCAGTTTTATTCATTTTCTAATTTATAAATTACAGTTTATTGTGTATAGGCTACGTACTATGTATAGAACTAAATTAGCTTCATTTTAACTTCTCATCTTCCAACGTTTTACTTTTGTTACATGCAAGGTGTAGATGAAAGCTGCTTAGAAAATTACTATTTATATTTGCATCTCATTATGTGTTTGTTATCACGAATTTTTAATAAATAAGCTATTTGTTAGTTCTTTTGTCTTTATAATTTCAAGGTTATTAATATTGGCCTTTTTTGTATGCATAACTTTAGTAAAAACGTACCAAACAGGATGAAAGGGTTAGTCCTTGAAAGAGAAGAGATGTGTTCATGAATTAAAGTTAGGACACGATGATAATAAAGTGCAATTTCATACTCATAAGAATAATAAAGTCAAAAACATTTTGGGTATTTTGAGATTATCTTTGTTTTGTATTGAAGATTTTCATTTAAGGCGTAGGAATATAAATAGTTAGCATTTTGGTGTATACGGCATGGGCGTCGCCAGGATTTTTTTTCGCGGGGGGAAAATAAAAAATAAAAATGTGTGTGTGTGTGTGTAGGCTTATATTAATATTCTTTATTACATTCTGACCCTTTATTTATTCGGTAGACGTTTATTTCGCCCTAGAATATGTTCTTCCCGGAGTTAACCCCCTAACCCCGCCGCCAAGCACTATTTCCGGTTTTGAAAGCCAACAAAATGCATATTCTGAGGTATCTACAGTGCATCATCCTGCTATTATTATTTCAAAAACCTGATGTGCTATTCTTACTGAATTATACCCTCCTGCGCCATTCGACACATTTGGCGGCAAGCTGTTTGCACAAAAATCTGTCTCTGGCAATGTCTAAAGCCTCTTCCCACCTGCTATGAGGACCTCCATGAAAGTGTGGCGCCATGTTGTACTAGGATGTCATCGCATCTCTTATTATGCGTAATTCATTTTGTCGGAGAACATGTCCCGAAAACCTCATAGGACGTTCTTTCACAAGCTTAGTAAGGGGTCGACTCCTAGTTCGGCATAGGATTTCCTTGATTCCGACCCGATATCTATAACTGACGTCTAGAATCTGTCTTAGCTATATTTGTTGAGCCACATTTACTGTTTTTCAATTTCGGAAGATGACTATCCACATCACTTTATTAATGGTGCCCAACAACTGGTAGAAATGTTTAACCTCTCTTGACTACGCTCTTGGAATTAGGTGACTGTAGTTTGTTTTAGATTTTATATCGAAAAGGGAAGTTTTATCAGCAAAATCATTTGTTGGGGGTTTTAAACTAAGAAATCTCTGGAGTTTTTTTTTATTCAAAACTCCATTTAGCTACGCTTATAGAATCTGGTGACTGTAGTTTGCTTTAGAATACTATGTTTGTAAAAATGTTTTACATGTTTCGGATGTTCCTTCAGAGTTGAAGTCCAAACCTCCAGCAGGATGATGGGGGATGGAGCGGGCAGGGTTTCAACCGGTAAATCCAAACGACAGTCCAGCGCGCAAATCGCAAGACCAGGTAGCCATTGAAGAGAGAGATTTTCAACCTCAAAACTATCTGTAGGGGGATTTTTAACTCAAAACCATCTGGAGGGGTTTTTAAATTAAAAAATTTTAAAAAGCCATCTAGAGGAAGGGGGTTTAAACTTGATTTGACTACGCTAAAAGAATGTTTGTGTGCAATTTGCTTTTTTTTTTTATTGAAGAGGTATTTTTTAGCATCAAACCCCGCTGAAGAGGGTTTAAATTCAAAACCCCTTTGGCTACGCTCAAAGCATTTTGAGTGTGTAGTTTGCTTTTTTAATTTTATTGAAGAGGTATTTTTTAGCTTCAAACCACTCTAAAGGTTGGTTTAAACTCAAAACCCCTTTGGCTATCCTCATAGAATTTTGAGTGTGTAACTTGCTTTTTATATATTGAAGAAGGGGTTTTATCGTAAATTTTGGAGGTTTTTTTTTAATCAAAATCTTCCTTAGCTTTGCTCTTGGAATTTGGGGGTGGTCGTTTGCATTTTTTTTGTTTGTTTTGTTTTATAGAAGAGGGGAAAAAAACCCAATAGTAGCAGTGGCGTAGCTAGGGTGGGGGAGGAGGAGTAGAACTTGAAGATCCCCCCCCGAGCCGCCACTTGAGGGGGGCCACCAAATGACTATCCGAAATTTGTTTTTAAATTAATTAAATATTACGTGACTGTCATGTAATCTTGCTTTTCACGTTGTTATATAAGTTAGTGACCCTGCTGTATGTATTTCACACAGAGTATTAACATTTTCCGTGCGGCGTTAATCTCAATTTCAAGGATTAGCGCTGTCTAGTGTCGTGTTACTCTCAGGAAGTAACCTAGTATATAGGGTAGTTTATTTCATCATCCTTATCATTTAAGAAGAAACCTGATAAGAGCACTGAAAACAAAGGAGGCCATGAACGTGTCAAAAAAAAAGTATCACTATTTAGATGATTCATACAAAGATACAGCAATCGAAGAAGTGACAATGTTTCTTGATGACAGAAATAGTGTTGAAGAAACTCCAGGGGAATACCTTTTACCACAGTCATAGAAAACATCTGAAGTAAATGATACAGATGATGAGGCAAGTGATGGTCTTCCAAAGTCACTTTCTCCAGAAGTGGCAACATTTCTAAACTGTGATAATCACTTTCTGAACCTGGCAGCTCTTCATTCTGCTGAGATAGATCCAGCAAATGTCACTTTTTTTTAAACTGTACATGAATTGTTCAACTTTCCAATTCACCCCAGAGATGGGCCAAACTAAAAGAAGCTGGAGCCGGGAGTTAAAAAAGGAGAGTATTACAAGGTGTTCCGCAAGAGATGAAGCTACGTCGGCAGTTTCCTTGCATCTCGACAAAATCATCAAGCTGTTGGAGAAACTTTCTGAATCAACAACTGAAAGAATGGACACTAGAAGCAGTGCACAAAATCAAATTATGAATTCTTTGCTTATCTGGAATTCTGGTCAAATCTCCTGTGCCCAATTAATATAGTTCAGACGAAACAACAAACGTCTGCTGCTGAAGAAATTAAAACCCTTTCATGCTTTCTGCAAAATGATGAGTAACGGACGAAACTGATCACCCGATACATCGAAGACGCAAAAGAGAAGATAGTTAATGCTATTGAGTTCTTGTAATCGAAATAACCAGAAGACAGAAAAAGGACTTGATGAGGAGTTGAGTTCTGATGTAGGACTGTCAATATAACTGCAATTCAAACGTGTTGCGACAGAAGTGCTGGACAGATTCCAAAGGCTGGAAAACAATGTTGACACCTTTTTGGGTTTCTTCTTGAATCAAGACACCTCTTGGAGTGATGGATGATGGATGATGACACACTGATAAAAAAAAACTTACTTTTTCCTGTTTGATGAAATAAAGGCAAATCGCTTGTTCAATGATGTTTTTGATGCACGAGCATTTTTCATCAACAAAGCGGTGCCACAATCACTAATTGACATATTGAGGAACCTGGCTTTATATGGTAATGATGTGTGCTCAAACTTTGCAAATTCCGTCCGAGTACTGCTAACTCAGGCCACTTCCATTGCGTCTTGTGAGAGATTATTCTCAAAGCTCAAGTTCATCAAAAACTATCTCAGGAGCACAATGACGCAAGAAAAGGCTTAGCATGGTTTTAATGTCAGTGGAGTCACAAATACTATACAGAATCGATGTAGATGATGTTACAGATGACCTTTGACCTTTGCTGCACAGAAAGCACGACGTGAAGTAATATGAATTGAGATTTGTCTCTTGGGCATTATCTCGCCAATAAACAACGGTATTAGTCATTAAAAGAGTTATAATAACTATTTCTTGCTAATTTTACTGTTATACTGTACCAATTTGAAAGTAGACATGCGTTTATTAAGTACATTATCTCATGTCATGATTTCGAATGTCAAAATGTATGGGGCCCCCAAACAGGTATTATCAAATCACTAGCTATTTCCCATGCCTGGTAGGGGGTTTTAAACTCAAAACCACCTTGGCTGTGCTGGGGCAAGTGATGGATTAGTATTAAAATCTCACCTAAACTAAACAAAATCAAAGCAAAAAAAATCAGCCACTACCCTGTTTGACAGTTGTTCCTACAAAGAAAAATAAAAATATGTTTCAAAAAATACAGACGGAAGGTTCATCCCTCATTTTTTTTTAACGTTCACGGAATGGGACATAAATGTGAACAGCGATGGTTTGAGGAGGCTGTACTCCCCTTTATAATTGAACCACCGAATTTTACAGGAGAGTTAAAAAATAATATTAATACAAGGGAAATAACAGATTTTTCGGTCTTTGTAAACGTTGGCACCGTTTATGCCCCTTGCAGTATGTCAGCTTTCGACAAAATGGAACTTCGGAAGGAAGCTAGTCGTCTATTTTTGTTATAGTCTCTTGTCAGTATAAATGTCAAATCCAAGGAGCAGTAAGCGGATGTTCTACATAACTCAAGTATAGCACCTTCGTTGTTATAACATATATTGGGCTACAAATTCGGTATAGATGTGGGAATGCTATCATAACGAATGATGAGACATTTTTTTCTGGAAGTAATGATTATAAGAATGATTTGGTGTATATGTTAACGTCAAACACTAGATCGCTAAAAACATCAAGCTCACTACAGATTAAAATGACATAACCGTCTATGGAAATCATAACGTTAAGAACAGTTTAATTTAAATTGCTGTTTAGCACCCGTTGTGATGCGGGGTATAATTACATGCGTAAGAGAGTAGTCAGTATGACAATCAGGTAGTCTCCCTTTGTTTACACAATCATGTTACTATAGGTCAGGAGTAAGCAATTTATGGACGGGGGCCACATATTTCCGCCGGAGTGTTTTATGAGACCCACAGACACCTACAGAAATTAGGTGTGCTCACAAACTAAACATATAACAAGGTTACAAAGACATTTTGTGTGGAAACACAAACTCAAAATCGGCCCCCGAAGTGGTCCACCCAGGCAGGTAAAAAGAAAGGCTTCAATATTTACAGAAATAATATCAGAATGAAATTCTATCAGAAGTGATCCACCCAGGCAAATAAAAAGGCAGGTTTCAATATTTTCAGAAAAAAAACATCAATAAATATAATTCTATCAAATGCAAATGACAAAGAAGAATGGAGAAAGGAAGTGAGAAGAACATGGACTCTCAAGGACGAAATAGTTATGTCCCTTGATTTGCATGACATTGACTGTGATTTCTAATGAAGAGTAGATGACAGACTTCATGTTTTTCATTTCACTTTTTTTCATTAGAGACATTACAATGGGTTGTTTGTTCATGAAATGTATGTGCATATTAAATCTTTTAAAATACAGCTTTCCCATTTCTTCAGGCAAGCAAGTGAAAACAGTTTTTGTCATTTTCCTAAGCTGAAATGGTTAAAAAGTACAAGAATTATTTTGATTCCTTTATACTGGAATTTGAAAGCAATTTTTTTAAAGACTTTAAGAACTTGGAACAGTTTTCAATACCCTCAGTTCACTATTTCATGCAGAAGCTAATTCAGCTCCATGGGACATACCTCAAAGGAAATTATGACCTGAAAGAAGACATCAAGTAAGCTCCTCCGCGGGAGCTGTATGGATGCCAGAAACAAGAAACTTTGCAGCTAAACTTTCACATTATTTGGGTCCACATACATCTGTGAACAATCTTTTTTTTTGTTTCAATAAACAAGTGTGAAAACAGGTCGATGTTCTGATTGAATGTAATTTGATATCAGTCACAAGTATAACAGCTAAAACTAAGTTATATTGAAGACAGTCTCTATTGGAGATATCAAGAGTTTGGTCCCGCTTTGAATAACGCAGAAAGAAAAGTAAGATGTTGAAGCAATTAATATTTACTATTTACTATTTACTAGGGCCGGCCTTAGGTGATCGCAGTGGGCTCCGCACTAATGCGACCGCAGTGGGCAGTGGCGTAGCTACCAATGTGCGGGAGGTGCGGGCCGCACAGGGCACCAAGTGGAGAAGGGCACCAAAATTCCCCAGTGCGTATTAATTTCCTATTTCCCTAAGCATTTCAGTAAAAACGACTAATTGTATGGACACGAACAAACATAAACTACTGTATTTTAAACATGAACTAACGATTTATAAACTAGTTATGTCGCTATTTTGTTTCATCTCCTTGACTATTTCTTCCATACAATGTAAGCTATAGAACAGTTTGTATCTAATTTACTAGATTTATTTCGGACACACGGTACATGTTGTTACTACACTGATCAATGCTCTGTAATATAAAGAAGAAGAAGAAGATAGGCCAACCTTTTTTTACTTCATTGTTTAGTCCATTAGTTTAATCTAGATATTGAGTTTACAAATATATTACTTAACACTAGCTCTAAACAATTGTCTTGGTTTATTCATTTCTTTATGATTCTTAATAGTTTAATTTTTGAAATAATTATATTGTAATGTCAATTTTTTAAAATAAGCTAACCTTTGTTTTCTACGAGTTTTTTTTTTAACTAACTAGTTAATTGTAATACTGTAACGTAAACGAAATGATGAATTGTGCTCAAGACTGACTAGTCTGGCTGGCGCCTCAAAACCCTTTTAAGCTCAGACAGAGAAATCGGCATCTCTGGTTCTGTCCAGTCTGTGTAGTCTATAAGGGCACCATACCCAGATCTTTCGGGGTCCCTCATTACCGACCCATCGGTGTAGCAGAAAAGGGCATCTGATGGGTAGGACTTAAGTTTAGCTGATGCCAAGTTTTGGAGTATGGCAGGTGTTAATCGCCTCTTGGTGGCTCCCTCTTGCCCTATAAGGGACATGTTTATTTGTGGGGCTGGCAATCTCCTCCACGGAGGGCAAGTATTAATTCTTCTAATAGGAATTCTATCAGTGGTGAGCCCAGATGATTTTGACAAATTGGCCGCAATGTGGAGGAACGATCGCATTTGTATGCGGTTCCTCTCTCTCCACTGTTGCACTAAGATTGTGGTGGGTAGCCTAGAGTCGCCTCTTTTGTAGCGCTCGTAGGCCGTAAGTACCGCCCTCTCCATCCTTACATGTAAAGGGGCCACGTTTGTAAAGATTTCATCATCTTCATTTAAATCCAAAGATGGATTCAATGAGTGGTGGAGGTTATCCCCGAAAATAGAAAAACATGAGACCAGCAGAGCTCACATTCAGTCATCGCTTGCTTGGACGGAACTTGAAGTTCGCCTGAGAGTAGGAAACAATATGGACAACAAGGCCCAAGATTTGATTATACAAGAGACGAAAACCTGGAGAGTTAGTAAATTTACTATCAAAGTACGATCTACTCTTGAGGGAGCATGCGCTTCGAACTAACCTTTGTTCCAGACCGAAAACATACATGTCTCCACAAATACAAAATGAATTTATTACAATATTGGGGGATCACGCTAAAAAACAAATCATACAACAAGTAAAACAAGCCAAATATTTCTCTATTATTTTTTGACTGTACACCTGACATCTTAATAAAGCTGGATCAAACTTCCAAAATTTAACGGTACGTAATGGATAATGGATAATGACGGGGTGCAGGTTTGTGACTTTTTTATTGACTTCATCGACATTCAGCATGCTGCTGGAATCGCTGAGATGATTCTAGAGAAACTGCGTTCGGATGGCTTAGACATAATGGACTGCAGGGGTCAAGGCTATGATAATGCTGCGGTCATGAAAGGTCAAAACTAAGGTGTCCAAAAACGTATTCTAGAAGTCACTATTTATTGCATGCTCAAACTCTGGAGAAATTAACTAGCAGAGATGAAAATTCATCGACTAGATCTGAAGCAGGTGGATTATTAGTTGCTGTTCAGTCTTTTAATTTTCTCACCTATCTTGGATTTTGGGCTCCTGTATTAACTGAAATTAATGATGCGCAATTCTACCTTCAAAAACAAGGATTGTCTATTCGAGACTGCTCACTCAAACTAAAGACATTAGAGACATTTTTAAGTAGTAATCGAGAGGACATCGCTGAAGCCAGTATTACCTTTGCCGAAAGTGTGTTTAGATCTGAGAATCAGTACAGAACCTCAAAAACATATTGGCCATAAGAAAAAGATGCCTGCCTGGTGAGAAAAGTGACTACTCTGTTCTTACACACAAAGAAGAGCTACGAAGGGAAATTTATTCTACCTTGGACAGGATTGTTCAAGAAATAAACACCCTATTCGAGCAACTTCATGATGTAGCAGATAGGTATGAATTTTTGTCGCCTTCCCAGCTATTAAATCCTCATGTCGAAATCAATCTCGATAGTACTCCTAGCGACATTGATAAAAACAAATATCTGCTGGAGTGAAAGAGGCTTAACGGTTTGTCACATATTCATCAGAAGCCTCCGAACTTCCAAAACAAGGACCTGTTGAGCTCTTGAATTTTATTAATGAGTATCAGCTAGATGATTCAGTCCCGAATATCGTCATCATAATTCGCATATTTTTTACTATTGCAGCAAGCGTCGCTACATGCGAAATTTTTGCAAACTTAAACTGATCAAGAATTATTTGCGATCAACGATGACTCACTAATTTGGCCATTTTGTCCATTGAACAAGAGCTGGTGGAAAAAAAAGGATTTCGATAAAATTATTGATACTTTTGCCATCAAGAAAGCGCGAAAAATTCATTTGTAGTATGTTTATGTAAAAGTAATTTTTTTTTAATTAACAATATTTGATTTATGAATACATATTATTTTGAACAGATTTTGCAATGTTATTAGTTAGTTAGTTGTTTTTTTTTTTGGGGGGGGGGGGGGGCATCAAGATGAGGTACCGCACCAAGCATCATATACTCTAGCTACGCCACTGGCTTTTATAGGACCCGCGCTAATTCTAAGTGTAAAAATCATTAAAATAAACCTTTGTTTAACTTATAACAGATTTCCCGCGGTCTTATCCCGTAATTTTGGAATCTGGTCAAAGAAGATTTTCGCGCCTCAAACTATTGAAGAATTACTTTAGTTTAACAATTCTCTTTGATAGATTGAAACATTTGGTAATTCTTGCTATTGAGCGTGATCTATGTAGAAAATAGAATTTTTATGATAAACTGTATGACTGCGCTACACGCAAGTCTCGTAATTCTTCGTAGTTCTGTACTTAGTAAAGAATGAATAAAATGCAAAGACGAATTTAATTTCTAATATAAACTCTTAAATTTCACTTATTATCCGTGGCGTAACTCTAGTTCGTCCAACTTGCAGAAATAAGAGAGTGATTTGTTCTTTACTTCTCGTCCAAACTCTTGAGCGAAGAAGAGAATTATATATATATACTAGTCGACCGGCGGCATAGCATACGCCGCTATTTTGCAGGGCCGGTCTTAGGCCACTGCAACCTATGTGACCGAAGGACCCGCACTTTCATAGAACCCGAGCTAATTCTAGGTGTATAAATTATTAAACCATTTTATAACTTAAAACAGATTTCCCGCGCACTTCTGTCGATTTACCAGGAGCTCCTGGAAAACTCCTGAAATTGCAAAATATACGAAAAAGTCCTTAAAATATACGGAAATACATAGAAAAAAATTGTCATTTTGGGGTGTCATTCAATTTGGAAAACGTCAATCCTACGCGTTATTAATAAAAACGGCATTATGCATTAGTCGTAATTGTGTAATCAGGTGAAACAAGCTTCTCGCGCCTCAAACTAATTTAGAATTACTTGAGGTCAACAATTCTCAAAGATAGATTGAAACATTTGGTAATTCTTGCTATTGAGCGTGATCTATGTGGGAAACAGAATTATTATGATATACTGTGTGACTTTGCTGCACGCAAGGCTCGTAAAGTAATTCTGTACGTAGTAAAGAATGAATAAAATGCATAGACAAATTTATTTTCTAATACAAACTCTTAAATTTCATTTATTGTCGGCTTCCTTACCCAAACTTGGCCCCGCAAAATCCGTTTCGAATAGCGTCCCCCAATGCTTAAGTCCGGCCCTGCTATTTAGTGTTTGTAAAATGTTTTACATATTTCGGATGTTCCTTCAATCTATTGAATTTGACAAAATTTTTCGGCTTGCAATGTTTAATTTTTTAAAATAGCCATTTAGTAGTTTTGTATTTTATGTACACTTCTTTTTAAACAATACATACAAGTAAGGGAGATTGAAATTTGGGGAAAAAAAATGGTTTTTAATATTCATACAGACAATATATGTTCGGGGAGTTGTGGACAGGAAAGCGCCCCCGTAAGGGGGGTCAATACAAGCACTACAAAGACACTCTCAAGTGCTCCTTCAAGGAGTGTGACATCGACATTCACGACTGAGAAGCACTAGCTTTCGATCGCTCCTCATGACGTGAAGCTGTGAGTCTCGGTTTCTCGAGATATGAAACAAGAAGAGTGGTCATCATGAAAGAGCGCCGAACCAACAAAAAGCTGAGAGAAGGAGGCCTATCTGCAACTGACAAAATCCACCCATGCCACGTATGCAGCCGGCTTTTTAAAGCGATGATTGGTCTTTAGAGTCATTTTCGAGCTCATTGGATATGAGAAATGTGCTCATCTTCAATCACGAAGGAGAAGCTATAGATCTGTATACATTGCAACGACTTTCTATTAGACTCAATAATCTAAATACTGCACAACACGCCACAACTAATAACAAGAACTTGGGTTGTTAGTCTCGTTACAACTTTTCAAAATACAATCCTTAAATTTTAATTAACGTACACTGAACATTCAGTGGATTTTCCCGCACTCGCCAAAAAAAAAAAAAAAAAAAAAAAGATTTTTTATAAAAATGTTCACACCTTGTTATGTAAAAAAATGCAATTATTGCTGCGTAGCCACGGGAAATATAATATTGCATTCCTCATTTATCTTCGGACTCAAAGACAAGTCTTATTATTATTTAGTAAAAATGAGCTCTAGACTGTAATACAAGAACGTGATGGTGCAAGCTCAATGAAAGAATACCTTTGCAATGTTGAAATGTTACAAGAAATAAGTACAATTTAAAAATGACAGTCTACATCTTTTTGTTACTTGTATATTTGTAGGCTTAAATCTATCTGTTCGTCTTCCTCTTTTAACCTGGTTTAGTAAATGTAGATCCAGATCAAAGTCCGAACAGACGGCTGAGACTGAGTTAGACACATCTACCCTGTTACCTTCTGCCGAGATTAAAGTTCCATGTAATTATTTTAGAGGTAAGTGTTTCTATTTATCTTTCAATAAATTGTTTCATTGCTTTAAGTTTAGAATAAATCTTCAATTACAATTATTTTAATTAGTATTATTCTAATTTAACAGGTAGCTTAAGCTGTAAGGTAAACTAACTGGAAATGTCGTATTTTTGTCAAGAGGGGGGTGGGGTCACTTGAGAGAATAATATCAGTAGTATTGTTGAATAGATGCAAGAAAGCCAGGGAGGATATATCAATGTTTATACAATCTTTAAAGAACCAGTGCTTCACAGTTTGGAAACGACTACTGTAATATGGAACATGAATGATACTTAAAAACAGTCGTGGATCTCAAAGCCAAAAATATGTTTCAAATAATTACTTTCCGCGGTTGCACCTGTTGTGCGAACCTTAAATGGAATCAATTTCAAGCAAAATTGTAACATTTCTAATAGGTTTAAATTAAATGTATTCTTTTTCTGCATAGGTAAGCAATAATTACTGCATTCAATTGATTTGTGTCTATGGAAGATAAAAAGCGAGTTTGACTAAATTAAATTGTGTTTTTTTTTAAATTAACTAATTTATTTTATTTCATCATAATTGCTTTAGCTCTACCTAGTACGCACAATTTCACATATACTTAAATCAGAGGCGTAGTGAAGGGGGAGCAAGAGGGGAATTATTCCCGGGACCCCTCCTTCAGGGGTGTGAAACACGCAGAAAAGAGCATAAAAATTAAAAAAACATATGCTTATCTGGAAATTTTCAATTTTTAAAAATAATTTTAACAAACATTGTCACATACCAATAATTACTTATTGCATTACTTCATTAGTTTTATAAATAATATTTATGCTTATTCGAAGTCTACAAGAGACTTTCACTCGTGTTAAATATGATGTATTCAATTGCATTCACAGTGTTGGGTACAATGCTCTGTGTTTATGACAATTTATCAATATGCATCTATTATGTTCGGTTTAGCTTCAAAACAAAAAAAAAGTCTTTTCATAATAACAAATCTGATTCTAGATTATAATTCAGTGAACAGTATATGAATAAAACTGTTATAAAAGAGCTCACTAAAATAATTGGATAAACAATAAAAAGACATTTTTTCTGCTCATCTTGCTCAACAATCAATTTTTTTTTTTCAATTTAGTAAGTTCTCCTTTCTAGTAAATTGATCAAATTCTGAGGCCAGCGTTTCTCAAACTGTGGGCACTCCCCACCTCATAGAATGCTAACAAAGGGTCGCGAAGTTGGTTGAATTTTTTTTTTTAAGATAAAAAAGACTGTTGTTATAATCCAGATTTTAGTATTAGTCAAGTAAAAATGATATTATTATCAATGCTTAAAAAGAAATTATTATGTTAAGTGAAGTCGTTTTATCCTCTCATTAGAAACTTTCAAACTATTAATTCATAAAGATCTACTTAAAAAGACTAAGTTTCTAGCGAGTAGGCCTACTTTCTTGCGTGACACTTACGTCAGAACTGTTACATTACTTCCGAGTGACGTACTATCGTTCAGTGGACACTTTTTTAAGCAAACACTAAGTCAAGACATCTTTCTGAATCTGGACACCAGTAGGATCTTTCGATCAAACCCATTACGAGCGTACATTCTCAAAAGCTTAGAATATATCTCACAATTCGTTATCAACCTGGAACAAGCTTCATTATGACGCGCTTTTCTTTCTAAAAGTAAAATAATGAATTTCAGAAGCTCACAATGCAAGAAAGAGCTTGATCTCGATGAACTATTACCTTGATTGAGGACACGAATTTAATTTCTTTTGGGTGGAGGGAAAGCCACTATTAAAATTGAGAAACATTCTTCTTACTGGAAAAGCTATCCAACTTGATATCTAAATCTAAGTATTGATGAAAACGTGATGCGAGTCATCCTCTGTATGTCACACAAAGTGCACAAATACTCAGTACGCTCGCTACCAACACATACATGTACAATTTATTTAACTGGATGCATCTTCTTATTGTCATCACAGGGCTCGGATGCTCATCTAAGCATTCCAAATTTGTAAAATCATGTAGAGAAGCCATGGCGACATCGTGTACTGTATTCTGTGTGTCATAGACATCAAGGTAGTGTTCTGTCCATCTTTATAGCTGCTTGGTTTGATCCGTAATTTTTTCTCCAGATTTTGGTAGACCCTGTTGGACACAGGGCCGCTTTTATGCTATCAAACAGAGCTTTACTATTTCCTAAGCAGAATTCTGTTTCAGGTATCCGTCCAAAAATTGTTAGCACACTGCCTAGCCATTTGTTTTGTCTCTTTATTATCAGTTTTGAAGGCCTGTAAAGATTCTGAGCTAGGTTTTGCTTTGTGAGCGAGGTGTGCAGTTCTCTTTTTCACAATGCAAAGTTCCATCTGTGCTAGATTCGCCTCAAACCAGTCTACATGTTTGTGGTTTGAGGACCAAAGGCAGTAAAAGCTGAGCTTTAGATTGCATCTCTTAATTTCTCCCATCTGATAGAGATGTCTTCTTCACTTATCGAGGGCACTGAATTGTTCAGGAGCTCGCCAAAGAGTGCAGACTTCTCTGGGTCACCTACATGGTTAACGTTAATTCGCTTAGTCCTAGGTTGAGTAGAAATTGAAGCCTTCTGAATATTAGTTTGATCTTGCTTAACACAAGTGATTAGTCTGATTTGTAGTCCGCACTATAGTAATAGCGGGTGTGGATGACACTTTTCAGATCCATCCTTCGAGTGATGAAGAGGTCAGCACTAATTCGGGCATTAAAATCTCCGTTAATATAGAGGTGATCGGACTTTGAGATGTTCTCCAAAGCCTGGAAGAATCTTTGTCCTCTTCCGGTACAGCAAGGGTTGGTGAGTAGGCACAAATAATATTTACTTTGCCTTGCGGGGATGCAAGTTTCATGTGTGCCAACCTTTCATTGCCTATAGGGAACATCGCAATGCAGGGAGTGATGGCATTCCAACGAAAGTTGTTAATATCAACTAAACACTACTGCTCCCTGAACTCTATAATCTCCTATGCCGCTGCTGGGGAGCAGGTCATGTCCCACAGGAAATGCTTGACGCAAATATAGTCATTATATATACGAACAAAAGGAGATCAGAGTGACTGCCACATTTATAGGGGTATTTCTCTTCCCAGCATAGTTGGCGTGTTGTCCAGTTTGCTTTCATTTGAAAAATAACGTCAAATGATTTCCTTAAAATCTTATTACTTTAAACAATCTAAACGCAAGGACTAAGACTATGGATTGAATTTTCCTGGTCCATGGGAGAAAATGACCGGGGCCGCCTCTTGTTTATATTTTATTTAATACCTCCTGTGGATGTTGTTTTCATTATGTTACAATGCTGTAATCTCGTTAATAGAATCAAACAAATAGAATCAATTATTCCTAAAGAGATGTCGAAATTAATTTCTGAGCACATCGTAACGGAGATTATCGTCAATTTTGTTTTTGAAACTTGGAAAAAAAAAAAGGGGGGGGGGGGTGATAAATTTAGAAAGTATGTGTATGTTATACACATTTCACGAAAGCTATAAAATTCAAGTAGCCTTCCGCCATTGTCATTGATCTTGCCAATACCTTGAGGTCCCAAACATTTTGGCCACGCATCGTTTTCAGTACCAACTCGGGCATTAAAATCTCCGTTAATATAGAGGAGAAGGGGTGATAAGTTTAAAAAGTAGAGGATGGGGTGTGGGTGAGGGAATATAGTCCATTGTATTATTAAGCCACTGAGTTTTACAGGATAATAAATAAACATATTTTAAATTAATTTTTAAAAAATATAATACAAGGGAAATAACTGCTCCTTTGGTCTTTTTAAAAGTTCAAATCACTTATGCTCCTTGCTGTTAAATATCATTTCGAGGACATAGATTATTGAGTGTAGAGCTTTGAATCGAAGTTAGTAGTCTATTCATATTGTTAAAGTCTCTGGACTAAATGTAAAATCCAAAGATCCTAATCCGATATACAGAACATCAATCTTAAAATAATAACCGCTTTACAGCTTTTGTAGAGGGTAGTGATAATTAGATTCATTTGGTATATGTTACAAGCAAAGTACGAATCAGTACATCAGAGTATTATAGAAGGTCGAATGTAAGAAAAAATAAATCTAATTGCCAAGTAGGTAGATTTATAGTTGGACAGTCCAAAGCATTCCTTACACTTTTTGATTGCAAGTTTTCTACAAAGTAACAAACAAGAAGCTTTCAATGGCATTAACGGCCTTTAGGCTTGGGAGCAATGAACTCATTTTCTTTCCATCCTTTACATTGTCACAAAGCAAAGTCTTTTTCAAGTGCTATCCAGCTGTTAGTGCATAGATAATGTGCGAAAATCTGTTTTCGGTCTTCACCTGTACTTTCATTACTATCAAGTAACTGTAAGTAACTTAAGTAGAGAGTAAGGCTTGTTGCTCGGCACTTTGCAGTCACCGACATGAAACTACACTCAACAAAACGGATGACCGTCACTGAATCGCCACATTCAGCACAGGGCCCTAAAATTGAGCCTTACAGTTATCGCGTACGTGTAAATGTTATTTTTTCTACTGTTTCTTTTTTTAGTCTATGAACTAGTTTTGTGTTTTGTGCTATTTGTTATCAAGAAACTGATGTCTGTAAGACTTAGTTTCTTGTAGCTTCTCTTGTGCAGAGGATGATCTGGCTGTGGGCTCTTTGTGGCTGTGCTACTGTCTCCTTTATGTCCACGTTATAACGGGTACGAGTGTACTGACAAGTCACATGGTGTGTAAAGTACTGACACGTCATGGTTTGTAAAGTAGTGACAAGTCACATGGTGTGTAAAGTACTGACAAGTCACATGGTGTGTAAAGTATTGACAACTCATGGTGTGTAAAGTACTGACAAGTCACATGGTGTGTAAAGTACTGACAAGACACATGGAGTGTAAAGTACTGACAAAGCACATGGTGTGTAAAGTACTGACAAGTCATGGTGTGTAAAATACTGCCAAGTCACATGGTGTGTGAAGTGCTGACAGGTCATGGTGTGTAAAGTACTGACAAGTCACGTGGTGTGTAAAGTACTGACAAGTCACATGTTGTGTAAAGTACTGACAAGTCATGGTGCGTAAAGTACTGACAAGTCACATGGAGTGTAAAGTACTGACAAGTCATGGTGTGTAAAATACTGACAAGTCACATGGTGTGTAAAGTATTGACAAAGCATGGTGTGTAAAGTACTGACAAGTCATGGTGTGTAAAGTACTGACAAGTCACATGGTGTGTAAAGTACTGACAAGTCAAATGGTGTGTAAAGTACTGACAAGTCACATGGTGTGTATAGTACTGACAAGTCACATGGTGTGTATAGTACTGACAAGTCACATGGTGTGTAAAGTACTGACAAGTCACATGATGTGTAAAGTATTGACAAGTCATGGTGTGTAAAGTACTGACAAGTCATGGTGTGTAAAGTACTGAAAAGTCACATGGTGTGTAAAGTACTGACAAGTCACATGGTGTGTAAAGTACTGACAAGTCACATGGTGTGTATAGTACTGACAAGTCACATGGTGTGTAAAGTACTGACAAGTCATGTTGTGTAAAGTAGTGACAAGTCACATGGTGTGTAAAGTACTGACAAGTCACATGGTGTGTAAAGTACTGACAAGTCACATGGTGTGTAAAGTAGTGACAAGTCACATGGTGTGTAAAGTACTGACAAGTCACATGGTGTGTAAAGTAGTGACAAGTCACATGGTTTGTAAAGTACTGACAAATCACATGGTGTGTAAAGTACTGACAAGTCATGGTGTGTAAAGTAGTGACAAGTCACATGGTGTGTAAAGTAGTGACAAGTCACATGGTGTGTAAAGTACTGACAGTCACATGGTGTGTAAAGTACTGACAAGTCACATGGTGTAAAGTACTGACAAGTCACATGGTGTGTAAAGTACTGAATAGTCACACGGTGTGTAAATTACTGACAAGTCACATGGTGTGTAAAGTACTGACAAGTCATGGTGTGTAGGTTGATAAACAACAACAAAACTGCACGAGAGTTTGAAAAAAAACAAAAAAAAACATTTTTTTCATTTGATTGGTCTGTACATTGTCAATAACTTCGAGGAATCCTATTCTTTTGTATGACATTTTTAATATACAATGACATATAAAAGCATTATAACTTTTCATTTCTATAAAAATGGGTACCATATTTACAAATCAAATTTTGTTCTTTTCCAATTCCAAATGCTTAGTTTCAAACATATCGAAATAAAAAAATCCTTATGTAATTAAAATGGCGACATTAGCAAATACCAAATAATTTTGTAAACATCATATTAGCACTAAAAACTAAAGAAGAAAAACATTTAACATACTTTTAAAAAAAAAGACTATTCCTCTTTTATACCACTCATAGAGCGACTGTTTTTCTCTGATGAACTAATGAATGTTAGATTTTTAAAAATGTGACCTTTTTATTTTATCCCGATACATCTTCACATCAAGTAATTATTTTCTCATCGATATACATCAACTGTTAAATTTCTAGACAAATTGCTGGAGCCGTTACAGACGTTACAAGGCAGACGTTACAAGCTCTAATGATGCAGCAGACATCGATGAAGACAGATTTAGATATGCATGAAGCTCTTAAAAATCGACTCTAACTGATGGGGAAAAGGTGGCATTGGAGAGCAAGCATAATGGAATGGACCCGGATTGTAGATAACATACAAACCAGAAGTAGAAAGAAGGATGATTACAGATGCCTAAGCTGTGTATCAAGTGTTGGTCTCTCTATATATATATATTTATAGCTTTTATATAGCGCTACTTTCATGCTTATAGCATGCTCAGAGCGCTTTGGTCCAATCCAATTTGGACCAGTGGGGAGGGGGGGGGGGTTATCTCGGAGTTGGTTTTCCGTGTTGCCTTTAGGCGTTCATTGCCCGACTCGGGTGTCGAACCTCGAGCGCCCTTCTAGGTAGCCAAGCCAAGCCAAGTTCAAGCGCACTTGGCCTCTCGACCACGCTTCTTTTAGTCACGCTAGAAGCTGCAAGGGAAGAGATTGACTTTCAAGCGTGCATAGCCAGAGACATTAAAGTGAAGTACATTTTCTACAAAAATTAGAAGGAAAAAAAACTGCCTCCGGTAAATAGTTATAGTTGAGTTTCTACATGGACTCAGGGTTTCTCATTTCTTATTATAGAAAGAAGGTCTTTGGCCACATTCAATCTTTTAAAATCACTAAAAATTTGAACCTCTTTAAAAGCTAGAACACTGAGCTGCTTCTAACATAACTCTACATCCATAGACTAATGTGATCATAACTCTAACATTTGAAACATGTTGAAAGACAAAATGCAGTGACGATAACATTATATACATATGAACTCATTATGAGTCTAGACATAGTACATGTCTCTATTATAATACATACTGTTACAATACTATATTACATATATTAAAATGAAATTTAAAAAAATATAACATCACTTGATGATAGATTAACACTCTTCATTGAATCATAGCAATAACTAAACTGTAAACACAGTTAACACACACACACGCATACAATTACAGACGTACCATGAGACGTATATGATTGAACCAATCAAATTGATTGTTCTGAGATAGTCACTGTGAGCTCGGTGAGAGCCCAATGATCGGTGAATGTTTTACAAGTCTAGGTACACAAAACAAAAAATCATGATACATTCGGCGTTATAAAATTCTGAATTCCCTAAAGGCGGTCTTAATTAGCAGAACACATAGCCATACGTGTCTTTTATGGAGGTCTAATGTTATTTCTAACCCAAAATGTTTGTTTTAAAAAAATAATTTACATTTTTCAGATTTGGAACTTATTTTATCTTAGACCAAAAAGACGAAGTGGGTTGGAGGTGGTACTACTAGTGCTTGTGTTAATTGGTATAAGATGCAGGAAAGGATTTAACAATATTGAGTAACAAGTCTTTGTTTTGAATAATTTAATATCAATAAATCTTGTACACTGTATTTCAGTCTTTAATAAATCGTTATGGCACATAATGTTTGACGTGGTAGTACGATGGACAGATGAAGTCAAGGGAATCATCATATGCCAAAGCGATCTGAGGCGCTGGACCTTGGAAGTCGGCCCTGGACACCACAACCCCCAAGAGCCGAGTCTCACTGGAGAAACATTGAGAAATTAATCGCTTACTTTTTTTTTAACAATCCGTAAGAAAGAAAAAAAGGAAGGTTTTGAATATAAATTTCAACCAATGAAGAGATGACTTCTGTCATCTATGTTATCACCTGACAAAATGTGTACGATGTGAAGTGAATCCTTGCATATTAAAAAAAGATTTATGATTGGTTTAAATGTGAAATGAAACAACGTATTGACATTCTTTCTGGCATTGGAATATTATAAAACTACAAAAATAAAAATTAATAAGACAGCCTCGAAATATTTGATGTGTTTAAAACTTGGTTTTTACATATTTACAAAGAAATTTAAATCCTAACACGTGTTTAATGATTGGTCAGTCTCAGAGTCATTGTCGGTAGCAAGTAGACAAGAGAAAGTTATCCTCTGTTCTATCCATAAGTTATTTCCCTTTGGCTAGTATGACAACAGATAAGTGTTAGTCTCATTAATTATTACATACAGTATAAATATAAAATGAAATGGTGGATTTAATAACTTCTGGCACAGATCATTACGTCTGTAGACACACTCCAACTGGATTTTATTGTGCACTCGTGTAGCGCGAGGAGATTTGCCCCCAGTTTATAATCTTGTAGCACTGTCCTGTGGACAAAATATAAAAAATATATTTGAGATCTTTTTTTTTTTTAAACAGAATTTTTTTTTTAATTAGATAAAAATCTTTAATATATATTACTAAGTAAACATTGTTTTTATTGTTCACGTTTATTACAATTAGGAGGCTCGCTGGCTGAGCGGTAAAGCGTTTAGCTTCCGAAGCGGGGGTGTGGGTTCGAATCCTGGTGAAGACTGGGATTTTTAATTTCGGGATCTTTGGGCGCCTCTGAGTCAACCCAGCTCTAAGGAGTACCTGATCTTAGTTGTGGAAAAGTAAAGGCGTCATCATCTGCCCTATAGACCATCAATTGTTTTTATAATTAACAACTATTATTTATAGCTTAGGAAAATTACTAATTTAATAATGTCGTAAGACGATTTATATAGAACAAAGAGTACATGAGAAATACAAATTATGTCTCCAAGAATTTTATTGCTTGACCATGTCCTCCTTTATTTTGATTGTAATTAAAATAGTATTTATAATAAGTACAGAATATTAGTCTATGTCCCACACAAGGTAGATGCTGGATATCTACACATTAAACTTGAATATGTAAAATCAAGTCATTTATATCAAGTGTTAAAGGTCTCCAGTCGGAAATGTCTACACAAGATTGTCACACTCATTTGTGAATGATTTTTTTACAAGTTTGAAATTAACCCATTAGATTATTGAGAACAGTCTAACTTGTGTACATCGAAGTAGTCAAGATATAAAGTAGTATATCTACTCAATATTTTTTTAAAAATTTTGACAGATGGTAAGATTTATCTTACAGTCCAACTAAATAATAAATTAAAGAAATATGGTACATCAATAGGTCTATATTGACTGTGTCAAATTTTGTTAAAACTCTTATGTGATAACAACCCGATTTCGTTGAATATAATAATATTAATAATAAAGGACTCATAACATACTGACTAAAATAACTTTATAGGCTTCAAACCTAGGGCATCTAGTTTTTACTTGTTTGACTTACGGTGCGCGCCACTTCCGGATGATTCATATAGTTCTTATTGATGTCATTCTTGACTTTGTCAAGGTCACTAAGTTTGACCTCGTTAGGGTCAACCTGGATCACAGTGGACTCTTTGCTAGACAGAGAACTGCTGCGACTGCCTTTGAAACCTTTGTTCTGTAATTGAAACAACATCACAACGTGTATAAAAAACAACACTTAGGAGTAAAACAACACTTAGGAGTAAAACAACACTTAGGAGTAAAACAACACTTAGGAGTAAAACAACACTTAGGAGTAAAACAACACTTAGGAGTAAAACAACACTTAGGAGTAAATCAACATAAAATGTAAGCAAAAAAACAATAATATATTTTTAAAAAGGAACATACGTTAGTACATTATAAACAGAATATAATTCGTTTATTATTGTACTGATGGCGGGAATGTGTGTAAGGGAGTGAATGTGTGTGTCTGTGCAAGAAAAAGGTGGTGGAAGAGAGAAAGATAAGATATATGAGGAGAGAAAGAATTTAAAGAGGATAGTTCCAAAAGAAGGCAGAATTATTAATAAAAAGCTGAAGAATCACGAAAAAAGAGAGTGGGAGAGAAAGGAAGACAGAGAGAGAGAGAGAGAACGCAAGAAAGAGGAAGAGACCAAGTGAAGAAAAAAGAAGGAAGAAATGACGAAAAGGTTATGTAGAAGAAAAGAGAAATGAAGTGAGTGAAAGAAAGTGATCGCGGAAAGAATAAAAAGAAAGCCAAATTTAAAAATATTCTTCTGTTCAACAGGATGTCGTAGAATGACGTAGATTTCGGGAAACAGAAGTGAATGACAACTGAATTTCGTTTCCAGTTTTTGTTGTTATCAAATAAATATATTTGACAAAATGTTAAATTCGTAGTTCTAATATATAATGCTTTGTATAAAACGTTTAATTAGGACGGCAATAACGGTAAGCGTATAGGCTGCACAAATCTAACAATACCATTCACTCAGAAAACTTGAAGGCTCCAAATTTTGTGTGTTCAACGTCAGAATATCACTTACATCAACTCCTTGTCCTTCCTCTGTATCTGATATAAACACCGCACTGTTAGAGTCGATGGTGGTGCTGCTCATTGCACTTTTGATGGTGGGGTTATGGCTGGCTGTTCTATCCAGGGCTTCGTGCTGTTTCCTGGTGTTGGAATGTCATTTTGTAGAAAACGATTACTTTTATAAATAATTGGGCTCAATGTCTAGCTTATAATACAGAAGCAGCATCACAAGAATTAATTCTTACCCCCAAAACTTACATCACCGTTAGTTACACTATTAAAAACTGACAATTAATGGAATGATATCGTGCTCATTCATCTCTAAATAACTGTTTAAGATCCAGCATATACATTTAAGACTGTTTTAAAAAATGTGACACATGTTGACCTATATGTTGGAAACTTATGTAGTGCTAAATAGTTGTTGTTAGCTATGTATGCTAAGCTGTAATAGTTTGGTAGCTATGTAGTGCTAGGGTGTTGTATGTTGGTAGCTACGAAGGTTCAAGTGCATTGTGAATTGTCAACTGTATTGCTGTGACTTTAAACAAATAACAATTAACAAATAATAATTTTAGGGGCGCGGTGGCAGAGTGGTTAAGCGCTCGGCTTCCGAACCTGAGGTCCTGATTTCGAATCTCGGTGAAGACTGGGATTTTGAATTTGGGGATTTTTAGGGCGTCCCTGAGTCCACCCAACTATAATGGGTACCTGACTTTATTTGGGGAAAGTAAAGGCGGTTGGTCGTTGTGCTGGCCACATGACACCCTGCTCGTTAACTGAATAAAACTCACCCTTCGTCCTCTTCCTCGGAGCTGATGTCTCCCATGTCAAAGAGGCTCGGCTGACTGCCCATGCTCGAAAGGGTGGAAATGAAAGTCAGGGACGCTGCCCTTTCCAGAACAGACTGGACGCTGCCCCTCCTCGCCGCTTTACCTGACAAAGAGACAACAAAACTAATTGTATGAAATCAAATTGACATGCTGAAACATTATGCAAAGGGACAACTATGACAAAGTCTGGGCTCAAGAGTTGACAATGTGTTCTCATCGACAATGAATAACTGTGCAAAGTTTCAATTTGATCCGAGAATGGAAAATATGGAGATTAACGAGTACAAAAATTGTACCAGACAGACAAACAGAGGGGATGTAAGCTTTGTAAAATATTCCATATAAACAAAACCTAAGATAAAGACTAAGACTCAGATTGCTTTATTCATCCTTATTGGTTATGTTTTGGGGGAATAAACGTTCAAATTATGATGCATATAAAAATATCTCGAAAATCATCAGAACAAAACAACCTTTGCAACATCCCTATTTTGGCTTCGGGACGACATTAAATGACCTTTGTTTTTATTTTTCTGCCTAATCATTGAACACCGGAAGCCAGAAATTAAACCTGACAACCAAGAGCCATAAATCACTTGAAAAAGTCAAGCAAATTTGGGCATGATCAGACGCAGTAGAAGTTAGAGTTGACATCATATTTATAGACACTTCCTCCAGCTGTAGGGTACGATCTTTATTGGTTGTAAACATCACACTGGTCTATTTATAACTGAAAACAAGCAGCGGAAAAAAAAAGAGGCGTCCGATTCAATTTGTCCGGTGTCCCTGGTTTGTATCTAGGTCAATGCGACAACTGCGAGGCAGTACAGACGTTGATATAACATGTCGTTTAAATGTCTCGGACTAGGATGTTATTAACATTTTTAGTTTTGGTTATAAAACTTTTAAACAAGCAAAATATAAACTATCCTTTTCTAAAAAAAAAATGTATCCACAACGATATATGGCATTTTTAAGCCAAGTTTCATCAAGGTTTGTTAAAAAAATAACAATTGGTTTTGCATATTAAATTTACTAATTACTTGCGAATAATGTGGAATTCTGTTTGATGTCATTTAGAGGATGGTAGTAAACAATCTGACATGCAAATACATGTCAATATTTGTTTTTTCTTCTCTACTTCAACATCTATAAAACCAAGCGTTCTCTATTAGCAGACTTTATGCATATTTTGTTTTATTAGTTCATTATTATGACATCACACATACCCATAGGTGAACAAGCGTTTATTTCTGAGTCCGAGGCGCCAAGTTTGCGACAAAGTCCTGCAAGAGCTTTCAATTCGTGCTGCAAGAGTAACAAAATTGTTTGTGAATGTTTTTAAAAAATTGTTTTTAGAGAATGATTTGTATTGTATACCATTAAACATAGCGTAATTTATCAACAGTAGATAATCTTTAAAATCAATTAGTATTGGTATCAATCCATCGTCTCATCAAATTGAACATGAACATTTTTATACATAAATTGTAGCTAAGGATTTCACGTATATAAATGTTACAATGACATAGTAAGCGATTATTGTTTCTCAGGCATCGTATGACCCAACATCCAAAGTATGCCAGAAATATAAAAATTAGGCTTAGAAATAAAAGAAAACTTCTTAACGAAATAAAATACTTTAGTCATCCAAGTAGAAATCACGAAAAGATTGAGGACATACAATATAATAAGGCTTGTCTTCGAGTCCGAAGATACAATATAACTCAATAAAAATAATAGGTTCAGAAAAATATTAAACATAAAGCTTGAATCTTATCGATTTAAGGACCACGATATAAACTTGTCTCCCCTTTTTATATGTTTTAAGTTCATAGCATCTCGAATAAAAACCTACAACTTTTTATTTCTATTTATCTCCCTTTCATTCTCTAATTTTCTGTTTAAAAACTTTTGATGTTCGCGATGTCAATGTGTAAGTAAACTCCCTGTTTACACATCTCTTGAGACCATGGCGCAAAAATCACGTTGAAAAAAAAAGTTATTTTTTTTTATAAAGTGCGACTTAGTTTTATATTTAGCACTCATTATAAACTCAAATCTCTGGAAATTCCATCAGAGACACAAAACTCATAAAATAAATGAATGCAGTATACCCACAGATAAATAGACACTTTACTATTGAGTATATGAAACTACCAATAATAGTACATGCTATAGTTATTGTTATTATTCAATAGATCGACCTTCACCTTGTACATTGATGTTTTGTCTATCGACTCTTTGTTCTTCTTCAATGATTGCCTCAATCTTTGTTTTACAATCTTGAGTTGCACGTGATCTTTCTCTTGGATCACAAGCACGAAACCTGAAACGCAGACAGCACGTTTAAATTTGTTATTGAAATGCAAAGCATTCAAAAGAATCACAACGCTTTGTCAAACGAAAGCAAGGCTTAGAATACAGACATATAGAATATGAAATTGTATATTTCACAGAAGAAGAAGATGTCAAGGTTACTATTGGCCAGTATTGCCTTTGTTATAAAATAAAAGTTCCCCTTTTAGACCTTGCTATCTATGGGGCAGATGATGGGTGGATGATGCAGGTCATCTGTTTCTGTGGCCCACGGTTAATGAGGGTGTCATGTGGCCAGCACAACGATCAAACCGCCTTTACTTTTCCCCAACCACTGTCAGCTACCCATTAGAGCTGGGTGGATTCAGAGGCGCCATAAGATCCCAAAATAAAAATCCCAGTATTCACCTAAATTCGAACCCCGAACCGCCGGTTTGGAAGCAAAACGCTTTACCACTCAGTCGCCGCGCCTCCTATTGCATTTATAAGCTGTTCGTCAGTCGTATTAGATGATTAGCCGTTATTAGGGATGGCATTTCTTGCATTCGCAAGTGGCTCAGTCCTGATACTTTTTCTAACCCGGATAGTCTGGTAGAAACCTGGACAACATGAAACTTTAGCTGTTCCTTGTATAAATAACTGTTTATTGTTATGTTTGTCTGTTCCTGTTCTACTGTGGTTTTGTGGGAGTGTTCTGTGAGTCTCGCGCCTGGACTTTGTGTCAAGATTTTCTGTGATATTCTGCAGTCTTCCCAGGAGGCAAAGTTTGTACGAACTACTCGAAATTCGAAGTTGAAATTCTAGACAGGGTTTTATTTCTTTTAATTAGTAAATGTCAAATGTGTTGTCAACATAACATCTTTGATTAGTAACCTGTTTTAAAAAATCAAGAAGTAAAGATTGCTTTATTTCTACATGAAATGTAAAGAAATGCTCACTGTTGACTATCCTGATAACTCTCCACGGCAACAGGTAGATCAGTAGCATTGCTGCTTCAGTACCCGGATGTGCCCAAATGCCTTCCCAGAGCGCTACGTCCAAGCACCAAGAGATGATCACAACTATTGCATCAAAAACCTGAAAAATAAAAACTAAATCAGCTTCCTACGTATTTATTGTATTCCACGTTCTTTTTACTTAATTTTTTTTCTTAACATTCAAATGAATAAAGACACAATTGTGTTGATTTTTAAAATAACTGATATACGGTGTTGTTGTTAATAAAAGTTATAATCTTTCTTTACTTCAAATATATTGGTATAAACATTGGTCTCACCTACCTCAAGTTTATGATGTTTAAGCTTCATGCCCATGGCAAACACTTTCAGAAACGTCTAGACAAAGAAAGATAAAACGTATGTGACAAAGTTTATTCAGGAACACAAGTATCTAGAAAGTATCTAAAATAGATAGATAGATAGATAGATAGATAGAGAGAGAGAGAGAAAGAGAGATAGATAAATAGATAGATAGATAGATAGATAGATTGAGAGAGAGAGAGAGAAAGAGAGATAGATAAATAGATAGATAGATAGATAGATAGATAGAGAGAGAGAGAGAAAGAGAGATAGATAAATAGATAGATAGATAGATAGATAGATTGAGAGAGAGAGAGAGAAAGAGAGATAGATAGATAGATAGATAGATAGATAGATAGATAGATAGATAGATAGATAAGATAGATAGATAGATAGAAAGAGAGAGAGAGAGAGAGAAAGAGAGATAGATAGATAGATAGATAGAGAGAGAGAGAGATAGAGAGATAGATAGATAGATAGATAGATAGATAGATAGATAGATAGATAGATAGATAGATAGATAGATAGATAGATAGATAGATTAGATGCTATTGGTTAGGAAGAGGTATAGAGAGTGAAAGAGAGACGGGGGGGTATAGTTAAACTTACCTCTAACAGAAGTGCGGACAAAATAACCAAGCTGCCCAAATGAAAAATGTGGGTCAAAGTGTACCGAATTCCATGATCCACTTCATGACCTGGTACTTTAGGCTCTATGGCCCGCTTGGCCCTGTGTCCAGTGACCACGTCCAATAAGAATGATCCGCTAGAGTCGAGTGTATCTGTTGTCGAGTAACTGCACAACATATACAACACAATTTAATCAGAGTAAGTGAACATAAAAAATATCATTGAAAACTATTACCTACTAAATGTATTCCTATAACCCAGTATTATGTCCTCAATCCAGCACGCTTTGTAAAAAAAATCTTGCAGTAATTGAAAAGCTAATTTCTAAGCGTCGTTCCTCTGTTGTGCTTTGTTTTTGTCTCTGTTTTAACATATACCATCTGACTATCCACATTCATGATCACTCGATTGTAGTTTACAACTTTACAGCTAGTAACTTCCTAATTAATTATTTGTAGAATGGACAAACTTATGTTATGTACAATTTAGAATATTTTTAATGGTTTTATAATAACTTAACTTCAACTCAAAGTATCGGAGAACCTACTTGCAATGTTTAGGCAGTGGCGTGCTGTGAAAATGAGAGTCGGTTCCAGTCAGAACTGCGTAGATCGCGTCCAGGTTCCACTTAACGTGGAGCGTTTTGTTCAGGCAAGGGATGTAATCAAACAGCTCTTCTGTTAACTTCTCTTCCACTTGCTCGTAGTGGTCAAGTTTTTCTAAAGAAAGACACGGTCACGTGGTTTAAGATATAATTTAGTTGTTGTTGTTGTTATACATTAATATTTGGTATCTCATATCTCTTTGCGAAACGAGAACAGGCGTAGACCTACACTAAAGCATACCTCACGCACATTCTCAAAAGTATGACATGGTCAATTTGATGGTTTTGGTAGTGTGAACATCAAAACTGTCACCACGAATAATACCAGTTCGAACACCGCCCGCTACATTTCCCTACTGTGCCAATTGCAGTGTAGTAATCAATTCATATTTAAGTAATAATCAAGTACAAAACATATTACAAGTGTTCAACAGATACTAATTGTTACAGTTTATTTTATCATTTTATCTTCTAAGTGGGTCGTTTCAAAGTGTTTTCATGAAAGCTTTCTGCAATATAAGCGGTTTATAAAACTATTTTAACGAAGATATTAGATGACGTCTTCGCCAATGTAATTACAGACTCTTAAATGAGATTTTAACGTCTAAACGTCTGTTATATTTCAAAACGGTCACATTTCTTCAGAGTTACGTATCATCGTTCTACTGACGTACACATAACTCTCAAATTTAGTATGGGCCCGTCCCTCTCCTTACTTCCTATACCTTTACTTGACATGTGTTCTTCTTAATATAAGAGACCAAAGAATTTCAGAAGCAGAAAGACAATTAGCGCCATGAATCATGGCCAAAATTTGAAAGTAGGACTGAACACTGACCTGCGACGTCACGACCTGAGGGCACTTTAGACCAATAGCTCGTTGCCACGTCGTACAGACCTGTGACGTGGTCTAACAGCTCACAGGTTGCCACGTTGCAGGACAGTATTCAGGCCTTCTAGGACGCTTGGTCTCGAATGAACCCACCCCCAAACCCTCTTCGATAAAGCTTGTTAAAGAAATGAGTGCGCGAACGTATGTATTTTTATTTTTTTTTTATTAACACTCTTAGTAAAATTGTTTTTTTTAGAAACATTGGCCTATTAAATTTGGAAGATTTAGACAAAGTACAACATACTCATATTACTCAAATAGATCTTTGTGTTAAGTAACGTTACGTCAAGAGGTCCTAGATGTATTGTCTTGTAATGTACGCGTCAAGGTCTATGTTTAAAACTATACTAGCTTTGCCCGTCACTAGTGTATTTCGAGAAGATAGAGTAATTGCGCAACAATAAGATGTTTACAGGAGTTTGTAAAAAACTAAGACGACGTAAGAACTTTCCATATGTCACAAAAAAATAGCTGAGATGGCTCCAGCTACTTGAGAGAGAGACGTAGATTGTAGAGGCTATATAAGGAGATGCATTAACTGTTTAGAGACCTCAGTGACTGATGGAAATTTATTAGAAATGATATTGTTTATTTATCTTTATATTGATTCTGATTTCCAGTATAAATACTTTGTATTTATTTTTAAAAATGATTTCTGTGTGAGTTCCTACTTTTAAACAAGTATCTCTGGCATTATGATGCTGTTTCAGAGATCAAACAGTGTTATGAAGAGATGATAAACATAATTGTAACATAACAATTTCAATCATATTCTATGCAATCACATCGTATGATCTACGTCAGTGTTGTCCAAAATACGCCCGCGGGCTACAGCTGGCCCGCGACGTGGTTCTATCCGGCCCGCCGAAAATTTGTCGTAGAAAATCCCCTCTAAAAGAAATTTAACAAAAATATACTTTAAAAATGGTTTATTAATTTCCTTTTTTGTGTGCGTGTGTCCCGCGACATGGTTGTCGGAATTTAAAATGGCCACCAGGCCGAATAAGGTTGAGCATCACTGATCTACACAATCCCATCGTTATATGCATCTCAAAAAAAAAAAGTTCTTTCAGTCTTTCATCCCTTTAAGAGCTTAAAATCCCACATTGTAAATGAATATACTGAAATCTATCGACACCTCTGAAAGAGCTAAACTCTAGCCCCGCTTGACAACTCAAAATGATTCACTGTAATTTATTTACATAGGACTTACCTCTCATGATAAGAATATCACAAATCAGCTGACCAATAACGCAGATGGCATCCAGCGCAGCCAGAGCGCTGACGATGATCAGCACCACGTGGGTATGTAGCAGGATGGACATCCTCTTCTGGCATCTGAGAAAAAGGGAAGCAGCTCTTAGAGTCATACTCCGGTGAACACAGCAGAAGTCAAATACCCTCTTGACCAACAATTTTAAGAAATGCATTCTTTAGACAGATTGGCACTGTTCAATGTCGCTAGAAATTTAAACCCTATGTTCTGTTTAAATTATTTTAATGTACTATGTCACATCACATGAAATCACTATAGTGATGAAATGAATAAATGTAATTTTATTGATTTTAATTTGGTCGTCCAAATTGCATAACTAAGATCCTTCTATATCCATGATATTTATTACTTTAGTAATATAAATAGTATGACGCCCCTATTTGCTGTATATACTTATACTAGAAAACATAAACACACTAGAGTACGCGCAGGCGTAAAACTATTTTGAAAAAGGTTTTTAAAAAAATCGTCATGTATTTTAGACCAATGAGCTCGCTGGAAAAGATTAAGCGCAGCAGGCCATCGAGTGTGAAAGTCATGTGATATGTTCTAGCCTATGTCTGTACTGGGTTCAGGTCAGAAGAGAATGCTACAAGCAAAGACATACGATGAGGTCATAAAAGCTTATGTTTCATTTAAAAAAGAGAATTGTTTCTTTTATTCGTCAAGGTCAGAGGCGAAGCCAATCTTTTTTTTTTCTTTCTTTTTGAGTCATTGAGGTTATAAGGAATTTTTTTTTTGATTTCTCAAAGCCAAACTGTTCTTTGGAAAGTGGTTGTGTAAAGGATAAGGAATATAGCGACTCATTACGGTTCAAAACCTTTCTTTTGAGATAGCACTTTCCTGAGGCAGACGAGTTCTTATGTTATTGTGACCAGAAAGAGAGTGTCATGTGGCTAAACAACGAATCAACATTTCTTACAACAGACCTCAGACTCTCATGAGGTTTCGAACTTTAAGCCCTGTAAAAAAACAATTATTATTATTTATCATTCGTCAATCAAGCTCAATCTACAGATTTCATCCTCATATATTGTTGTTTTTAAGTTCATAATTACCTTGGCAAACACAACGATCAATCGTAGTATCTTTTCTTCTTCAAACTACACAAATGAAATGTTCACATTTGTAACAAAATATAATGGATAACACATAGTGTACAGAAAGTGCTGATAAGTTATACTCTGAAATAGTAATTTGTGTACATATTTTAGCTCTGCGGAATTTAATTTTCTAAGCTTTTAGTAGCTCAATTTTTTTTCTAAATTTAACTGACAACATTGAAGTTTTATGTCTCTGTCATTGAGTTTGATTTGTTTCTCGAGAAAGGTTTCCAATACTGTACAATTATGTTAGACCTACATTTCATTAGTTTTTTTATTTTAAACATATTTTTGTTTTCTTTTTAGCGATGGAATTTTTTTCCCCCATTACATTTCAAACAGCACGTTCCAGGCCACATGTCCAGGTCTGTTAGGTGGACCTCTCTCAGTGGGTCAGGTCAGTACGTTAACTCGGGAAACCCTTGGAGTAGTCGTGAACCTGTTTGTACACAGTACTACATGGCGTTCTAAGTCAAACTGATGGTTTCCTTAAATGTTAACGATTTACAAAAAACAAAAAAGAGGTCTGGATTAGTGGACTGGATTCTTTCGGGAAATTAATAAAGAAATTAGTCAGTATTATACTAAGGTGAAGGTCGATTAAATTCTATTTTTAGAGAAAAAACACATGTCCGCATTGTTAAAGTAATAGAAGGTCTTAGAATATTAGAAGATTTATGAAAATGTACTGATGGTTAATGTGTGCGAATTGTGAAAATGTAAAAATTACGAACAAGAGCATTTTCATATAATGTATTTGTGCATATAATGTTTGTATGTATATTTTAGCTTATCTACTGTATTACAGAAGTTTTGTCAAAAGAGAAGATAATTACATTATAAGCGTACATGTATGAAAATGTACAAATAATGAAAATTGTACACATGATAATCCGCTTCAAAATGATATCTTGTAATGTTTTCACATGTATTTAACAGAAAAACAAAAAAGTAACATTGAAGACTCTAGAAGTCATTGTTAAATCAATTATTGTTCACCTGATACTGCTGCTGACCTACGGTTACCGAGAACGTTGTGTGGCCGGTACAAAAACAAAACAAAACAATAAAAGCATTGTTACTTCCACAGAATGAAAACATTTATTTATATAAATGAATCTCTCAGAAGGATTAGAAGTAAAATCTTTTAATTATAAGAGCGCATTTGGTCCTTCCGTTACCGGATTTACAAAAAAAGCTAATTTGTTTCTATGGTCGACTGTTTACGAGATTGTTATGAGGCCAGCACAACGACCATCCACATTTTCCCCCAACGTTTAGGTACTCGGAGGCTTCATGAAATCCCCAAAAATAAAAAGTCACAGCCATCAACTGGATTTGAGCTCGACACCCCAAGGTTCCGAAAACCAATCGCTTTACCGCTCGGCCACCATTCCCTATAACAAAGCTTTTAAGTGATATTAACCATATGAAATGTGGCCACATCAAATAAACTTTTGGTATTTATCCATGCTAAATTGGTGCTAACTTGTTGCAATTAGTTGCCCTGTCTAGAAGTTGTCTTCAATCTCAGATCATTTGCACATGTTTTAAACTAGAATCTCAAAGGTAAACAACCCAGAAGCGTTAGAAACTCATCCTTGTTTTGTATTGTGAAAAGAGTGTCTTCTAGTGGAAGTAAACTAATTAACTTGTCTGTGACAGCTTCTTAATCAAGCTCTATCTACTCTTAAGAAGATTATTAGCTACATGTAAACATAATCGCTGACAGAATGTCCCGACACTGAAGGACCAACATAATAGTTTAGTCACTAAGATGAAACTGAAATATTTCAGAATAGTTGTTCTAAATATAGCATCTGCTTTTTAAATACTACATTTGAAAATCTAATTATAAAATAATGTCACTGTACTTTTCCGCGTTGAATAATGCAAGGTATGTAGGTCGCAACTGGGTTTTTCTAGCCACATGCAATGTAACTCTTTCCCACGGACTCTGTCTCTATAATAAGGCTTGTCATCGAGACCGAAGATTAAAAGAAAAACAGTATTTCCAGTGGCTACGCCCGTGCCCTATAGCTGTGACCTACATAATTTGCCACATCCAGGGCAAGCATAACCATTGTCCGCCGATGGTCGATTAAAGTTATCTTTTCAACGTCTGCGTCTGTCCTCGGCAGCGGATTTTCTTTTGGTCTCAAATGTGCATCCCGCGACGTTTGTGACTGACCCCCAGCCGTCTCGTTTTAAGGCTGCATGTAGTGGAAGGACGCACTAGAAACAGCGATATACTTGCGAACGCCGATATGGACAGTATAGAGGACTTCTAATGGTAGGACGGTGGTCAGGGCGCCAAAGGCAATCTTTTTTGGTGAGCTGAGGTGCCCCACGGAAACGCTTTAAAGACCAGCTTAGGCGCAAACTTACCTTAGCTGACATAGAAGAGAGCATCTGGTTGCATGTCTCTATATAGGATAAGATATGTACCACATAAGTATGTAAGAAACTCTAGACTGGCTATGTTGACAATGAAAGTTGTCCATGTTACTATCAATTACATCCCTTAAAAAGGATAGCGGTAAAGGGCTTGGCTTCTGAACTGGGGGATTTTTAATTTCGAAATTTTTGGGCGCCTCCACCCAGCTCTGATGGATACCTAACATAAGTTGGGGAAAGTAAAGGCGGTTGGTCCTTGTGGTGGCCACAGAAACAGATTGCCCTATAGATTGCAAAGTCTGAAAGGGAAACTTTCCTTTTTTCTGTTTCTATATCCTGCTTTTCTTAAGAGTTTTCAGCTACAAAATAATATTTTAAATACGCAAAATTTGGTTACATTTAATTTAGCTTAAGGATTTAAATTTTGCTGTTACGCAAAGGTCAGTCTGTTTTAATGGTATTAAACATGTGTTTATATTTCAAGAAACAACAGTAACGAGAGTAGGCTTTTTAAGATATTGATATTTCTACATTAGGTATTCATATATATAAACACCATTTTAGAAAACATTAAACTTCTAGGGGAGGTAAAACATTTAATTGTACTTTTACATACGCACAAAGTTGTTGTTATTTTTTTTTTCTAAGTGTTCCCAGGCTTTTTATCTTATCATATCTTATACGTTAAAGACGTTACTTCAATAAAAAATTATTACGTCCTGCACATGTCAAACCTTTTCATTCTCTAATGGCACTAGGGTAGAAGAACTTATACGAATTAGTTCTAGCGTACGGCATAATAAATGCGCCTCAATATTTGTATCTTTCAGAGTATTTTATTAGATTTTGCTTTTCTATTTGTAAGTTATGGTCTAGCTTTATGTGTTATATAGTTACTTTTCTTTTCTTATTCTGTCCTGAAGTGTCTCTAAGTTTAGTGATTTTACTAAAGGTGTTAACTAATCAAGTTGAAATATTCGTTTGTTATAAATGTCACTGCTCTTTTTTGTATTTGTTCAAGTTTCTTTATGCTTTCTTAAGCCAAGGGATGCCTAACAAAGGATGTAACTTCTAATATTTACCTAAATAAAGTTAAATAGCATTTTACTTTGATGTTCATGTTTGATTTGTAAAAAAAAATTCAGTCAATAAAGCCTTATGTTTTGCTTGATTTTTTTAGTAATTGTTTCTCTACGAATATATTTTGATTTTAGAAATGCAAACTATATTTGTATCTTAATATTTTTTCCACTCCTCGTTTGGTCAGAAATTAACTAGATCTAGATCTTGTTTAGTGAGGAGCCGAGGCTTACTATGCGAGGACTACAAAGAAAGAAAGAAAACATTAAAGGTTGAAGTTATTTACTGTGTAATCGGAATGTGCAGTGTAGATGTCAACAGACAGTCGGTCAATCTGTCATTTTGTCAGCTCCTAGGGCTGTCTTTTGTGTAGTGAAGACGTTTTTATCGGCAACAGGGCAGCGGGAAGATATGCTATGTCAACTTTTTAAGACTGTTATATTTTAGTTTGTCTTATCTATCTATTTATCTCTGTCTATCTACATATCTATATCTAGCGGTAATTTTCAGATTCTTATTAGAAGCACAAAATGTTTTAAGAAGGAGTCATCAATGGCGCCTTAGGTCAACTGGTCACTACCTTAAATTTTTTTAACTATACAAAGTAGACAGGTAGAATAGAGGTGAGAAAGAAGAGCATATCATATTGTTTCCATTCAAAAACAGATTTCATCACGATTCGAACCCGGGACCCTCTGGCTCTCAAGAAAAGCGCGTTATCACTCCGCCACCGCGTCTCCTAGATGTTTTAGCCATTAAAATTATTGGATGAAAACGTAACTCTAATTAGATTTAAAGGTTTGTTTAGAATTTTGGATTTTTAAATACAGCAATAATATCTCATAGCAAGAAAAGAAGTTTTAAATTGAGATATATCCTTTAACAAGAAACGAGAGGCAGAGACACGGAAACTTTTATAAACTTCAGACTGCGGGGTGTCTGTTGATTATGACTTATACACACACACACATAGAAAGTAAGAAAGAAAGAAAGAGACAGATAGATAGATAGAGAGATAGATAGAGAGATAGAGAGATAGATAGATAGATAGATAGATAGATAGATAGATAGATAGATAGATAGATAGTAGATGGGCTTGTTAGCCTTGGTTGGCTTACCACCTAGAAGTTAATCTGAGTTCAAACCTCTGCTGTCTTACAGCTATACCCAAACAAGGGAAAGGTTTCGGGAATAAACCTGAGGAAAAATCAGGAGCCGGCGTGCTACATCGTAGCAAAGCTAGCGAAGCCACCGCGCTGATCTCAAATTATGTTTTGATATTTTTGTAAAGATATATATTGCTTTGATATTTTATTTTTAAAGATATCTTACTTTGATATTTTTGTAAAGATGTCTTGTTTTGATATTTTAGTTTTATACTCACTTTGTATCACAGTGTCGCTTGTTCTTTTTTTCTCTATTGTGGTCAATGTTACGTTTAGAGTTCCCCATTGAGAAAATCAACAAACAGCCAATCAGATAACTTCGACCTATTGGATCACTAGTGAATAATTTTTAAACTATATCACTGTTGTCAAAAGTTTATATTGGAGCCTAGTAGCACTGAACAATCGAGACTCACACTTTTGAAAACAGACATTTCCATTGGGTCTCTCTTATATATATGCATGTTTGGTAGATAGATAAATATATCCTCGGAAATACCCGCAACACTAATGGAATTAAAACACCAAGCACTATAAACTATTGTCAAGCTTTAAGGAAAGTTTATTCTCTATGAAAATATAAAAAAAAAAGGTAAAAGATGAAAAATTGACTGACAGACACAATCCTCCCCCCCCCCCCCCCCACTTGATCACCTATAGTCTTTCACCTTGTCCGCTTCTCGTTGTTTCCTCATTTCCAATGAAGTGTGTCCCTCATTTCCTCCTCCATTGCGCTGACAATATAAACTACATTCCCCCGTTTTCCCTTTTTCTTTCATTTTACGTTTGTTTTTTAAGTAGTAACCTATAAATCCCTTCAAATAAAAAAAAAGTGTTGTATTATTGTGTCCTCATTTACGCCTGGTCAGTGATACTCCTGCTATTTACCTTGTCACACACATTTCTGCTCTAGGATACAGTTGTCTTTCTCTCTCCGCCCTGGTTACCTAAAAATGTGCCCCTCGTGAATAATGTGCATTGAATCTCTCTGCTATAGGAGGCACTCTGTTTCTTGGACAGGGCTAATTTATTATACTCCTTATGTTACGTTAGTAAATAAATATGACTCGTTCTAGTGTTATACGTTCGGATCTTCACGATTCTATATTTAACAAAATTAGCCTCACCACAATCTCGGTGTGTTTTGTTTGGGACAATCTGCCAAACACAAGAGTGGGAAACGGAATTATTCCTTTTACGTTGAAAAACAAAAAAAAAAAAAGATTGAATTAATAGCGACTTTCATTTCCGAATAGTTGTTTTCGTTATTTTCTATCTTACATCAAGACCAACAATATCCTTGAAAATATGAAACTTGTAAGAGATCAAGCCACTTACCAAAGTGCGCTTCCATTTTCACAATAATAAAAGAGCTCGGACACTTCTAAGATCTAAATCGCAAACATTATCTGCAGATATATAAGTAGAGTTTGGTCCCCTGAGACAAATGTACACATTATTTCTTCCACACCCATTCTCAGATCAAGTTGAAAATTTAACAGAACCGGAATACATTTAAGCAAAATGAACCAATTAGTCATTTAACTATTGGTCATTAATGATTTTCTTTAATGTCGAGTTAGGGAAATAGCTTCTACATTATTGAGAGATATACTTGTAAGTGTGGAGTCCCTACGTTGAGATAAGCTTAGTTTTATTTTTTAAAGGATTTTTTACATTTTGCTTGAGATTGCCTATTTTCTACAATGTGACTGGTCAAACAAGACGGACTTGGTGACGTGAATTGGAGGTAGACAACGACACAACTTGTAATCAGGATTGAAAAAAAAACAATTGTCCAGACAGTGGACTAAGGAGATCTGTAGACAGTCCATTAGAGTTATAGATTCAGCTTCTGTCCTAGTAAAATACTCAAAAAGACACAAAGATAAAGGCACACTCCTCGTTCCATATGCTAGGACAATTTTGTACAAATACTCCTTCTTATCTAGTGCTATTAGAGCATGGAATGGGTTGCCTGAGCTAGCAAGGAAAACCAGTGACTTGGCAGAATTTAAGTCATTGGTTGACATGTATGACTAGATTAGCCTAGGAACACGCGTAGGAATTAATCATCTTCTTTTGTGAAGTAACGTCTATATTTTATAAGATAAGATATTATTATAAGTATTATTTTGTGACTGTAGCAGTCTCCTATTATCATCTTCGATATTTTTTTATGTTAGAAAAGACTCGATTTAATTTTAATGACCAAAAATATGTCAGAAAAACAATCAAGTAAATCAAAACTTTTATGAAACTTTTTTTTAATAACTGAGTTACCTGGTCTCACATTGCTTTGGGTCAACGAAGGCCAAGAGTGACGTATTCTACCAGGAAACCAGGAACACATTATTCTATTGCGAATCAAAGCCCTAGAAGCAATTATAGTCTCAATTGTTTAATCCGCATATCAATCTTTAGGTCATACAATCCGAAAATACGTCATCAGGTTGGAAACTAATAGACAGGTAATTATTTTGTAGGTTTTCAAGACGTCTTTAACGCAAAACTTTTTTTTAAAACTAAATTCATGCCGTCACTCCCTAATCAATCAAAGGCATCAGACTAGGAGGAAACAATTGGAAAAATTTTAGACGAAGATTTGCCGCCATGCTAAGCCTCTATTTTTGGCTTTCCATTTCCCGGATCCTTTGGACATTATATTTGTGTTTATATTTGAATACATCGGATAGTGTTAAGAAAGCTTGCGTATAAAACAATAGGGTCGGAAAGCCACGTCACACATGATCAGATTCTATAACATCGTCCTTGTATGTTAGAGATAGTTGGGTGTTTTTTTTCTCTCTCTCTCTCTGTGTAGCATTTTACGTCTCAAGAGACGATCTTCTCCCTTTGCAACTTCTGGTGTGACTAAAGAGGCTGAGATAGATTTAAATCATCTTTAATAAAGCATTGTGCCAAAGATTATGCTAAATCTTCATTACAGGCGACAATGCCCATTGCTACATAGAAATACTAAATCTTCTCTCTAGCGGTGTGACTCATATCCATCTCAATCTTTCTTGCATGACACATGGGGTTACTTATAGATCCTTCCAAATTGTTCATATAACGTAATGTGTTACAACTCCTACGAAATTACCCCTACAGACCACAGTTCCATAGAAGAGTGTTTCCCAAACTTTTGACATTATTGTACCCCTTTTATAATTTTTGTCACGCTGAGTACACCTGCCCCCCTTCCCCCCCCCCCCCCCAAATGTACTTACATGAAAACAATAAAATTGTTTGTGCTGAGAGGACAAAAAATATAATTCGGTTCCCTGGTTGTTAATTTTAGTCTGAAATGCTGTTCCACGTTTAACAGTCTGTTCCTTTTTTTTTTTCGACTTTATTTCTACTGTCTTACAAATGCTGAATAAGCAGCTTCCCAAAAGTAGGAAGTTGGACAAGGCAAAGATGTATTCCAGAACTTGGGCCCACTGGAATTTAGCCCCCTCCCCCCCCCCCCCCCCAATACTTTTCCCAATCGACCGCTCAACAACACTAGAGAGTGACAATACGTGAATTAACTAGCATAGTTAATGACGTGTAACATGTACCCCTTCCAAACTCTTCCCGTACCCCTGGGGGGTACGCGTACCCCACTTTGGAAAACACTGTCATAGGCCCTTAGAAATATTTCCTAGAGGACACAGCTCAATATAGACTACTTGACTCGACAATCTTTTTTGAAGGGCTTAGTCCTGCCAAATCTACATAGTAAGGCACCAGAGTACATCAGGGACGGACTGACTATAGGGGCATTCGGGCAAACGCCCGTGGGCCTGTACCCAAATGGGCCGGTAGAGCAACCGAAATGGCAGCATGGATGCCACTATGATACGTATTAAATTGTTAAAAGTTTTATGATATTCTGTTATAAAAGAACCCTCCGTGTTAAAATTAATGTTTTGCAGGCTCTACAGTCTAATACTAATTGAATGCAATACATTTTCCGAAATAATGTAACATTCGTAGACAGTGCCACTAGCAGGGTTCGTCCTTTTAGGGACCACATACTAATCGATGAAAAAGCAAAATCTTTTCTGTAAGGCACTGTAGCAGTGGGTATAGGAAAAGAATTGGGTTTGGTGACAAGACAAAGGAATGCTTGTAACCTACACTAGGCAGGATCTTTTGATTGACCTTTAGGGACATATCATACATTTATGTTGGAGATGAACTCGTTGCTTTTAACTTTCAAATAATATAAATAACTATGCGGAAAGATGTAAGTAAATAAACAATGTACACGAGAAAATTAAATTTTGTAAAAATAATTCTTACTTTATTACAATCATAAATTTTATAGACAGAGCTGTGACACCGTTCGAATCGAATTATATTTGAAAATGTTTCTTATGAATTGTTCTTTGGACTTGTACATGTACTAAAATGGAGAGAGGGAAAAAAAAAGAATGAGAATAGTTCATCTATCTCCTACCGTCGTGCAGTTTTCATCACTGAATTACTCGGCAGTACAATAAATATTGTTTCTAATGAGCAGAGCAGTAAAAATAAAATAATTCAATAATGAACAAAAAAGAGCGTTCCAGTGTCAACTCCAAATTCCATTTCCTTTTAGAAGAAATAGATTTATTAAATATTTAATTCTTGTTTCTAAAAAGTTTATTATCAAGAAAAAAATAGTTTGCTATTAATTTCAAGGATCAAATGATGACTTCAGAGAACTAAGGGTAGCCATTGCACCCATCTGAGCACGAAGCGAAGGGAAGGGATTTGGGTCATCGTTTTGAGATCCACAGCAGAAAGACAAGAGCACATTTGCTGGAGGATGATTCTATCTTATAGAGTACGAATCTCAGCTACTAGAATTGAATATCAAGGAAGTGCCATTGCGCCTTTAAAGACAAACAAGAATTATGTCTCAAGCAGAAAATTGATTAGATATAATTTGTATATACAGAAAATTTAAAAGTTCAAAATATGGGCAACATTTATAAGAATAAAATATATGAAACACCTTAAAGAAAAATAAAGATTTGAGTACTCAAATATAAGGAAATGTCATCAAAGGGCAGCATTTCTCAAACAGTGGTAAGCGCTCACCCCGCCCCCACGGTAAATGTTGCCAAGGTAGGAACGACATTGTTTTATATGGTTAGGAGAACGTCACAAGTAAATGTTTGAGAAGCACTGTCTTATGAAATATTGAAAATCTACAAATCCCTTCTCTCCCTATTTAGAGAACAGCACTTGTTATGCTTATTTCTGTTTTTCTAAATCATTAAAATGAACGAATTTGCTTTCAAAAGCGACTATAGGGGGCTAGACATCCTTTTTTTTCTTCTTTTTTTGATGGCAAGTTTGGAACAGTTAATTTGTTGTTCTTTTTTTGGGACAAAGAGGTCAAGACCTTATACATTGGTCATGCTAGCTCCAATATAGTAATGTTTATTCATATCGGATGAACTATATTGTAATGGCGCATCATTTTCCACTGTCCTATAAATGCGACAATACGAGTATCTAGTACATTTGCAAGCCTCCGTGCGCTGAGGCTTCGTGCTGAGACTAATCCTTTATGGCACGGTCCAGATATCTGGCAGTGTTCTGCAGGATTTGCCAGTCTCCGTACTGGGCAAGACCCCGCATGCACCAGTTCTGTTTCCAGACTAGTCGTATCTTCGAATGTGCTTCTGAGCACCCTGCAATCGTAGAGGATGTGCTCTACCTTCTCGTCTTCCATATGACACAGAAGACATCTAGTATCGTGGTTCTCTCGGATCCTACCAAAGTAGGTTCCTATCGGACAGTGTCCCGTGCGAAAGCGTGCCAAAAGTTGCCTGATCCTTTCTGTCTATCTGCCACCATTCATCCTTCTTGTTTGGGCGTTTGAGAACCTTCCAGACTTTCCGTCCCGTGCTACAGTGGTCCCAATTATCGTACTACTTGGACATGAACATAGTACATAGGTAGTCTTATAGATCTAAACCCCTTGGACTTGAACATAGTACATAGGTAGTCTTATAGATCTAAACCACTTGTACATGAACATAGTACATAGGTAGTCTTATAGATCTAAACCACTTGGACATGAACATAGTACATAGGTAGTCTTATAGATCTAAACAACTTGGACATGAACATAGTACATAGGTAGTCTTATAGATCTAAAAAACGGGTTTTGTTATCAATGTTCGTAGTTGAGCAATAATATAGTGTATAAATTTGGAAAAAAAAGGAAATAACTTCTTGATGAGTTGAATGCACAAGATATCATGTGGATGGTACAATCAAACGCCACTTAACAGAGGAACTGTGCAATGACTTTTGTCAATCAGGACGTGATTTAGACTAGATAGATTCTTAAGCTATTATGACACGGGGCCCTTTTAAAGGACATAATGCAATTTTTCCTTTGCATTTTCTTCAAAATGATTTGAAAAATTTATTTAAAAAAGGGGTGGGGCAAGCAAAAGTGGGGGGTGGGGCAAGCAAAGGTGGGTGGTAGGGCAAGCAAATGGGGGTGGGCTCCACTAGCGGATCCAGAACTTTGGACTGGGGGGGGGCGATTTTTTTCCAAACCCTAACCCTAACGCACAGTAAACCCTTACCCTACGCATAAACGTGCGTACAGCACACTAACACACACACACACATATATATATATATATATATATATATACATATGAGAATAAAAAAAGCAGCATTTCTCAACCTTCGGCGAAAAACAAAACAACTGGGGCAGCGCTATAACGTTCTTTTGTGGAGTTCGGGGCGAAGCCCCGACGCCAAAAGCGTTTTCTTGCTTTTTTCACTGCAAAAACGTATTTTCCCGACATCTACAGCTTATTATTCATCAATAAGTTCGGGACGAAGCCCCGACGCCATAAGCGTTTTCTTGCATTCTTCACTGCAAAAACGCATTCTCCTGACAAGTACAGCTCATTATTCATCAATGAGTTCGGGACAAAGCCCCGACGCCATAAGCGTTTTCTTGTATTCTTCATTGCAGAAACGCATTCTCCTGACAAGTACAGCTCATTATTCACCAATGAGTTAGGGGCGAAGTGATGGTCTTCCAAAATCACTTTCTCCATAAGTGGCAACATTTCTAAACTGTGATAATCACTTTCTGAACCTGGCAGCTCTTCATTCTGCTGAGATAGATCCAGAATGAAGAGCTGCCAGGTTCAGAAAGTGATTATCACAGTTTAGAAATGTTGCCACTTATGGAGAAAGTGATTTTGGAAGACCATCACTTGCCTCATAGAGGAGGGGGATTGATACCATCGCCCCCTCCCGACCCCACCAAGTCAGCCAACATTCTAGAGGGGGGGGGCGAAATAATCTAAAAATAGGTTGAAATATAGGTTGAAATATAAATAATTAGTATATATTTTTAACATAAGTAATAAATTCGTATACGAATTGTGTGAATCCTATACTAAAGTTCGTCTTGGGGGGGGGGGGGGGGGAGTCGGCCGAGTGGGGGGGGGGGGCGATCGCCCCTAGCGCCCCCCCCCCCTGGATCCGCCAGTGGTGGGCTCTAAGCTTGTGTTGACTATATCAAATTTAGTACTGTTTCCAATACCTGGAATATAGATCTACCTTCTTCAGATGGTTACTTTGAGTTGTCTTTCTTTTAGCTTTCTAACTACTCTTCTGATCTTATCCTTTCCCTTGTTTGAGATATCAAATAAAATGATATTCTATCGGGTGAAACCTCTCCCTAACGACTTTAAAGTGTTGGCCTAACTGTCTGAGTCGAGAACCGCGTTAAACTACTGGTGTAAGATGACCGATGTCGGCAAAACAGATTAAAGATATCTAGATAAAAGAGGATGCTAGAAAACGTATATCCTTAGTTAGTCCTTAGACAAAATACGCTGGAAAAAATTGCGAGAGATTATTGAGCGATTTAAAGTTGAAAGCGCAGGGGCGTCACTGGGTAAAGAAAGAGAAAGTGTTCTTTGAGGTAGTACGCAATGAGCGAGTGGTAAAAAAAAAGTCGCAGTCCAGGGGTTAAAAGAGAAGAAAGTTACTTATTTAAGTTGTAGTGAAAGGGGCCATGAGGCAAGCGAGTGCCTAAATGAATGGGTCCCCGAGTTGCACAGAAACCTCCCAAGTCACCTTATTACTCTTTCTATTACTGTCTTTCCCCCTCTCCCAGTCTTGTCTTTATCTCTCTCTTTCTTTGTTTCTCTATTCTGTCTCTCTTTCACAATTATATCTCTTTTGCTTTCTGTCTTCTCTCTATCTCACTGTTTTCCTTTGTCTCTCTCTCAGTCTCTCTTTCCCCCATACCCCTCTCTCTCTCTCTCTCTCCATTAAACTTAAATTCTTCTTATATAAACACACTCTGTAAGCCTAGATACACACATACACACTTACTGGTAAGGACATCACTACTTATGTCTGTCTTGACCTGACACTGACCCTCACATCAGATAGCTGTCAGATGACATACTGCTGAGAGCGACTCTGTGTCAAGGTCCGAACACCTTTCAATCGTTATACTTTCAAGCTTCGGTAATTAGGTCTGAAGTTTTGGTGTCAAAATGTTTTTAGCTTCGTTTTAGATGACGTCATTTCCCTTGCTTTAATTTGGGCTATAGGATAGTACACAATGTTTCACATTTCTTTCTTTTAACTTACACTTTAAGTTACATTTTTTAATGACAATACCTCCTTAATACAGCTATAGGATATAATAAAATATACAATATAATAAAAATAAATATCTGGTTCATACCAGATATCGAAACCGTGATTTCAACACCGTCAAATTCTTCATCGTATTCAGACGAGCACTTTCCAATTATTATCATTATATGGACATCTAGATCTAGTGCTAGACCTTAACTTCTGCTTTAGGACTCGTATGATGTAGTCCTGATCTAGATTTCCTTCTAGATGTAATCTATATTTGATTTACGTAAAAAAATATTAGTAAAGCTTAGATATTTTTTCAATAAGATTGAAACAGCTTTAATTTACTCTGTTGTCGTATAACTTCAAAACACTATGGCCAAATTTACATTTATTTTTTTTTTACTTTGAAAAACGGTCAAACTGGAGTTTTACCCTTGTGGCCAACGAGCTAGTAATTCTTTTCTCAGCGATATACATCAACTGTTAAATTTCTAGGAAAATCGTTAGAGTTGAAATCTAGATCTAGATATACGCCTAGGTTTCTTACAAAAAGAAATGAGATTTATTTAAAGTTAGAATTCCGCACATATTATTATGTCTTAATAGCGATGTTAATAAAACGTCACTATAATCTCTAGTATCTCAAATGTCGAGGTTTCGACCAATACCATTCGTTCCCCTGGCAATCAAATCATTAAATAAGAACAATCTGATATAAACTTTGTCACATGTAAACTATGAGTGAGTCTGGTGTGAATGTACACTTTGGTTTCTTATAGTTATAATGTTTTTTGTTTGGTGTAATGCACAAATTGTAAGACAAATTTCCATACGGACAATAAAGATTATTATTATTTTTCTTCTTCTTCTTATTATTATTATAGATAGCCTGAACATTGAACTGCAACGTCCCAACCAGTGGGCAGTTTAGACCAATTGCTCGTTGCCACGTTGTACAGGCCTATAACGTCCAAAACGTCCAGAAAGAGAGTTGGAGAGCTCTCACGAAGGCCGCGGGACACACATTAGAGACCCAAAGAAAAGTCCCTGTACAAGATGTAAAAGATATAATTAAAAGGAGACCCACCCCCTGGGCAGATAATGACTTTGTCTGCATCAGATGTAAAAAACATGAAGGTTTTGTGTAGCCATGTCATGTGAAACACTCCACTCATTCAAAAGTTGTGTAATCATGTCATGTGAAACACTGCACTCATCCTATAGCTTTGTGTAGTCATGTCATGTGAAACACTGCACTCATCCTATAGTTTTGTGTAGTCATGTCATGTGAAACACTGCACTCATCCTATAGTTTTGTGTAGTCATGTCATGTGAAACACTGCACTTATCCTATAGTTTTGTGTAGTCATGTCATGTGAAACACTGCACTCATCCTATAGCTTTGTGTAGTCATGTCATGTGAAACACTGCACTCATCCTATAGTTTTGTGTAGTCATGTCATGTGAAACACTGCACTTATCCTATAGTTTTGTGTAGTCATGTCATGTGAAACACTGCACTCATCCTATAGCTTTGTGTAGTCATGTCATGTGAAACACTGCACTCATCCTATAGTTTTGTGTAGTCATGTCATGTGAAACACTGCACTTATCCTATAGTTTTGTGTAGTCATGTCATGTGAAACACTGCACTTATCCTATAGTTTTGTGTAGTCATGTCATGTGAAACACTGCACTCATCCTATAGTTTTGTGTAGTCATGTCATGTGAAACACTGCACTCATCCGTAATCTTCGACATCGAAGACATTGCCGTAATTATAACACCAAAACAAAGTGACCAAAGAATGAGAACAATCAGATGTAGGTGGACAAACAAGGTATTGTCTTTAAGCCCATGGACACTCCCTCTACAAACGCCCATTTAGTGGCAAATGCGGTAGGCTTGGGCCCAGATTTTAGATGTATAATGGTATCCCCCTCCTTGAGTCCTTGAGCAACTGAAAGATTGTGTGTGTGTATCATCAGGTTGTATAGGTCGGTGTTTTTTTTTGTTTAAAAAAAAAAAAAATGTGGGATGATAACATTGATAACAAACAGATGTATAAGTAACGAACAGCAAGCAATGTTTTGTACTGCTTCATTATAATGCGATTATATTTTAAACAGGGGACGTTACCTTAACAAATGAAAACGACCACTTGTGTAACCAAATTTATTTGATTGTCTCCCCTTACAACATTTATGTTGCTTTTATTACAAATTGGTTGATTTCTTGAATCTTATAGATAAACCTTGCATAAAGCAGCTGTCTGTTATTTTTAATACTTTGTACAGCAAATGTATGTAGAGATTCTTAATTTACTATTTTTTGTTTTAGAACGATTAAATAATATTTATTTAGTGGTCTAATAATATTTATAACACCATATTAGTAATTATTGCCAAGTTAATAAGAAATTAAAAACCTGCACACAATCCTAGGTCACGGAAGTTTCATACCGTATCTTTAAATCCTTTAGTTAAAAGTAGTCGAACTTAAAACTTTCAATAACTTGTAAGATTACCTTCTGTAGTAAGGCACAATACCTCTCGCCACCGCACTCATCACAATTAGAAAGTTGTCCTCTTCCATACCCTGCCCTCACCACACTCCCCTGCTCAGCTATCTTAGCAAAAGGGAATTAAGACAGCACAACGCCCCTTCCACATGCCGATCGATAAATCCCTCCAGCTTGACCAGAGAGGCGGAATCTACATGTACGCACTGCCTGGACAACCTTCAACCCCCAGCGATTCGTCACTTTGGTGTCACATATCACTCGAGACCAACAGTTATAGAAGGCCGGAGTACTGACCTACAACGTCACAACCTGTGGGCAGTTTAGACCAGTAGCTCGTTGCCACGTCGTATGGTCTCGTACTACTCCCCCCTCTCTCTCCCTCCCCTTAATGCAACAAGTCTGTGCGTACGCTTTGCTCTATCTATATTCAAGACCTCACTCCCTCTCCTTCACTTTCTCTACAGTGGCGTAGCTAGGAATTTGACATCATTTGGGGGTCCGGGGGGCTTGACCTCTTTGGGGGCCCCTGTCTTTTGCGTGATATTTAATGTAAACAAGCGATTTGGAAAACTCATTTGATGGCTCCCCTCAAGTGGGGGCCGGTGAGGATTTTCAGATTCGCCCCCCCCCTCTTCCCCCCCCCCCCACCTAGCTACGCCACTGTTTCTCTACCACCAAGTCCACTAACCTTTCTGGCGCCTTCTTTAAACTGCACAGCTACTAATTTCCAGCACCAACTTCCCAGTATCTGGCTCCAGCTGCCCACTGCCCAGTTTAGACAGCCCTCTACCTACTGCCTATAACATATCCTTCCAAACCTGAGCTAGCCTCAATCTTCTACCAGTTAAGGACTTTCCGCTCAGAGCCCATCTGTTAACGAGGACGCTGACGGGCCCAGTAATCAACCTACCAGAATCGATAAGATAAGCAGAAAAAAAATCATTAATAACAATCGCTGATTGTAGTACAATCGAATCATATGATGAAAACCTTAGCCCTTTTTTTTTTACTTTGTTCACACAAAAACATCTTGTCTGTATTTTATAAGATAAGAAGCTAAGACATCTCTTTGTAAATATTTTAACGACTTTCACTATCCAAGCCAAGTCAAAGAGCTTGACATCTCAGGGCTCCAAAATCACAGCCAATGCTGGACAACTGACAACATGTAACACTATTTCTGCTAATGCTTAACGTGGACAACCGTACCGCCGTATCAACTCTTGTACCGCCGTATCAACTCTTGTACCGCCGTATCAATTTTTGTACCGCTGTTTCATACTCTACTGGCCTCGTCCCGGGCTTGTAATGGTTTCAACTGTTCCAACTGACTTCACACTTCATTGAGTTCGTTGTGCCGGACTTGATAGTAGGTCTTCACTTCGTCTCGTACTCGCGAGGTGCTTTGACTCTACTCGACAACGAACCGTCGTAATGCGCCGTACGGAACCACACCGCTGAACCACACAGCTGAACCGCACTGAACTAAACCAAGCCGTAGTGAACCAATCCTTCTTGACTGCGACACCTTCGCACTTTATATAGAGTCCCCGAAGGCCTTCTAGAAACCGACGGAACGTCTCTCGACCCTTCTGGTTGATCACATAACTATATAGAGGAAAGACGCTAACAGCAAATGACTAACCTATGCATCGCAAAGGGTACGTCATAATAAAACAACCAAATAGAAAACACTGTAATCAAAAAGGTTATATGAGGAAAAAAATCGCACAATTACATCCATATCGCTCAACACTGCATGATCTATCACCCCTTTAATCTTGCTGTTAGACAAAACTATTTAATTACCACTAATTAATTAACTAATTGGCTAGTGTTTTTTGTTAATTGATTCATAAATGGGAAGTGGGAGAAATAACTTTGTAAAAAAAGATTGTTTTTAATACTAGGTGAATAGAGTACTGTCTGTTCATAGCAGTGACCAACTAAATTTCCTCCCACAAGTTTGAGTTTCAAGTACTCAACCGAGTTAGGAGGTCTCAGACTTTCCGTTTACAGTTTCAAACAACTGAAAAAGTCCACAGAACGAACCTTTAAACTTGATATAAAAACGTTAGGCCTCTACTCCGCCGCTCCCTGCGTTGACCCTGGTGTAAGTATAATCAAGCTGAAAGATAAACTAATGAGAAAAAAACAACAAAGTCATGCTAACAAGTACACCATTTGATGACGTCAAATGCAGGTTTTACCTGGATTTGAAATACATCAAAGTCTAGTTATGTAAAATCACAGATTCATTTGCTCAGTACAGAAAACTAAGGCTGGACAGATTTAAACTAAAGTTAATTTTTATTTAGAAATATGAGAAAAAAAATCATTTTGTTAAAAATTTTATATTTGTGTGAATTCTAAAACTAACTAATATTTATTACAATTATTTTTATTAAGCTAAATAAAAAAACCTAGACAATGTGTTATGTACAATGAATATTTTCATACATTTTAGGGTGTAGGCCTACAGTCAGTTGAGATAGAACGTCATTGGTCTGTTACGGCAGTCAGTGTATTGGGTTTAGGAATAGAGTTCAACCCAAACGGGAAGAGTTTCTCTTTAAGAGATAGAAAAAAAAATGATATGCAGTTTAATCAAATCCTTTTCCTATCATAATATTAAGATAAAGTAATTTCTAATGAAAATAAATGTTTCTAGTGTGTACAATTAGTAAATTTTCGGCCAGTGCTTCTTGAGGCAGAAACACCTTCACAAAGCTTGAACTTCTTTCTATGTCCGAAGCCACAGCTCTAATTAACACAACCACTTTAACGTCTACGAGTTGTTCCCCCTTAAAGATTTGAACCTCATCTATCTGGAGCTAAACGTACGATACCGACACTTCTAAAACTGATGAACCAAACTTACCTCTTAAACAATGAAGGGTCTGGGGTCAAATCCGAGGCCACAGTTGAGGCTATGGACACGATGCTGTGACGGACGCGCTTGGCTCCAAGTCCTTCCATGCCGTTCAGCTTACCATTCTCCGCAGCGGCGTGTCCGTTGGGGTTGGTGTTTATCTTGCCATTAGACGCTGGGGGAAAACTTTTCAGAATACCCCCTTTGCCATTGAGGCTCGTGGGAGAGATCTGGTCATCTATTCTCTTGAAGGACTCCTCGTTGGAGATGGTAAAAATGTTTGGATTGCCCATTTCTTAACGTCCAATAGGCTTGTTATCAATCTATGTAATTTAGTCTAATATTCTAATCACGGATTTGAAATAATAGGCATAAGTTTAATAAAATTCAGTAGTATTCAATCAAATAGTCTCAATTTACATTTAATAATTATACTCCGTAACTTAGAAACAGTCTTGTTCTGAAGAAGTATTCAATATATATATACAATGAATTCACACATAGGAGAGATTTAAGATGCCAATATTGGTATTGGGTAACGTTCTCGACTCTGGCTTAGTATAAGACAAACTCAAAGACCTGGGCCACATTTTATAGTGCAATTTAAAGGCAGGCACAAATTGTCGGTGACAGGATCGTAAAATGATATACAGCGTTCGTTTGGCAGATGGAATGAACGGCTCTTAAGTCTGCAATGTGTTTGTACGCCAGTGTATTTGTGTGTATGTGCATTTTTGTATGTGTGAATGTAATACATACATAAGTGTCGGTATGTAACTGTATGTGTTTTAGAGGCGGATCTATAGATTTATTGGGGGAGGGTGGTATATATGTGTTTTTTTTAATTATAAATATTTTACCACATTAAATGAATAAAAGAGATGTTGATATCAAAATTCATGAGAAGATGGAAAATAACAACGGAAGAGCGGGGGAGATACTTCATGGAAAATTAAAATTTTTTGTACCGCAGGAATACAATTTGTTGAAATGTATATTAGAGAAATCATTTTGTACTAAACCTATTTTAAATCTGCAAAGTTTTGAAGAAACAATTAGAACTAAGTATTTCTAATTTTGCATGACAATGATATACACATATGTTATTTTTTGGGGTTCTGTTATAAGGCTCTGTCTTCGAGCCGGAAGATTATGGATTAAAAAAGTGTTTGTCACATTACTTCGCAAACTCAGTTGCGACCTTCTTCATTTTTTGCCCCTTCTGGTGCCCACATAGCCGTTGTCTACAAGAATCGATATAAGTTTTTTTTTCGTCTTGCATCTCTGGCAACCGATGGCCTCTGAAAGACACAAATGGAGAGCTCTCACGAAGATCGGCACACATTTGAGGCCCCCCCCAAAAAAAATCCCTTACCATTATATCGCCTCAACATTTCTGCATATTGCTTTTTCTTCTTTTTTTTTTCTTTTGCTACATTTTATTGTTGAAAGACGTAAAACCTGATGTTACAAATCCAAATTAAAGGGCAGATTACTGTGACAAGCTTTGCATTTGATAAATCTTGAAATTTATGCGTGGGTTCTCTGTAATACGATAAAGCGTTTGCACTTTGAGAAATGATTGCATAAGAATGGGATTCATTGTATTAACGTATGTTAGAAAACATCATTTGATAAAACAGACTACTACACATCTTTGAGTTCGAACTAAGGCTTGAAAAGGGATTTGAAAAAAAGGTTACGAACTTTAATCTCATTTTTTCAGCCAACATATTTTTTTTTTTAAACATAGAAAAATTGCTTGAGAAAAAATATCTATTCAGTAAGAATGAAAAGCATTGTCTTTGAGTCCGAAGATAAAACATGATTGCAGTATTTCACATGAGTACCCAGACCCAGCTGCAACCTACATATTTTAGTCTAATTAACGCAGACTAAGCCGTTGCACACTTGGGGATCTACTTATACTCCTTCTACTGTATCTGTTGACTAATGATTCCAATATTTCTTGACCTAATCTCTTAGAGCTACAGAGAGTTTGAGGGGGGGGGGGGGAGGAACCAAAAGACTAGAAATAAATGTGAGAAATAGTTTTTAAAAAATGCATTGAACATTTTAATTGCTATGCAGTCATTCACACAAATCGTTTATTTTGCCAGAAAATACGTCGGAACAAATGATAGTGTAGGTGTGGGCCTGCACGTGCCCTCTCAGCACCCCCCCCCCCAAAAAAAAAAAAAATCCGCCGCTGACGTATGTTTCAATGCTTTAGTGACATTGTTCACACTTTTTTTTTTTTAAAATACGAAACCTGACGCAATAAGTGTCTTTGGTTACCAACAAGGGGAGGATATTGTTTTAAATAAGCAGCAACTAACTTAGTCAGAATGTCATGTCCATTAAACTGGTTTTGTTTGCAGTTTATCAACCTGGTGCAAGGAGCCAATTAAAAAAAATTACTTTACGTGCCTACATAAAGTATTTATTTAAGTCCGGTTGTAATGTCAGCATGCACTGAGTTGTAGTGTCCATTAGAATTTAGAAAGACGGTATTTTAAAAATTATTTCTATTTAGCTTTATTTTCACTGACAAATATACTTGAGGCCAGGCCCTTTGGTAAATTGCTAAGCCACTTACGGTATCGCATCCTGCACTGGGCAATAATAGTCTGATCAAGCTTGTGTAGCATCGAAGCAATATAGAGTTTCTACTTCACTATTTCACTAATACTGACTATTGCTTTAAGTCAATTCTTTCGTTGGATTTTTAAGATTCAGGAAAATTATATATATATATATATATATATATATATATATATATATATATATATATATATATATATATATATAATCTAGGATTGGTATTAGCGGAATAGAAAGTACGGATAACGAGGGTGTCATGTGGCCAAACAAAGGTCAACCGTCTTTACCTTTCCCGAACTAATGTCAGGTACCCATCGGAGCTGAATGAACTCAGAGGTGCCCTAAAGATCCAAAAATTAAAATTAACGGAATCGACTAATATAGAAATTCCTCATCTGGAATCTAGAGCATTGCGAGAGAAGGTCAATTTTGATCTCAGTTTGGGAACTTTGTATCATGGTAAATATGAGATGAAAAGAAATTCAAGCTAACCTTGATATTATTCTAGGACTGAATTTCTAGCCTGAAATGTTATTATTTCAAATGGTTGACCACTTAGGTCTTTCAAATGGTTGACCACTTAGGTCTTTCAAATTGTTGACCCATAAGGTCTTTCAAATGATAATCTTTATGGGGTTTGAAGTTTACATACCGGTTCAGATTTTGAAAATATGGGATTTTTTAGGAGACCTCTGGTCCTTGGCCTTGAGTCCACTCGACTCTAATGCTGGTCACACGAAACCCTCGTTAACTGTCTGCCATAGAAACAGATGAGCTTTATATCAACTGTATGAATCATTAGGTCTGAGAGAACTACCTTTGTCGTACCCTAATTGATTGCTGATTTGGTTCGTTCTATGTTTCACGTCCTGGTAGTAAGTCAACATTGTTAAGTATACTCTGGTCCAACTATTTTTGCATCGTTTTAACCAACCTATACAATTTGCCATTCACGCTTTAAAAACAATAACTTTTGGAAAAAATGTTTGGACATTTCTGTGTATAAGTTATAAGAGATGCTATTGCAATCTACTTTTTATGCCTTGATTATCTGTTTACAAAGCTCATATCAAGACACTCTGTCTGTCTGTCTGTCTGTCAGACACAAGTTTTGGGCACGTCGTTTCTCTCACTTCACATTATCAAATTAAGATCATACTTTGAACATTTTTTTTATGGTCGAAGACAACGCATAAATCAATTTAGAAAAAAAAAAGTTATTTAATAGTGGTAAATAATTAATTTCGTTTAATACCATCAAAGGAAAATAATTCTAACAGTATTTAGAGATATTGATGTAAATTAGAGTTATTCCTCTTAGATAACTTTCTTTATAGAAAATCAAGGGAAATAATTCTTATAGTATTTAGAGATATTGATGTAAATTAAGAGTTATTTCCCTTATATTTTTTTTAAGGAAAGTACTATTGGAAAAATGTGGTTGTTCTTAGGTAAAATTATTACAAAGTACTATTTGAACATAATTAATTCGCTTGAAGTGAAAAAGAAACAACGCAACACTTAAATACTAACTGCTTCTTATGTCACTTCAACTTACTTACTGTATAATAACGTTCAGATCGATACGACTCAATGCGTATCGAATGTGTTTACCTGGAGTATCTGGCCTTACATTAATTGTTAGTGTTGATTTAGAGCGTTGATTTGAGCTCAAAGGCAATCAAGTTATCTCCCCTCTCTTCGAGGGCTATTCATAAGATAGAACAAATAATCGAAGGTTCGAGATTCGATTTTGTATTGCTGTTCAATAGATATATTTAGTGGCGCTTGATTTATGATAAGTGTGCTGGGTAGGTATTGAGTTGAAAAATGAAAGTGAAACTTTATTAAAATTTCCCTTTGTAGATTTATAGATGATCTTATCATACAGTAATTTGGTTCGTAAAATATGTCGTTTCAAAGCTGTAAAGTTTTAGTAACTTCTCAAACAAATGTAACAAACGAAAGAAAGATTGACCAAACAGTGTTTACGTAATGCGTTAGGGCAGAGTTGAAATATATGGCAGAACGAAAATAGAAGCAAAGTTGTCACTCATAAAAGGACAGCGGGAGAGAATATAGTTTATAATTTAAAAAGTATACATTCTAATTCAATAATTTTTTGCATGGATATTCAAGTGTCTATATTCCATTCTGTTAACGAAAATGCGTATGATAGAAGTACCATAAAGCTAAACAATTTTTACTACAATGTGTAAATTACAGAATTTAGTCATATCCACGCGTACGGGCCAGAACATCTGGAAACTCTTTACTAGTTCTCACTCTCCCCAAAGGTAAAAATCATCAAAAAAGTATAAATATATTTGTACCTTTAATCTGTAGTTGATTAGGTTTCATATTAAAACATTACAATTGTATCTGGAATTCCTATCTAATAAATGTTGCTCATACATCGTACTCCACGAGGGACAATTGTGTCAGGAGACAGAGGGTGTAGCTCCACCTTTCTGTACTACAGCATGTGACATGGTTACGCCTTCACTTAGGACTTAGCACGTTATTTTCTGATGATGCTCTCAGTTGTTTTGTCTATTCTGCTTTTAAATTATATAACAGACCCAAGAACCAGAGAACTTAATCTACGTGAATATGTGATGACATATAAGGATAAAAATTAATCATGCATTAACTCGTATGAATAAAAATTGGCAAGGAGTTTCTAATTTGTTATATTATTCCCCAAGATTGCTGGAGGTTCTATACACACAAAAAAAGGCAAAACGTAATAATGGGACTAAATCCATATGTATGTATATATATATATATATTAATAAGTAGCATTTATTCCCCTTATTTCGAAATCAGAAAAAATAATTAATCAACAAAAAGTAATTAATTAATTATTTACTTTTTTGTTGTTTCATGTCTTGTAAGATTCAATAACTAAGTGTGCAAATTTTTAGCTTGTTCCTAAAATGAGAAATGGGAGAAAAAACATATTCAAACTTTTTACCAGACAGACAGACAGAAGGGGTTGATCTAAGCTTTGTAATAAAATGCAATGGAGTTGATATTGTGAAGAGAGTATTATAATTCTAAATTCTTGGCCAAGTGGACCTAGAGACAAATACGTATTGATCTTGTCTTTAGTCATTTTAGTCAGAAATAGAAAGAAGTAAAGGTGCCCTTTCACACCTTGGGATCTATGTAGGGCAGATGATGTTAAAGTCATTTTTTTATGATCAATGGTTCACCAGCAGGGTGTCAGCACAACGACCAATCTCCATTACTTTCTTCAACTAGAGTAAAGTAACCACTAAAGCTGAGTGGACTCAGGGGCGCCTTAAAAATTTCGAAATTTAGAATCATAGTCTTCACCGACATTTGAGCCTAGGACGCCAGGTTTGGAAGCCTGCACTTAACCCTTCAACCTCCTTGTCCCCCCCCCCCCCCTTTTAGTCAACATTGTTGATTAGACATTCAATCTTCTACAAACAAGCTCAATTATTACCTGTAATGCTAATCAATACAAATTGATAATCCGGAAGCCTGGACCTTGAAGTTTAAAGCAATAATATTTGTTTCCATTGGAGGATGGTATAAAATTGGTACGTGACCAAAATAAAAATGACAAGACAACACTGTGATAGTAAGCGTACGTGTTTGAGTGGCTAGTAGTGATGTGTATGAAATGACCAGTTGACCTTCATTGTACATGGTTGAGTGAACAGCATAGAAAGTGTGTCTAAGTCAGGACGGTGTGTAAAAGGAGGTCAGATTCACAACAAGATGCTGAAGTAAAGGAGGCCAATGGAAGACTAATTAAATCACTTTGTTAATTGAGACTCTTGTTGTTTTAGTGTGTCTATTACAAACACTGACCTATATTATACAACATTTCTTATCACCGAATCAAAGGCATTCTAAAATTCGATCGCCTTTTATTATCCAATCATTCAAATACAGTTATGACACTAATCGATTATATGACGATATACCCCAACAATTTGGGTATATGATTTATGTTTTATCTCTCGATATTACGCCACGGGTACGGACAATCACCGTACGGGGGGTACCACGTGATCAAGTCTTTGGTCTATGGCGATAGAATTTATAGGCTAGAAAACATATATTTTCTTCATCCAAGCAGCACCATGACCGTGTCTTTGTTTTGGAGCAGAGGCGTATTGGGCAAAACGTGCGCCCGGGGCAAATACCTCATTGGCGCCAACCCCTCCCAACAATTTTCCATGATCATCACATAGAAATATTGGCTACGTGTGGCACTCCCCTCTCCTGAGGGTGGCGCCCTTAACACCGTGTCTCCCTTGCCCCCCTCCCCCCCCCATCCTCACTACGCTCTGATTTGGAAAAAAACACTTAGATCTAAAACTAGAACTTTTAGGTAAACTGATCATTACTAATTAGAATATTGATTTAAATGGTCGTTTTGGAATAGAATGACTATAGAAAAAGTAACAAGCCAGTTAGATGAATTCTATCTTACGAAAAGTAAAAAAAAAAAAAAAAAAAAAGGTAAAGTTTCCCTTTGAAACCTTACGATCTATAGGGCAGAAGGTGTCAGGGTTATCAGTTGACTAAGTCGGATTAATACATCACTAACGATGCAAGAATTACTGCTGAGCATAAGTATGGAATACGGACACTGGAGGCACTGGGGCATTCACTAGTCAACCCAGACCAATCTATATAGAACGCCTAAACAACGAACTGCAACGTGCAACCTGTGGACAGTGTAGACCAATAGCTCATTGCCACGTCACAGAGAAAAAGACATGTTTTAAAGTGTATTACATGTATCGGATGTTCCTTCAGAGTTGATGAGAATCTACTTCCTAGTCCAAACCTCCCGCAGGACGACTGGGGAAGGGAGCATGAAACATGGTGATACATGACTTATCGATTAAAACCGATCATTTAGAGAACAGGTCACGCGACCTAGAAAGAATGAACAAGATTAAGAATGCCGGGTTTCTCGACACCTTACTGAGTGTGGCTATTTCGTTTGAGATGTTATGATTTGTCATTATTTTTGCCCTTACAACGTTAGATATGCTTTGAAGAATAAACTGCATGTGTTCTTTTGGGGAATACAATTTATAACAATATCAATAGTATATTAATGATTTTAATTTTTAGCTGCCTTTAAAGAATCCTTTAAAATAAAAACGTTGGTTTCAAGACTACAACACTAGGTCTTGAAGCTTTGGTGCACAAGGTGGATAACTCTCACCAAACAGGAGGTCGTCTGCCAAGTCGCCCTGAACAAAGAAAAATGAAGAAGTATTGTTAGAATAGTCTTCGTTGTTAATGCTTCGTTTTTCTAGGTTATTAACCAATCAATTTCTGATATTATTGGCATAACTGAGCCGTGAGTATAAATATTTCAAGCTGCATAGTCAATGGGTAGCTAGTCTCAACAAAGAAAGCAAAAATTAGAAGAAATTTTTTTTTTTAATTTGGCAATAATTGTTTAGCAGAAACACACCTTCACAAAAGTGTATTTTCCTCTATACAGAGAAGATCGGACGTTAAAGGCCATCTCCGTGTTTATAAAACAACAACATATCTCTGACTACGGTATATAGAGTTATTAATTTTAATCATTAAAACGTAACTGTATAAGATTTAGCCATTGCATACTTTAATCATAAACAATATTTTGTCTACGATAACAATTATTTACCCTGATAGAATTTGGTTCTGAGTTGATCATTTGTTTTTGGCTATTGTTAAAGATTAAGAAAAAAAATAATTCTTTTCTTTCTTAGTTATAAGATCGATTTCATGTCTTCACCAGTGCATCACCCCCATCACTTGAAAACATTAAGGTGACTTTGGGCTAAAAATAGACACTCTTACTTAGAGACCAATCTTTGCAGACGATAAAGAAACCACGTCAGATTCTGTTTACCTTTATTTAACTAAATAGCGCGTTGAGGAGGGGGTGGGTAACTGGGTAAAGAAGACGAGAGAGGGTGGAGGTTGCGGCAGGAAGTTAAGGGTTAACAAGCTGTAATAAATGTTGAGATTGTAAAACAATCAGTGGATTGCTTTGGAAAGTAGTTGAAGTTGTGTTCAGATAATGATATAAGTGCGAGGCATTTGGTTGGTCCATGTGCCACTTCAGTTTACTAACCATTCATAGACTGTGGCGACTCTGACCGAGTTATTGCTAGGCGTGATTTCTGTACAAACATTAGAACACTAGTTAGACTGACGGGTGGAATTGTATTAGTGTAATATGTGAGAGACAAAGATGAAGAAAAAGAGAAAGAGGGGGGGGGGGGGGAAGAAAAAAGTAAGAAAAGATAAAAATAGAAAATTTAAAAAAAAAGAAAGAAGAAAATGAAATAAAAACGAGAGAGAGAGAGAGAGAGAGAGAGAGAAAATTTAGAAACAAAAAAAAAAGATGATAGGAAATAGAGAAAAGGAAAGAAAAGAAAAAAGAAAGAAATATAAAGGAAAGAAAATGAAAGCTAAAGGGAAAGAGGACAAGTCAGAAAAAGAGAAAGAAAGAAAAACAGAAAGAAAAAAGTATGCACCACCCCCGGAAAAAAAGCATGTTTAAGCTCATGTTAAATCTACTCAGATTAAAGAAAATTCTAGATTGATAATATAGATCCAAACTTCAAAAAAATCATTAAAAGACATTTGTTTAGATTAGAATACTTGATCTAGTAAGTGATATACAATTGATATTGTGCATTAATAAATTGTATAAGTATTATATCCATATGTAGATATTGTCACAAATAAGTTCTAACAATCCAGCTCATGATTTCTACATAAAACATGGTGTACAAGTTCTTAAATGCCTCTTTTGTGTTTCTTCTTCTACTCTTCACTGAATCCATTCTGGAAATTTCACTGACCTATGTTCAAAACCAAAAGATGTTGGCTCAATTTAATGTTAAGGTGAGTACATTTCAAAAACTATACCGGTCAAACCAGAGTTTGTGTACCTGACTTAAAGTTGGGAAAGTTTAAGGCGCCTTGTCGTTGTGCTGGCCGAACGACACCCTGCTCGTTAACCTTTGGCCAAAGAAACAGATGATCCTAACATCATCTGCCCCATACAGCGTTAGGGTTAAAATAGCAACTAAATGTTTATCAGACCGGAATACTTTGTTTTTCATCCCTCGGTCCGCCCTTTTTTAAAAGGACACCACTTTTCTAAATATAGACCATTCGTTTATAGATCTAAACGTTGCATCCAGCCTTTATATAGAAAAAAATAGTTGTACACAGCACAACTGATTTCCCCCGTTATTTATAGCCGATAACGATAAATCTATTTATATAATTCTCTTTATAGCTCAAGAGTTTGGACGAGAAGAAGTAAGAAGAAATAAAGGAAAGATCACTCTCTTATTTCTGCGGATAGTCACCCCACGGAAAAACAACTGTGTAGGAACATCCGAAACATGTAAAACATTTTACAAACAAACATTTTACAAACACTAAATAGCAGCGCCGGACATAACCATTGTGACCAAGAAGTCATGGAAAGAGAACAAGTAATCTATGTATATTCACCTGTCACTAATTAGCAGGGCCGGACTTAAACATTGTGGGGCCCTATGCGAAAAGGATTTCGCGGGCCAAGTTTGAGTAGGGAAGCGGATAATAAGTGAAATTTAAGAGTTTGTATTAGAAAATAAATTCGTCTATGCATATATTCATTCTTTACTACGTACAGAATTACTTTACGAGTCTTGCGTGTAGCAAAATCATACAGTATATCATAATAATACTGTTTCCTACATAGATCACACTCAATAGCAAGAATTACCAATTGTTTCAATGCATCTTTGAGAATTGATGTCCTCAAGTAATTCTTCATTAGTTTGAGGCACGAGAAGCTTCTTTCACCAGATTACACAATAACGGCTAATGCATACTGCCGTTTTTATTTGTCGCGCGTAAGATTGGCGTTTTCCATATTGAATGACACCTCAAAATGACAATTTTTGTCTATATATTCCGTATATTTTAAGGACTTGTTCGTATCTTTTGCAATTTCGGAAGATTTCCGGGAGCTCCTGGTAAATCGACTGGAGGGCGCGGGAAATCTGTTTTAAGTTATTAAATGGTTTAATTTAATAATTTATACACCTTGAATTAGCGCGTGTCCTATGAAAGTGCGGGGCCCACTGTGGTCGCATAAGTTGCAGTGGCAGTGCTTCGCCGCCGGTCGACTAGTATTATATCAAAAAGAAAAAAACTGAACCTGTGCAAACGCTTCCAAGAGTCCAGTCCCGCACCAGTACTTTAGAAAAGGGAGTGACTTTATTTTTTGCTATTAAACATTTTTTTGTATCAAGGTTTCATATAATGACTGCTGCCATTGTTGGGAAAAGCTGAAAAATAAATAAAAAGGTTAAATAAAAGGCTGATAGAGTTTGTTATGAACAATAATACTAAATGTTAAATTAAGGACTAATGCCTTAGGATTCGATACAAATAACCTGTTATTTATATTATCGATTCAATCCTCTAGGTATGTGAATATCATATTTGTACTGACATAATATCTGGACTTTCTCAAATAGGTTACTAACTTATGAAGTTCAAATCTTGCCCAGTAATTGTGTAGGATGTGTACAGTTGAAAAGATGCTTTTCTGTGTTACTTTAAGTAATTGACTTTTTTTTTTTAGCTTTACTTCATGACAGAAAATATTTTTTAATGTATGTATAAACCTATTGTTCGTATATGACATAAAACAAACATACTGACTGTGAGATTTATAACATAATTCTTTTTGTAGTTTACTCTGGTTTAAATCGACTCAAGGCTATTTAGAAAGATATACGATATAGTCAGATCCACTGACAGAACATTTATTGTAAAGTTAGATACTAAAGAACAGGTCCATCCATTTCCAATATAAGGCCTTATCGTTAACAACAATACAATGTAAGCTTTATGTTTATATTTCTTAAGCTAGACTACCCGCTGATCTTTTAAATACAAATCAAGAAATGCAAATAAAATGTATTGTTAGCGAAATAGTTTAACAAATAAAATATATAGCGTTAATATGTAATTATTGACTCCGCATTTCCACATATAGTCACATTCTCTGAGTAAAGTAAGTACATTTTCAATATGTTAATGAATTATTAGCTTATGTAAATTTATTGAACCATGTCTTTGTTTTATTTTTTAGTACACAAAGGAAACGTTGACAGTATTAAAAAAGCATGAGCAACACAATCCTGGAACTTATTTATCTCTATTAACAGACTATTCTATTCACAGCCGTTCCCAAGCTGAAGAGCTCTTTATCTCTCCTTCTCTCTTCTACTGACCTAGAATCCTCCGAATCAGCCAAAACATACGTAATGACGTCATTGTATTCCGTGTAGAAAAAAACAAACTATACATGCCAATTCCAATGCAGATGGGAAACAAAAAAAAAAAAACTCATAAAAAATACCACCCAATAAATAATCCAAAGCATAGACAAAAACCAATAATGAAAGCTTTAAATCTATTCCCCCCCCCCCACAACATGAAATGCATAGGTCCTTTAACAGATAACATGCAGCATATATAAACATAAAAGCTTTTGTCAAGTGTCCGTATTGCACTAAAAAAAAAAGACTGAATTTCTTTTCTTGAGTCAAAGAGCATGCATTTGTTTTCTTTACGTTCTCCGAAATTTCATTAAACTATTGGAAGTTTTGGAGTCACTCTGAAGTTTCATCTCTTGTTACCAAAAGACTTGTCCTCCCAGCAGTCATACGAATTCCTTACAACATATGGCCTAGTATTCTTTAGTTCTATGAAGGCTATATTTACTTTGCAGCTGAAACAAATGAAATGGCTGACAGCATCTTGATAAACATTTTTATCTTCCCGTTGTGTAGCTGCATGATTTTCATCTTTTACTTTACGCCAGAGACTTTTTCCAAGATGTAATATGCGCCCGACAATTCTAATCATCGTAAATACTGTGCTTACTTGCATTTTGACTTGCCTTCTTAAAATCTAGCATCACACACTGTGCAGCAGGAGTCGGTCTCAGCTTCAACATTTTCCTGAAGAGTCGAACAAACTTTGCTTCCTATTTAGATGGCAGCAGTATATATAACAGAGGTACGTCACAGTGAGCAATGAGTGCATGTACTGTGAAGACCTGTAGGACTAACTCAGGCGCAACCTGAACCAGTGTAGATGAAGAAGGTAGAGGACTGAACAAAAGATCCTGCCCAGGAACTCACTCAACTATGGTACTTATTTCACATATAATAAATAAGTCGGCGCTTTTTGGTCTTGCGATATTTTGTCGGGAAGATTTCGCGCTCTTTAGTCGGCGCAATTTGTCGGGTAACCCTGCTGAACACACGTGCACACATTACATACAACAAAGCTCTCTTTTCTTATTCTTTGATATTAACTATTCATACATACTTTATATTCAAATCACTAGTATATTATCTCAGGGATAGGGTGTTGTTTGGTTTACATTTCGTGTGTTCCTTCAGAGTTGAGCCCAAACCTCCCCAGGACGACGGGAGATGGCGTAGGGTAAGATATGGACTTGGGACCATCGAGACGATCGAACGACAGTCCAGAGCGCGAACCTCACGATAAGAGATCCATCCTGGATAATGAGAGTAAGACACTTATTGTATTAGTGGCGGACAGAAACAGGACTGGATTAAGACTTGATAAGGCCCTAAGTTACAAAGCCCTTTAGAAGTCCAAATATTATATTTCAATGTCATACGATTTCCATATCCCTACAGGGTTAAAGAGATTTAAATTGATAAGTATATATGTGGTTGATAAATGCATCTTTGAATTATATTATTATCCGTATCAAATTCATTAGGATTATTTTTTTTGGTGGGGGGGCATTTAAAAAAAGTGATAGCCCAAAGCAATCTTTGGTGTATCCTCCACGTTCTACACTGGTGGCGTAGGTGACTGAGGTTATCTATCTCATAGCGAGGTAGAGTTATCTTGAGCGAAATATGTATTCTAGTTGATCATGTCAGAGCCTTCGTTATACACCCTCATTTCATAACTAGTTACTGATTATATTTGTTCGCTTTCACTATTTGCGAGAAACATTGTCTACACCTCAATGGGATTGCGGAAGTATGAAAACAAAAGGGGTGGGAGGGGGGAAAGTTACATACTAATTGTTAATGATAACAAGAGAAGGGGACTGAAATGTTATCAGAGTTATTGTTATATCTTTGCCCTCGTTCGTCTATCTCCAACACCAAGCCCCCAAAGTCACGGGGTAAGATACTTACTATAAAAGGATGCACCGAGCTTTCCTGTATCTCGGGTGCCGGCAAACCGCTTAGACGCCCGCACACCGGACCGTTCCATTTCTCACGCTGAGTAGGGGTGTAAGAAGCTTTCCTACAATACACTCAACCTCAAGTAGACGTAAAATATTTAAAAAAATTAAACAAAATTAATCTCAAACTAACTTTTAAAAAATCCACAAATTTTGTTACATAGTTTTATATTTAAGCGTATATACCTCAATCTGTAATAAATGTCATATATATCTAGTTTTTAAAAGTTAAACAAAGTTTGTATTATTGACGTAATAATTTTTGCAGACCTGGCACCCCTTCAGAAAAAAAAATGGAAGTACTCGTGGAGCGTGCACGGCGAGCAAGTTCTTGTAAACACTCATTCTTCCCCCACGTCTGCTCTTAGAAACATTCCAGCTGATCTACCGGGTAGCCATCTTGTTTCGTCCGACACTAGGTAGGTAACACACCTGTGTTCCGATAATCTTTAATTATTTTTAAGGATTAGTTTCTTTCTTTTTTTTTTCTTTTTTGAAAGAAACTATTTAGAGAGCAAACTCTAAACAAACAACTTCCTTAAAATAAACTTTGGAAAGTTTTGTGTGGTCAAGAATAAGGTAAGTTTTGAAAGTGAATGATATTAAAGCAATGAGCTCTTAAAAGTTGGCACCGGGGTTTGCAAGAGAGTAAATACATAACATTGGGATACCTTGGCTAGGTAGTCCCATGGCTTCACCTAGATCAAGGTCAAAATGTGTCTTTAACTTTGATGTTATCTTTTGATGGAAACGCAGGAAAGTTTGAAACACTTTATTTAGTTATATAATATTTGGAAACTTCCGATACTCAAGGAAAAAAAACAAAAAACAAAAAACAGGAATATATTCGTGTATTATTAAATAGATATTGTAAAAGTGGGTGGGGTGGCTAGTGCTTCTGACCATCACGAAATTTCCGGGTTATCATTAAAATTATATTGTGCTCAAGTCGTTTTAATTCATGTTTGTTTTTTCCAAAGTTCTCTTGGCGTTTTATAAGAATCTAGACTCTAGATGAGTTATGGATCAGATGTTCACTTTTGTTTTAAATGTTAGACAACTTTGTGTAGAGCTATGAACACACAAAGAGAGTTTCCACAATAAGCTTATAAAGAGTCATTGGTAGCTGAACGTTCAGGGTTTGGGCAAAAACAAAAAGAGATTTCTCAAGATCTAAAATATTTCCAATAGCAACAACTCCAAATCTAAAAGATAGATCTTCTTCTTTGTTTCATACGTTTAAAAGGAAGAAATATTTAATACTAATTAGGAACGTTGTATGTACCTTTTCTGTGACCTTTGTGAAAACTTCTAGTTACTAAGATTCTACTCTTGCAGTTGTTAGAGTGTCTTATTATATATTTGTAAAAGCCTAGTTTAGTTTAATTAATCGTTTATGTTTATTGACAATACTGAAGTTTGAATTATTACTCACGAATGTTAAGACTAAGACATTGATCGTTTTTGGAAATGTGTTGTGATTACAAGGACTCTTTTTTTTTTCAATTAAAGCAACAACATTCTACGAAAGAGAAGCTCACTGAGGGTCTTAACACAGAGGTCTGGATAAGAGCCAGATATCATACAAATAATTGTTCGTGTTTTTCGAATGTGTACAAGAGTCCTTATCAGTGTCCTTGATGTTGTAGTGAAACATAAGATGGAGACTTTCACTAACTCATGTTAAACAGAGTGAGACTAGTCTTGGGGGTCGAGTTTAGTTCCATAGTAGAACATAAGCTTTTCATAATGAAACCATTTTACTAGTAAACACTTGAGTTTCACAGTTTGTTATCATGCATGTCTCATTTTTTACTATACGCCATTAAAAATATAATGAAGGGATAACATTTCAAGATGGCAAAATAGTAAAAACATTCTCTTAATCTTAATGCAGAGTGTCAGTGGCCTCTCGCTTGACTAGCTAACAGAAAGAAGTCGAGATCGAATCTACTATATAAATCCTTCACAATGACCTGTCTCATAATCTGTTGGATTGTTTGGGGGCACCACACATGATATGACAACAGTGTCTCTCCATTCCTCTGTCATTTTGCCAAGATTAGAGTCTTGAGCTCATTAACAGATCTAAAAATTCCTAAATACTTTCTATTGTTCTCCCATCGTCGTCTGCCTCTCCTTCTTTCTCCTGGTACCCTTCCTTGCAGGAAACTCTTTGCGAACCCTGAGGATCTGTATAGAGAAAAGTAATTTTTTAAATAACATTATAATAGGCTGCGTTTATTGAACATCACAAAAAGCTACTCCCAAATGTACCCTCCCTCCCCTTTACATGCCCACACAGAAGAAAAATAGAATGTAATAGTGCAGATTTAAAAATGTAACAAATAGTGTTTTGTTGTTGTTTTGTCTTTGGTTGGAAGAGAAACCCCATTTTCATTTGTTAATGTCATTAATGTTAGGTGAGACTGGTCATTTAAATAAACTCAACATCAGGGCCGGCCTTAGCTATAGGCAAACTTGGCAGCCACCTAGAGCCTCCGATAGATGGGAGCCTCGTACAGAGCAATTTTCTTAGAGAAGAAATAGCGACACCTATGCCCAATGCTATAGATAGAGTACACTAGGTTTTGAATAAATTGCGTTATTTTAGTTTTTCGCAATTTTTATTTTTCTATTTTATGTGTGTGTGGGGAGGGGAGGGCACCAAATTCACTTCGCCTAGGGCATCCAATTATCTAAGACCGGTAACATCTTACTTGAATAAATAGCATGCTTGACATTTGGCGGTTATCATTCATATAATTCTTTTTTTATATTAATTTCAACGAATTTCAACCCACTAATATCTCAATGCGCTCGGTCGTTTTTCTTGTTCAATTGTATATACTTATTTCTTGAACCATTGGTTGCAGCTTTTAATATGTTTTTGAGTTTTAATTTGCTATTTGTGATACTCATATAGTTCTTCGTCATACCACCTTCTGTTTTTCAATAAAGCCCCCCGTGTGCTACGCCACATTAATACCTCTCCCCTCCCCCCTTGTTTCGTTTGATCATAACACTGCTCATGAGCAAGACGTCAGAAAAACTGCTCACACTCAAGACGTCACCTTGTAAAAAAAAAAAGGGCTTACCTGGCATAAAACACATTCACCGAGTAACACGCGGGTTAAATACATCCCTGTGTAAGTCTATCAAGGTGAAGGTAGGAGAGTGGCGGTGGTAGGTTTCTGACATGGAACGTTTCAGAAGGTTGCATTCCATCCCAGCAGTCTCTCTCACTAAATTGTAGCAGCCAGCTTCAACTAGATATCTTTTTTCTACTTTCACGCTGGTTTTTTTTTTCTATCCTGTTTCGAAGTTGGCAAGTCTCTTAGTTCTTTTTATAAACTTGTTTCTGAAACCAGACAAGAAAAAAATATTTTTAAAAAAGATGAAAAGAAAGATGACTCATTGCTCAAGCATTGATCTATTCCTTCCTTGATAAATTAATAAAAAAAATTATCGTTTTCGAATTAAACCAGATTTGCATGATATTCTTCTTTAAAATTTGACCTGGTAATTTTAAAGGGAAATGGAAATGCTAGTGGATCTAACTGTTAACGTATGGCCAGGAACTTCTAAACTGCTGTATTGATTTGAGGGGGCATAGACAATAGTATACATTAACGCAGTGTTTCCAAAAATGTGTTCCGCGAGGGCTGAATTGGTGTTACATGAACTTATTTAATTATTAACTAGTTGGTCATAGCGTGAATTAAATAATGTAGAAAATAAGCAAGGTGTTCGGCTATAAACTTACAAATGTGCGAAGTGTTATGCAGTGGAAAAACGTTTGTGAAATTCTGCACTAGCTCATTTATACCACAGAAAGATGCACATCATGTAATGCAATATTGCATTCATACATTAAATAATATAGAGTGATATAATTTTGGTCACGATTGTTTTGAATATCTCTACAATCGTCTTCTTGTTGGAGAAATTAACTCTATGATCATATACATGCATGTCACTTAGACAATAGTTTCCAACTAAAGAGCTTTTTTGTAGACTTTCCTCACCCATAGCCGGGATGGCAGGAGGGGCTACTGCTCTGTGTTACCCCCATAAGAGTGACCCCCCCGTTAGAGATAGAAAAAACGAATTTCGACGTGTCAGATTTTTTAAAAATTTCTTTTTGCATTTTTACCGACAATACTTTAAATAATTTTACGATTGGGAACAAAAAAAATATGCATAGGGGCCTCCACTCACTTAAACCCTGCCCTGCATTCACACCAAAGTTTTCTACATTTCTGATGTTAAAATAATTCAGCCTAGGAGCAATAGCAAAAGTCTGAAAGGTACATGGCTTATATTTTGTAGTACGAATTCTGCCGTATCTAGTTGTGATAACATGCATGACAACTTAAATTTAACTTTACATTAGAAATGTCATAAGCTAAAAAAAATATATAAGATTCTAAACATTTCGATGAAACTTTACAACTCTTCCTCTCAGATCAACAATAGAGCCTCTCGTTTGTAAAGTTTACCACCGTTGATCAGGATTTATGTTGCCATGAGAACATTAGTTCAGCTCGTATTCAATTCTAAAACAAAGTTCTATAATTACGTTTAATAATGTTTCTTAATCGATCTGAACCAACCGTGGAACTACGTACTTCTGAGTAAAGTGAAATTTCTCTTTCATAATTTGCGATCTATAGAGCAGACGAAGTAAACTCTCTGATTCTGTGGCCTTCGGTTAACGAGGATACCATGTGGCCAGCAAAACGACCAATCCCGAAATTTAAAATATCAATCTTCTTCAGAATCCGAGCCTGGGGTCCTTCGGTTCACAGCTCAACCGCTTTATCACTTAGCCACCACGCCTTTGGATTTATGTAACAAAATTATCTTCCAATAAACACGAGGGCACAATGTACAAGAAAAGTGTAAAAGTAAAGTTCTCCTTTCAGGCCTTGTGGTCTATAAGGAGATGATGTAAAGGTCATCTGTTTCTGCAACAGAGGGCACAATGTACACGAGTTTTACTAAAGCATTTAACTATTTTGGGTCATATTATGTTGCAAACTTATCTTAAATGTAGGAAACATTTCTTCATAAAATTACAACATACATTTCACAAGTGCTGTATTTATTTTTTGCTATGGAATGTACTTTTGATAGGCAAGCGAGCTGTAGTTTGGCCATCACAGGTATAAATTACATGCTGTTAACGCTTGTAGTTCAAGTATGCATTTTAAAACTAAATCTAAATTTGATGTTTTATGAGATACATGCCAGTGACTTTGGCACAACACAATTCTATAATTGACCAATTCAAAAAGTGTTTCAGTGTTTCTTTACTTCATTGAAAATACATTAGCTCCCAAATTAAGAATCTTCCTTAACATTATCTGTTAGACTAGTGTTTCCCAAACTTTTTCTACAAACGGAACACTTCGCTCATTCTGAGTATTTATCGGAACACTTTGCTTGTTTTTTTTATAGATATTAATTTATGTGGTAGCCTACTAGTTAATTATTCCAATAGTTCGTGGAACACCCAATCACGCCTCGCAGAATACTAGGGGTTTCGTGGAAAACTAGGGTTTCGTGGAAAACTAGGGTTTCGTGGAAAACTAGGGTTTCGTGGAAAACTAGGGTTTCGTGGATACTGTTTGGGAAACACTGTGTTAGATGGTTAAATTTCTTTGAAACTCTTCAAGGACAATATACCTGATGCTTGTTGCATGTCTCATTCCATAGGTATCTATGAACTAAAACTGTATGTATGCAATAAGCTTTTAACTTGGAAACTCTAAAAATTCGTATCTCTCACCAGGTTGTCTGAAGCACTTCACTGACCCATAGTTCACCCACAGCTGCTTAAGTCATCGCCATGTCTGAGGAGGAGCAGACAGTGTAAGTATTCAATAGAGCAATATGAGTATTTGATGATGCTGTGTGAGTATTTGATGATGGTATTGAATGTAACAGTATGAATATTCAACGGACCATAACCTTTACGATTCTATACAGGTAAATACGAACAATGCTCAGGCCTAACAATTAAATCAAATATATATTTGATTTACATTTAATGGACGTCGAGATGGTTAATCATTTTTCTGCAATTTTTGATAATCAAGTCGCTGGAAACTTTTATCTTTCCTATATCCATCTCATTAAAATAAGAGTTTTGTTTATCCCTATCACGTGACATTGTCTAGTATGCCACATATGATACTAGTTACGAGTTACTCTGCTTTTATTCAACAAAAATCTAATTCCATTTTGGTTATTGTTTGAATGTCTATGCTGCACCTTGTGATTTAGTTAACGAATACTGTTTGGGGAATTCAAAATTGTACAAAGAAGTATTACACTACCAAAATGTACGATTTTAATTTGTGTTTCTTTTTTTTCCCAGAGAGGCAGGAGGGGAAGAGTAAGTACACATTTTTATATACACAAATCTATGTATAAACTTTGACAGATTTTTAGTGAGTAACAATATCCTCTCAGGCTAGTATTGAAGGTTCTCATTGTAAAGATTATTTACATTAATCTGCTCCATATTTACTAGTTTGGTTTTTAATTTGATTCTACAGTGCTAAGAAAGTACATACATATATTGACAGGTTTTAAAAACACGTTTATCAATACTTCCGTACTCTATACCGGAGGCACCCAAAAAGCTTGCTGTTTATGGATTCATCGTTATTTAATGAACATCTCTAACTGTTAGGGGACCTTAGTGGGTATAGCATTCGGATAGAAACTTTAAACAAAAATAAATTTAAACTTGATTTAGAGGTTAAGTTTAAAAATAAAACTCGAAAAAAAATCCAGAGTTTCCTTAGTTGAGATTTTCAAAATAGACACTTTAAGGCATAGAAGAAGAATTTAAAATGGTTAAATATTCATACAACTGTCAAGGTAAGCCATGCTAAGCAATGTATACCTGAAGTTCAAGTCAAAATATCTCATATCTCGATATGGACGTTATGAAAATGTCTTTGCTTGTGAATAATAACTCTGGATTCTATTAATTACATTACTGGCTATCATTTTTGTACTTTAGGAAGCCTGGTCGAGGGGCTAAGTAGCTTGAACTTGGCTCGAGGTTCGACAGCGACTTGAGCAGAGTCGTGTTTACTGAACGCCTAAAGGCAGCACAGAAAAACTTCTCCCATTTACCCTAATTCCCCCCCCTTCCCCAAACTGGTCCGCAAATGAGATTGGACCATAGCGTTCTGAGGATGCTATAAGCATGAGAGTAGCGCTATATGAACCTTTTATTTCTTATTATTATCATCTAATATTAACAAAAGGGAATGCTATATATTTACGCCAGTCATGTTAATGACTACGGTTAGTGTAGAATGAAGGTAGTAAATTACTCCCTGGACTTATCATGTGAGAATCCCTCTGTATCCTTTAAAGGTAGTTCACATTATTAAATATCATCGATACACATTTTCTAATTAGCATATATTATATTTTATAAACAGCACAATGTAATTGTGTTAGCATCATGTGCTAGATTTTGTAATTAACATTTATCAACTTACATAACCAAAAATACTAACATGATGTTATAATGAAGAACGACTTGATTACAAAAACATATATTTTATTTAATCATACATGCATATAGTTTGTAATTAAGCATGTGAAAATATATTGTGTATGTTATGAACGCTTTCTTGACACGGCATTATGTGTACTATTATATTTAAAACTAGACGTTTGAAAGGGTTATCTGTTAATGATATATTGAAAAAAAAAGGTGAAGACTTCTACTTTTATTTCATGTTATTATTGAACTCTAACTCTTAGCTTATAAACTCTAAACATCTTTTACTTGCTTTTTTTTTTATTTTGCTAATAACAAAGCTCTTTTTCTCTAGAGAAAAGACTGTAGCTACAGAAGATGCAGGACAATCGTGAGTGGTGTTTGAGTCATGTAGTGGTAGAGATCACTTAGATCTAGATTCTTGTTAGAATTTCCTACTACTCTATCAATTTATTTGTCAACTTATTCGAAGCATTTATTTTTGTAAAAGCCATAATAAAAAAAAAAAAACTATCAATACAAATGGATATATCTTCCAACACAAACTAATTTTGTATTTAAACGCCGGAGTATGATTTAGTTACAGCACACGGGCGTCCAACTAGAAGTATATTAAAACCTGATTGGATAAAACAATGTCCCATGGGGTGCGCGTGAACGATGCCAGATAAGTGTAAACAGGAAGTTTTATAAATTCTAGTTGCTTCCAGTTTCTATACAGAGACTAAATCAATGAAAGGGAGATTACCAAGATTTAAAAAAATAAAAGTATGTATAAAAATTTCGACACTTTCTTTTTCCTTTTTAAATGTTGTTAAGAACCTGGGATCTGCAAGCAAGAAAAAACTTCTATTAGATCATGGGAAAAGAAGGTAGAAAATGTCAGAGTACGAATCTTGTTATCTGAAACATTTCGTCGAAAACCAAAAGACTATTGACATTACCGGTAAGACTTCATTGACAGAAGAGCTTCCTACTCTTGGCAACAATAACCTCCGAAACTGTGTCAACGCAATACAGATATTGTAGTGGCGACGTTATCTAATTGAACTGAAACCAACTGAAATATTGTAGTGGCGACGTTATCTAATTGAACTGAAACCAACTGAAATATTGTAGTGGCGACGATACCTAATTGAACTGAAACCAACTGAAATATTGTCACTAGATATAACTGCTACATTTTCCGCAGTTAAAATTACTTTTAGGGCAATTACAATTCTCTAGCAGACTGACAACCCGTTTTTATAGTGTGGTTTCTTAAAATAAGTTTTACTTACAAGAAAGCTTTGTAATTTATGAATATTTTGCGTAAACAGATGTAGATATATAAGTAAAAGAGATGAAACAAAAGATTTCCTCATGAACTCATCAAATAAAATATAACTTTCTGAAGATTTAGTTCACACTAAAAGTATGAAATATTAAACTTATTTTCTTTTCTTTTAAACTTTCTTTTTTTTCTGACTTTTTTGACTCCTTTCTGTTTTCTTGTTCGCCATTTTTACATCTTGAAGGTCGGAGAGCCAGGACACTGGAGCCTCAGTGTGAGTTGATGGCATGAGAAGGAAATAATCTTAATGTGTTTTAGAAATGTTATGTCCGGCACTTAGACAAAGTGTGTGTGTTTGTGTGTGAACCATCACAAACCTTTGTATTTGATGACATGTTAGAAGTGTGATAGTCACTCTTTTTTGTTGTTGTATGTAACGAATGACACAAAGAAATATTTCCGTAGGTTACAAATGTAACACTGAGGAGAAATGCTTTCTGTTGAATAGCTTAAAGAACTTCAGTAAAGTGGTAGTTGAAAGGTTTTAATGCTATGCAGTATAGGAATATTTTCTCGAGCATTGTTCTGCATTATGTCCAAGCTACAATATTAAAGTTTGAAAGAGGTGCCAAAGAGGTAAAAGGCTTGGCGTCTGAATCAAGGCAGAAAAAGATCAAATCCTGATGATGTCTGGGTACTCTGGGGTCGTTGCTATCCTCTGAGTACTCCCAGTCGTATTGGATACCCGAATTTTGTTGAAGAAAACAAGGACTGTTGGTTGGTGTATTGGTCACATGACACACTATCAAAGTGGAACTGTTACTTATACGGGTTTAGATTATTATTTGAAGATCGTCAAGGTATAGAAGAAATAGTTTGTGGCGTTCTAGGAAAGAGCTTTATAAGAGATTTTTAAAAAATTCTTTGTAACTTAAGAATAAAAAAAATCAGATATTTACAAAAATAAAACATTTGTTCAATATGTAAATCTTTTTATGTAGCAAAACTTGTAAGAAGAATGGACAAATATACAAAAGCTCTATTTTAAACACGTCTTAATGTATTTTTAGATCCAGAATTGTATTAAAAAATATCGTATTATTGTATGTATGCAGGCATGTTTTAGAGCCTAGAATGGCAATGAACTGTGTAGCCTTTTTCTTAGACATTTTTTTTAGTTTGTATATGTCTGTAGCTATTTAGGAACAAAGAGCAAACAATGTTTTATTTTCAATTTGTGTTTAAACTTCTGTTCTGTGGGTGTGGTGGTTTAGCGGTGAATAGCTGTGATTGTGAATCGAGAGGTATCGGTTTTGAATCCTGGGACTATCATTTTGGATTAACCCAACTAATACTCTACCTGCTATAAGTTTGGTAAATTAAAACCATGGCGATGCTCACACGATACCCTCTCCAAGGTCTGAAATGGAAACTCACAATGCTTTCATTATTAGTTTTTTTTTGTAGTGAGCGAGCAATTTTTTTTTAAAGCCCCTATTTTTAAAGCCATATAAAGAGTTTAGTTATGTTACTAGAATAAAAATATTCTCCTGTGACAAAAGGTTGAACTATCTACTACGTTTCTAGATTTCTATCTACTTTAATATTTTAATTTTGTTTTGATTTTACAAAGGAAAAATGAAAGTGTTCTAAAACAACAACAATTTAGATCTAAAATTTCACTTTCAAAATTTACCTAGTGCGAAAGTGATAGAAAAGAAAGAACAAACTTTGTTTCATATTTAATAAATTACATTTTCATTGAATGTGATGTTATGAAAGCATGTTTGTTGTCAATATATTTTGTTATGAATGTTTTGAGTATTTGTTTGTTGTTTTTATTTTTCAAATACTTTATCAACTTTTTAAAACATTATTAGCATACTTTCTTGACTATCTAATTAACGATCTTATTTGAAGATACTATATTTAATTTCACCTTTCCCTGCTTATTACTATAATGTTCAAATAGCGGCTGCAATAATATACTATATATACTTCAATAACTGCTTTAAGGAAAACGCTTAATCAATAATAAAATTTACAATAAAGTTTTCCACTAATGCAGTCTCACGAAAATAACAGGAATGAAGAAATAAGTAAGGAAATGTATTCAAAACTGCTGTTATCTATTTCTTTTACAGGCCTGTAGATGCAAATGAAGCGAAAAGAGCTATGGAGGTAAGAGCTGGTTCTAGGATAAAATTTAACTCTTAAGAAAGGCGAAAAGACCTGGGCTAGGTTTTATCACGTTGGCATCTGCAATAGTTGAAGTTTTAATACCACTGCCTGGTATGGCAATCTGAACATTAAAAATAAAAATAAACTTCATAAAATCGAATTCTAAATGCTGCTGGTAAAATCATTGGCAAAAAAAACAAAAAAAAAAACAACAAAACATTCGGGCAGCTGTTAGAGACAAACATTCATAGAAAATGTGAAAAAAAAAAAAAATTCTAGAAATTTAAAAAAATCACCCTTTGGGTCAGGATTTTGTGATTTTACCATCCCGAAAGAGATACAAGACACCGATAGCAAAGACAGACACAAACACTCTTTTGTTCCCCTGACAATCAAATCATTAAATAGAATCTATCTGATATAAACTTTTCGCATGTAAATTATAAGCGAATCAGGTACTTTGGTTTTCTATAATTATAATGTTTCGTTTGGTTTAATGCACAAATTGTAGATAACAAATTTCCTTATGGATGATAAGGATTATTATTATTATTATTATTATTAAGAAGTGAACTTGTGTACTTAAATGATTCATTAATGTGGATGCTTAGATAAGCATAATAATGTCTCGGAGGCACATTACACTTCTGGTTGACAACTAAATCAGTGTTACAAACAGATTTTTAGAAACTTGAATCCTGCAGTGCTGAAACGAGCAGAAGAACAAACATAGGAATTTAAAAAACAACACTTTTTATATTCTGTACACCGGATACACTAAAAAAGCTGGATATTTTTAGTTCTTCCGCCATAGATGAAAATCTGTGATGGAGTGTAAATCTGAAAAAAAAAGTATCTTTCCACGAGTGCTGAATTTAGTCTAATCTAGACTCGAAACAGGACGTTTTTGCGCAGCCGCTTTGGTGCAGCCGCTTTGGCGCGAAGGTCGTTTAAGCGCAGACGTTTTGGAGCATGAGACGTTTTGGCGCGAAATGTTTTAGTCACATTATTTACGTTCATTGTGTTGTTTTGTATGTGTGTTTGTGTCGAACGTATTTTTCATGTACAGAACAATAAATCTTTTTGGTCGTTTCTTTTTGGTATTCCAGTTTGTTATTTAATTATTGTTATATCACATCACTAATATTACACAAGACCAGGCTACCAGAGAGGGGTAGACCTTGGGCCGCTCTCGGAATTAAAGATTGAGATTATAAATTCGCGCCTAGTGATGTCAAGTGGAGTGCTAGAAACAGACTAACGTCTTGCTCGCGAGAGAGGGAAGGGGGTGGAGACAAGAGTATATACAAGGAGTGAAATGTGCCCAGAAGAGAGGGGGTGGGATAGGTGTCACAGGTAACGACCAATTCGAAGGAGATGACCGCCAGACACATGACGCCAACGGCAAGTGCTCGGTGCTGGTTTCGTCTTCATTTGTTTGACTTTACCTGCGTCAAGCGGAGATGTGTCACCCAAATCACCCCTAACCCTAACCCTGTCACCCAAATCACCCCTAACCCTAACCCTGTCACCCAAATCACCCCTAACCCTAACCCTGTCACCCAAATCACCCCTAACCCTAACCCTGTCACCCAAATCACCCCTAACCCTAACACTGTCACCCAAATCACCCCTAACCCTAACCCTGTCACCCAAATCACCCCTAACCCTAACCCTGTCACCCAAATCACCCCTAACCCTAACCCTGTCACCCAAATCACCCCTAACCCTAACCCTGTCACCCAAATCACCCCTAACCCTAACACTGTCACCCAAATCACCCCTAACCCTAACCCTGTCACCCAAATCACCCCTAACCCTAACCCTGTCACCCAAATCACCCCTAACCCTAACCCTGTCACCCAAATCACCCCTAACCCTAACCCTGTCACCCAAATCACCCCTAACCCTAACCCTGTCACCCAAATCACCCCTAACCCTAACCCTGTCACCCAAATCACCCCTAACCCTAACCCTGTCACCCAAATCACCCCTAACCCTAACACTGTCACCCAAATCACCCCTAACCCTAACCCTGTCACCCAAATCACCCCTAACCCTAACCCTGTCACCCAAATCACCCCTAACCCTAACCCTGTCACCCAAATCACCCCTAACCCTAACCCTGTCACCCAAATCACCCCTAACCCTAACACTGTCACCCAAATCACCCCTAACCCTAACCCTGTCACCCAAATCACCCCTAACCCTAACCCTGTCACCCAAATCACCCCTAACCCTAACCCTGTCACCCAAATCACCCCTAACCCTAACCCTGTCACCCAAATCACCCCTAACCCTAACCCAGTTTCTCAAAATATTTCTTTCAAGAGTATCTTAGCGTGTTCGGATATAGGACAAATCTAAATTTGTGTTAAATGTGTTTTGGAAAGAAATCGTAGAATGTCATCCAGTGCGATTTGCAGAACTCACATATAATTATAGGGGAGGGGGAGCTATCATTACTATACAGGAATCTGACTTATCATATATTCATAAGATAAGCAAAACCTTTATTTTAAAAACATTCGCTAGACGGTGTTAGAATCTGTACTATACACACAATATTAGAGTTGAGTGAGTTAACATTGTTATAAAAGCTACGTGCTTATGAAATTATCATCAAACAATATCTCGCGCCAAAACGTCCCATGCACCAAAACGGCTTGCGCCAAAACGTCTCGCGCCAAAACGGTCGCGCCAAAACGTTACGTATCGTCTAGACTGTTACCAATAACACTTTAGTCAGTATACAGTCACAAACTCCTCTTTCTTACCGCCATTGCCTAAAGAAGTTGAGATCAACCTCTAATGGATAGCTATGGGGAGGTGAAGGGAAACATAATGCACTTAGCTTTTACCCATGTACTTGGTAAAGTTGGCTTTAGATATCTTTAGACAAAATAGCATGTTAATACAATAAAAGTTTAATTAGAATTAATGAAGATCAAATTCAGTGTTTCCACAGCAGAAAAAAATAAAATGACTTTTTCACCCAATACTTCTAGCTTAGATTGCTTTAAAAGCGCTTATGTGATAGATCGACTTTGTTAATTAATTGTCTTGAAGTTTTCCCTGTAATAACGATGAAACACTCAAAGAGAGATAGCGTCTCTAATGTGGATGAACAATGCCTACAATTTTATAAGTTGACCATGTTAAAATCCTGTTTGAAATCCCCAGGAGGCTAAAAAAGCCCGTCAGGAGAAGCAAGCCGCTGAGCTGGCTGAATACGAGGAAATGAGGAAATCAGAGAAGGTCAAAGAGGAAGAGGAGATACGATCTCTGAGGGAGAAAAGAGTAAGTAGAACAAAAAAATGTCTGTTTTCACACCAGATAGAAGCAGGAAAGAGCTCAGACATAAATTCTAGCCCATTAAAACTTATTATAAGCTTCTAAACTAAACTTCTAAACTTCTGAATATATCCTTTTATACCTGAGGGTCCCCGGGCATGCTACCGTGCCTCATAGTGGCACCCGGATGGAAACGATTGTAGAAGGAAACTATTAGGCTAAAGGGTAGCAAAACAAGACTCCCGTGGGGGTGCCTAAGGGGGTACGAGAGCATCCTCATTGCGCTGTGCGGAGTTGTAAAAAAGCTCCCACAACCTTGTCAAAATCCAGGCGCCGTTCCTCAAGGGGCCGTTACATAAATGGCGTGCCCTGCGCGGTTAGCCTGGTATAGAAAAGAAAAATGGTAGGGGTCCCTGTGCATGTGGTTTATGCCGTGAGTCTGACACCCCGCCAGACAGAACAGTGTACACTATTTTCATTCAGGCCGGTGAAAGAGAGCTCTTGTTCAATTTTGCTGGCCTGGAGTTCCAGTAGCCGAAGGCTCAACTCTACCTGACAGTTTCAAGAAGAAGAATACCTGAGGGTGCGTTCAATTTTATTTAGACAAATTGTCTATCCACTAATAGTCTTAAAGGCAATATGAACAGAAATTGTTAACTTAATGTACAAATATATGGAACAATAAATACCCGTATATACTCTGGATAATTGTAAAAATATGTAAACAAAATTAGCTTATAACGAATTGTTTAGAAAAATGTCTAAGGTTTTCTTAAAAGAGATTTATTATAGATAAGCAAAGATGTATGTTAGTTCTTAAATTGTTTTGCTTATGACTGCGAAGCTGTAACTTTATCATTTTAAAATCACCTGTCCTCCATTAGGCGCACTTGTATGGGATAAATCAAGTAAATGTATACCAGTCTTTATTTACCTGTTCATCGACAGCATATTTTGAATATGCTTAATGAAAAATCAATCAATCTATCCTGATGCATGAAACTACTTTATACATGCATTTGATTAGGCAAATATGTATTCATTGTAATTCCGTTTGTCTTTGACGCCCAGATCCAGCGACAGAAAGAACGAGTGGAGGAAGAGAAACGGTTGACTGAGCTCAGAGCTCAAGAGGACGCCAGAAGGAAGGCTGAGGAGGTAATTATTTTTGGTCACATCTCATAAAGATACATTTCTTTTATTTTGTTTTTTTACAAAACAGAAACATTTAGTTGTGTGCGGTGTCGTTCGTTTAGGTCAGAACTGCAGATGTTTAATGACCCCCCCCCCCAATCAAAGCATGTACAAAATAAAGTACGAAGAGTACATACTAAAAAAACAAATAATCAAGCCAATTTAAATTAGATATAAAAATAAAAAAATGTCGTCCCATATGGTCAGTCTAATATCTACGGTCAATAATTGAGTTAGCTTACCTCACGTACAGGACAAAGAGCACGAATCACAATCAATACAATCGTCATCTAGATGAAAACATTGTAGACCATTTCACACCATCCCTGGTCATTAGTACAAAAAAACGTAGAAATAATTTTTTTTATTTTTTGTTTTCGTTTCGTCGATTTTAAGGAAGAGAGAAGGAGGAAGAAACAGGAGGAAGAGAACAAGGTCAAGGATGAACGCGAGAGGAAGAAGAGAGAAGCTGAGGAGAGGTTGAAACCCAAGGGACGCAACTTCAAAATTTCAAAGAAGAGCGACTCTGAAAAGGTGCTTTAGTTTGCTAGCATGAATTGTTCACCTTAGGAATAGATCCCACCAAAGGACAAAAGCTAGCCTATCGACATTAAACACTTAGATTAAACAGCACTAAATAGATAGAGGAAACATACACTAAAATTAAAATATATCTTATAGACTAAGATCTAGTAAATCGATGTAACTATAAAATGAGTTAATCCTACATTATACCTCCAGGGAGTTTAGTAATATCGAAAATAGTTCAATATTACATATCCTTGTAAAAAAATTTTAAAAGGCAGATGTTTTTCTAAAAGACAAATGCAAAGTACAAAAATATGATCGCGTATAGCTTTGTATTCCTGAAAATACGTTTGGGTAACGAGGCCTTCGTAATAAAAAAAACAAACAAACAAAAAAAAAGACCGAAAAAAATAATACAAAATAATGTACAAATTAAGCAAAACTGACCGATTTTATTATTGGCTATTGAGGCAGAAAAGAAATGAATATTTACTAGTGTGATAATGTTCTCAGAAACAAATTATGTGTCAATAGTTTTTTTCATTGATTGTTGCTGATCACATCCCCATGGAGACAGCGTCCTCTGCTTTTAATTAGGTCCAACAGGATTTCTAATACATATATCAATGCTTGTAAAGATGATCCTCCCTGAATTTAATATGTGAATATGATTTATTACCGCGCGATCTCCCCCATATTTGCAAATAATTATGTATATATAACCTACAATGACTATTTGATAACTAATAATTCAAATAATGATTGTCTCTCTCTAGGGCGGACCCGAGGTAAATACTGCTGGTCTTACGGTTGCTTGTTTCATACCATGTCTGAATCGTTTATTTATTGGACTGATTATCATTTGAATCCTTATCAATTATTGATTGAATGATCTCATTATTTTTTTTTTATAAATTAACAATTTGTATGCACATCCAAATGTTTCTGGACAATATACCTTTTCAGTTTGTTTTTTTTTCTAAATATTTTTAAAAGTAGAAAATGTCTGTAGTCAATTAGTATAGTTAAGGTCTATATCTTTATATTATTATTTATAATAATCCGCGTTAAACATACTGCATAGCTGTTAAATATATTTCCCAATAACTATAGATCAATTTAAAATAATATTAAGCAACTTTGATCGAATTTTCAGGATTGTGACTTAAGAAATAAATAAAAATCTATCTCATGATAGTTATTTTATTTTAAATTCGTCTATCCAGGAAACACTCAATTAATTATTACACTTATAATTTAAATGTTTATTTTATATAAGGAAATAGCATTGATCTAATTATTTTGCTTCTTAATTTTAATTTTATTATCAATATTTTGTTAAAGAAAAATACGGTGTGAACCGTTTTGGGGTCTAAAATTAAAGCGTCCTGTAGTGACATTTCTTTAAAATGTGTCATGACTAAAAAAAAAAAAGCAACCCATAAACATAATGATCTGTGTAAGTGACGATTGTCTTTCAATTTACATCTATTAACTGTATAGAAATCATGAAATTAAATACGAACTTCAGTGTTGACTACAGGCTATTGCTAGAAGTCTTAAATCGATCACTCATTGTTTTTTTAGAATCTCACAGAATAGCAATGTTTAAGATGACGCTAATTGTTTGAATTTTTTTTTTACATTATTTTTAGTTTACTATATCAATTCGTCAAATATTTGTGGTCTTACATGACGCGTAGGACGTAATCATCTTCTTTTTTGAAGTAACGTCTGTATTATATAAGATAAGATAAGAAATATCTTATATTTAAGTAAACCAACATTACGTTCTTATAGCTCGACAATGATTATGATTTGCATATTCTGTAGAGTAGTAGACTAGCTTTTTTTTTCTTGCAATACGAATCTCTTACAGTCATAAAACATTATTATGTAGTTAAAATATTCTACAATACCTGTCAAGTAGGATGTATGGCTACCTATCAAGGGGGCTCGAGGCTTAATACCTGACTCTGCGCTAAAGGCAGCACAAAAAAACGTTACCAATGAAGGGGGCTCGAGGTTCAATACCTGACTTCAGCAGAGATATGTCTAAAGAACTGCCAAAAGGCAGCACAAAAAAAAAACTATCCCCTCCCCCTACTGATAAGCTTGAACCATAGCGCACTGTCAGAGGAACTTTTAAAATCTGAATGCAAAGTTTCTTTAAATGTTCATTAAAAGAATTTATAGCACTATTTCGTATGTTTCCTAACGCTGTCTTGACCTATTTTAATGTTATTCATAATCATGCTGTTATTAAATGTTTCCAAGATTGTATACAATGTTATAATCACTTTCTGGTTTATTTCCCTTTCCTCTTTTTAACCCTATGACAGAATGAATATCAAACTTTCAAGCCATTTATTGATAAATACTTCCCTTTGATCGAATTCTTGTCGACTTACAGTCTGAGCATCCTTTTTTTTTTTCTTCTCAACTTTAACCCCACTTTTGGTAACTTTCTTTGCATGTTGGCATGAGACGAATATCAAATATAATTCATAAACTTATACATTTATATCTTCAGTTTGCATGAAACTTAAGTCTTGCTAAACGTAACATATATTCATAGATAAATTTAACTATAGCCAGCATGACATCTGGAAGACAGAATAATAATTTCTGCTTGATTCTCATTGGTTTGCTATATAGCGTACAGAGTACTAGTTAATGACAAATCTATCTGTATTTATGTTTGTTTTGATAATGCAATAAATTTTACAAAGCTATGGCGGTAATATGAATTTGATAATTAATAAAGTAAAATGGATAACCAAATAATTGACTAAGTATAATTTTGTTTCAATATCTGCTAAATTGCTTTCTTTTTTAATATAGTTTAGTAATTAATAAAACAAGATTTGCAATTCTTTTTTTTTTAGCTTGCTTTTTAAAAAAAAAGAATATTGTTGAGTTTGAGAAAAATTACGCTGTACTACTTTATTTCTTTTCTATAATTTGAGCATCATCACCTGTTAGTAAAATTTCTTGTAGCAGTTGTCAGACTTTCTCTGTACACATTTCGAAGAATTTCTTGCAACTGGTTTCGGCATTTCAATTGTGTTTGGATACCACCAGTCTAGATCTTCTAAGTGTCTATCGTAGACGTAATTCTGAATTCTTTCACTCTCTCTCTCTCTCTCTTTGTAACTTTCTGGCTGTCATTATTTCACTCTCTCTGTCTCTCTTTCTTTTTCTCTATCTCTCTCTCAGCCAACATAAAAAGTGTCTAATATTTCATTTGCTTAACTACTCTGCACCTATTCAGTCGTTTTAAAGTGATTTGGAAATAAACCATAAGTAGAGCAAACATATCAAAATACATCTATCATAAGATACAAATACATTCATAACAACACATGCAATCATAAAACACAAGTACAGAAATAAGAAAAGAAAATATATACAATCATTAAATAGATATACTAATCATAAAAAATCTAGAATCATAAAACACATATACAATCATATAAAACATGAATTCAGAAGCAGTCTTAGACTGCTTTTAACAGAAGGCACACAAGGACAGTTGGAGGCGCGGTGGCTGAGTGCTAAAGCGGGATCCTTGGCTCGAAACCTTGTGAAGACTAGGATTTTAATTTTCGAATCCTTAGAGCGCCTCTGAGTCCACCCAGCTCTAATGGGTCCCTGACATTAGTTGGTAAAAAGTAAAGACAGTCGGTCGTTGTGCTGGTCACATGACATCCTAGTTAACGTGGGCCACAAAAACAGATGAAGTTTACATCATCTGCCGTGTCTTTACATCAGGCCAGTTAGCTTTACATCAGGACAGTTAGCTTTAAACATACTCTGCATTACATTGAAGATAATCCTCCAGTCTTCTTGAACACTTCGCTGCCCAATTTTTGCTTCTCTTAACGCTCTACACATACACTCTGTTCCTTTAGTCACATCTTTATATTTGTCAACTATCTTTACTTGGATCCTTATATTTGACTTACACCGAGACCATTCATTATAGAAGGCCTCAACACTGTCCTCCAACGTCACAGCCTATGTGGAGTTTAGACCAATAGCTCGTTGCTACGTCACATTTATGTACGGCGTGGCACCAGGTGTTGGTCTAAACTGCCTACAGGCTGTGACGTTTCAGGTCAGTGTTCAGGCCTTCTATAACGACTGGTCTGGCTTACACAGTGTTTTATTCTTGTTTTTGTTTATCATTTTAGTGTCTTTTTTGTTTTTCTTTGTGGCTTCTAACAGATCTAACTCTGTAAGATTTTTAGTTTGTTTTTTAAGCCTATTCTTCAGCGGTCTCTGAGTGTCATGGTTCTCTTTTTTTCTTTTCTTGATCTCTGGTGATAGATTACTCTTCACTTTTGTTGTCTTTACTTCTTTGTGACCTATGTGATGAAAGCTGCTCCTCCATTAAGAAATAGGTGATCGGGTGATGTAGGCAAATTTTAATGGTGCTTATTGACCACATCTAAAATTATCTTAAGAGCATATCTTTAAAGATCATTTTTTTCATGACCACAGCTGGACACGATCATGACCAAGGAAGAGTTACAAAAATCCAAGGAGCAATTGGAGGAAGAGAAACGGGCTATTCTTGCTCAACGTATCCAACCACTGGTCATCGATGGTGAGTGATAGTTCCTTTATTTCTTATATAGGTGGCCTTCTTTAGATGTGAAAGCCTTTTTTATGTTTAGACATATCCACAAGGCAAGAGAGGTTTGGATTCAGAGATTTTTCTAGATGGGTAGCCAGCCAAAGCTAGGAAGTCTCTCCGCGAAGCGTACTGGTTTAGGCGCCCTTCTTCTGTTGTTGATAACTATCCCGCCGTAACAAATATCTTAGCAACGCATGAAGGTCAGAAGTTGGTTGTCAGAAGCTGAGACATATGCCATTGGGAGCATTTTATAGGCAGATGCTGCTGACGTCCATTACTACTTCCGGCAATAGCAACCTTTGTTTCCTTTAGTACTTATTACACAATCGTTTTGGGTTGTAGCTCCAGACAACTAGTATAAACTTGATCACACTTTTCTAAACAAAGAAAAATGAGCTCACCTTACAGACGTTACTTCAAACAAGAAGATAATTACGTCCAACGCATTTCTTAGGTCATTGCTAATCAATTGCTTAAACTCTGCTGAGTCATTGGTTTTCCTGGCTGATTCAGGAAACCCATTCCATTCTCTAAAGAGTACTTGTACGAATTTTTTCTAGCGTGTAGAATAAGAAATGTGTTTCTAACTTCGTTTCTTTCTGAGTATTAAATTAGGTTTTGTTTTTCTATTAGTAAATTATAGTTCAGTTTTTTTTTTACAATATATACAACAATCAATGCTAAGTCAATGCTAACATATACATATGTAGAAACACAAATGAAATAATAAGATGTCTAACAATTAAACAAAATACCTTAACTCACTTTCAATCTACAATTAACTTATTCTAATTTGTCTCCGTCTTTGATGTCTGTCTCTGTCTTTGTCTGCCTTTTCTTCGTGGTTACATTAGAATCTCTTCAGCCAATAAACATTTTCTCTACCAGGTCTGGCCTCTGATAAACTGATAGAGAAAGCCAAAGAGCTCAATGACCACATCAAGCGTCTGGAGGGAGACAAGTACGACCTGGAGCAACGCTTCAAGAGACAGCAGTACGACGTGAGTCCTCGCAACATGATGTTTGACATAACTGGTTTCAATATTCACTTTATCTGCAAGTTGGAATGTGAGAATCAACGAATAAATGTTTTTACTTTAGTTGTGCCCATTCATTGGTCTTCCACTGAAATGTACCTAGAGAGGGTACGCTGGGGATTGTGTGTCTGTAAACAAATAACATATCATCACCATCATCATTTATTTCAATTAGAGTGAGGTATAAAGAAATAACATATCATCACCATCATCATTTATTTCAATTAGAGTGAGGTTCCAATTCTATGTATGTTGCAAAAGCCCTTGGCAGAAACCCTCTCGTATGTGTAGTGCATGTAGGTCACCATACGGTCAAGAAATGGAGAGATCATATGAAACGAGAGTGCAAAGACCACTGCTATATACTAACAAATATTCTTTTTTTTTTTCTTTACAACAGATGATCGAGCTGGCTGAGCGTGCCAGGCAAATGAACAAAGGAAAAGCCAAGCGTGGTGTCACCACAGTCCAAGTCGATGAATCGTAAGTCTTTTTTTTTTCTTCTTAGAGCACCACATTTTTTTTCCTATATTTTTGATAAACAGAAAGTCATTGACCTAGATTTGTCAGTCATTTAAGTCATATTTTTTGTCCATTCCAATAAGATTTGACCGTCTGGCTGATAAGTTTACCAGTGCTCCCGTAAGTAGTTTTCTCTTTATTATGTGTATACTCTTTGTGATACATGTATTATTCCAAGTAGTGCTAGCAGAATAGTTCTTGTCATTTTTTAAAATAGGCCGTAGCTCTCTATTGCTCGACTTTAGCTACCGAATTTTGAAGACATCATATTTAATATGTACATCTCATACTATTCAGTATTTCAACTTTATGGATAAGGAAATCAACTTAAAGAAATTTTTTTATATTTTTTTATTATACAATTATTGTATTACCTTTTCAACACCTTTCTCTTTCCTCGTTATTTATTGAAATATCTCCAAAAACACACTTGCCATTTAATGCTATTATAGAAATATTTAAAGTGGCCACAAAATATCAAATAATTCAATTCTGTATTTCAACAGCCTAAGATTCAACTCTGCAGTAAGTACGAAAGACACACTGACCACCGATCTTACAAGGAGAGGATGGTGCTTTTCGAGGACCTTGCCAAGGAGCCCCCACCCCCTGAACTCAAGAGAGTGAGCAAGACCGTATCACAATCCCCAGGAGCAGAGACTGCAGAGTAGACGTTCGAATCTTGTCCTTAATGTCATTAGGTGAGTGAGGCTTCCCTGGAGTGCACATGTCTGCAGAACTAGAGCTACTGTTTGATTTTAAGATTGTAGTAAGAACTCTTTTGGGTTAGTTAAGGAAAAGCAAAGGCAGGTGGTCGTTGTGCTGGCCACATGATACCCTCGTTAACCGTAGGCCACAGAAATATATGACCTTTACACCATCTGTCCTATAGATCAAAAGGTCTCAAACGAGAACTTTACTTACTTTTTTTCTTTACATAGAAACCACTAGATCTATACACCCACACCTCATTGTCCTATAATTATAGATAGGTGCTTACATTAAATGACAAGTTTTGATGTATACGAAGAAATATGTTATTGTTTTGTTTTTTGTTTTTTAAATTGTTTGCTAAATGATTCATTGTCTTGATGTAAATAGAAAACAGTAAAAACTTAACATTAAAAAAAAGGCAGAAATAAAAACAAAAATTATTCCAATCAATGAAACTAGACAATTTAACCTCAAGCATAATTTCACTGTCAATTAATTATTTTTCAGTACTCTCTCAATTGTATAGTCTCATATATATCAACTTATCAACTTATATCAACTCACTCTGTCTGTCTGTCTGTCTGTCTGTCTGTCTGTCGGGTAAAAAAGTTTGAACATATTTTTTTCTCCCCTTTCCCTTTCTCGGATGAAGTTCAAACTTTGCCCCATAATTCATTGAACCTGACAAGACATGAATCAATATATAAAAACAAACAATTAGTTAATTAATTGTTGGCGATTAATTTTTTGTTTGATTTCGAAATAAGGGGAATAAATGCTATTTAATGAGAGATTTGAATATATATGTTTGTTTTGATTTATTCCCCTTATTACTTTTTGACACGTTTTTTTTTCTCACACTTCCCATTTGAAAGTACTCATAGTCGATAACAATTAATGAATCAATCCTAAAATGAACCTGTTAGTTAATCATTTAGTGCTAATTAATTAATTTTGTTTTATATAATTAAGGAAGCTAAACCCTGTAATTTTCAGATATATGGCAATAATTAGTGGTTAATTCCCCTTCGATTGGATTTGGTTTAAAAAAAACTATTCTTTGTTCTATTGATTGTTTTTTTTAAATTTATTTTCAGGGTGGATTGATTTTGATTTTTTTTTCTTGACATCGGACAAAATTTTGTGTTAGAACTCTCGAAACTTTAAGATCTGGACTAGAAGAACACTAAATAGACTTTGAACCAAACATCAAACTCTCAGAGAACATCCATGACTTGGAAAGTCACAGCAGGATTCCTTCCGCAGAAAAAGAAAATTACCAATGGAAAACTTGTACTTATCACATCCCAACTTGAAATCTTGTGCGATGAAAAATGTACATACTATTGTCATGCTTCTTAATTCTTAAGTGAATGTATCGGGTCTAACTTGTATCCACATTTTGATACCCAACTCTGATGATATATTCAATGCATATCAACATATAAAGAGTCATCAATATAATAAATAAATTTAAAAAAAAACCTATTAGCTATTAAATTTTGTAGGAATTATTACTTAATGACGTGAAACTTTGTTGAATGTATCATTTATGATGTAACCCTTGTAAGAACCTGCAATGTTCACATTTAAAAAAAAAATATTCAACAGTTAAAAACAAGGAAATATTTGTTTCGTTTTTTGTGTAAATATGCAAACATTTAATTTCCTTTGATTTTTAACCTGTCACTTATCTACATTTTTTTTGCCCTTTCCTAGAGCTGTACGTGTTTTGTTGTTTTTTTTAGAGGAGAGCTCGTGGACTAGACTTATGTGCAATATGGGACAACATAGCGGTCACTTTTTCAGTGTATTTCAATCAACTAGTGGTCACTGCTGATTCACAACTGAATCTTTAAGTTGATTTTTTGAGAGTTATTACAACGGCGTAGCCTGGCAACTTTATTACTTCTCTTTCCTCAATAACATCTTACATAATTTTGATTCATATGCCAACTCCGAGATAACACCATCTTTAAAGGAAAACAACTGCAGCCAATCTAGCCACGTTACCACCCCAGATGAACAAAGTTGTCAAGCTTCACCTAAAAATAACTCTCAAGGATTTCAGCTTTCACACATGGGTTTGTGTAGAATTTTGGGATCACGCATTGCTATTATGCTGAAGACAAGAAGCAATCAATGTCAATGATGACATGCGGTGAAGCCTCATAAGGATGACATTAATGAGGCTTCTAAGATCAAATCGAAATATTACTGAATTGTTGGCCTACTACGTTACGTCATGTAATTTATATATTTGTTACATTCTTTTTGTGGTATTTTATTTTTCTAAATGACCTGAATGACCCAACTATTCAGAGAAAAAATTAAGTAGATCTTTATATTTTGTAGTTGATTTCATAATTAAACTTTGCGAAACATTAAAGTATCTTCTCTGAGGAAAATATAACAACAGACTTGTGTTTTGTTATTTTTGGCATGTTTCATTTTGTATGTTGCTGGGTGAATGTTAAAACTGTACTATGTTAGTAGTTTTTTGTTGAAAGGTTTGTGCCTGTAGTTATTTGTACTATAACGACGGGAATAAATTAGTATTTTTAAGTAGGCATGTTTTTAAATTTGAATATTGGTGACTTTGTGTGTCTGAGATTTAATGTTTGTATTCATATGTTGATGACTAAGTGTTTTTGTTTGTATAATTGTGACAAAGTGTTTCTATTTGTATGTCGGTGACTATGTGTGTGCAGAACTTTTTTCCCTCCATTAACCTATGAATGCTTTTAATCTTACAAAAGCCAGAGAGTGGGGGTCGTCAATGAGATGGTCTCCCTCTGTTTATAAAGTATATCTAAAGTGCATGTCTCAAATAGTCTCTGACACCAAGTCGAGCACATGGCAACGCCCATGCTCTGCCTAGCTTAACTATCGAACTCTAAGCATTTTACTACAACACTGACAGAATGCATCGTTGCAACACTTCTATGGATATATCGATGAGTGTGAGATAAGGCTGATTGTTCGTAGATCTATAAAAATCTTTCACCTTTTAAGCTAGAACAGTTGTCTTCAAAGGAGGCGCTAACGGATCCAGGGGTGGGGGGAGGTAGGGGCGATCGCCCCCCTCCAGCAGTTTTTCTTTTTATTAGTATAGATATGGGACTAAAAAATCCACCAACAATACATACTTTTATAATGAAAGGGCTACATGAAATGTGCAAATTTCTTCAATTTATATAATGAAAATACAACAAATATTGGTTTATGAAAGAAATGTACAATATTTAATTGCGTATTAAATTAATAAATGAAAAATAATTAGTTTCCTACATTTTTTATATTTTAGAATCTTAAAATAATTTTATAGATACCATTGCCTCACTTAAGTTATTACAATATATATTATTTTTTTAATAATAATAAATCACTTAGCTTCCGAACCAGAGGCACCGGGTTCAAATCCTGGTAAAAACTGTGATGTTTAATGTCAGGATCCTTGGGTGCCTCTGTGTCCACCCAGCTTTAGTGCCTTACATTAATTGGGGGAAAATAAGGCGGTTGGTCGTTGTGCCTGCAAAATGACACCCTTTTTAACCGTGGGTCACAGAAACAGATGACCTTTACATCATCTGCCCTATAAATCACAAGGTCTTATAGGGAAACTTTTTTTTTTTAATTCTCTAAATATTGGGGACAATTTTCTTTGAAGTTATGATTTCAAACATATTGTATAAGGCGATTAACATCTTTAATGAAATCGGATAAATTTGGGTTTAAGTTTTGTAATTGTTTAGACTAATTAATACTGTTGTAAGTTGTTATTCTCACCCACTCGGTGGAACTATGTACCTTTTTTTTTTTGTAGTACTTTTTAAACTTTCTTCAAACAGAGAGAAAACCAAATCTCTTAAAATGTTACAATAAATCTAAAATCCGTATAGCTATTTAGAGTAATAATTATATTATTTTTTTAAAGTTTATTTCGAAATGGCTTTTAGGGGATCATAATTTTTTTTCCGGCCTACATAATCGAACATCCTTCTTTTTTAAATTGGCTTCTATTTATTATCTATTTATTTATTTTTTTTATTTATTAGTCTTTTGCCAGGTAATTTTTTGTTTTGTATTAGTTTATCGGTTATGTCTAATGCAATCACGAAATATACACTAATACTTAAGTACATCGCCTTAAATGGACTTGTACTGAATGGTGTAGATTGACATGCAATAACATCTTTTACCATAGGTATTATACATCCTTAACTGACATTTTGTGTAAAAGTGAGTTACAATCACTGAGTGTGTGGCTGGTGGTTCCGTATGAGTTTAAAAAAAAAAACTTTTACTGCACTCACTTGACTTACTTGAGTTAGTCTCTTAGACTCCCAGTGAAGTACAGGGCGTAACAGTACTTCATCATAGTACTCTGTTCTGGACAATTTTTCCAGTTCAGAGAATCCAGTTCAGAGTCTGATTTGCAATATTTTCTTTTGTTCTCCGCATTGTCTGGCTAACACAATGTCATTTGCGTCTTTGGATGTCTTGCTCTTTAGTTGTTTGCTGGGCTCTTTAACGAAGACTGTAGTTAGATATTTTGTTTAGCCATTTTGCACGCCAACTTGCCTTAGCTGACATAGAAGAGAGCACCTGGTTGCATGCGACCTCAGAACGAGCCAGCTGGAAGTCACTCACAAAGGTCGCGGGATACACATTTGATACCAAAAGATAATCCGCTGCCTAGGACAGACGCAGACGCGAACAGAAAATCTAAATCGACGACCTTCAGACAATGGTTATGCTTGCCCTGGTAGTGGCAAAATATGTAGGTCACAGCTAGGGCTGCGCAGCCACCGCAGCTACTGCATTCCTCAATAATTTTCGGACTCGAAGACAAGCCTTATTTGTTGGTGTACTCTCCGTGTCTCTTCGTTGGGTCCCTTGGACCGCTTGCCCATGGGCAACGTCACAGGCCTTACGCGGGCTCTGTACATCAACAAACGAGGCTTATTATAACACTATCTGGCCTTCTAGAAAGTAATAATAGTCAATAGATTTACACCCACTACCGGCAGGAATGTTCTGTAATAGAAATACATTTTGGTTTTGACATATATAATAAACATTACTAATACTGACAATTACTTAAATAAAACAAAAACATTTTTGTTTTGGAAATAAAACGAGTTTCTTATTTTGATTACTTTATATAAGCATTAGTATCATTATAATGTACAAATGACGCCTACAGATGAGTCAATAAAAGAATACTACTTGTTCAAGGGAAGTAATAGAAATATAAACTTGTAGAAACCGAAGCGTAGATTTATTCCCTTGACTTTTTCAATATTTTTAATTTACATTATGCAGTTTACCGATTTTAGAGTAAACATCTAATTATATTAAAAAAAGGAAAATGTTCTAATCTTATGTTCTGCTGCATGGGCACGTGAAACGGAAATATCAGGATTTTGTTTTGAATTCCTTATCAGAACACAAGACATATTAATTAGTGTGCTCCTCAAATATATTTTTAACAAGCTTATATCATATCACTAATTTTTTTTTGTCTGATTGTTACAATTTGTTACAAATTTATTTTCTCCCCCACCCATCCTCAAATCAAGTTGTAACTTACACAATTATTAATTGTATCCACCAAAACGTAAATATGTAAAAAAAAAAAAATTAGCTAATTGGTCAATTATTTACTGGTAATAAATAATGTTGTTTGCTACCAAGAAGGAAAATAAATTCTTTAGTTTAAAGGCATTTGGTTAAATATGTTGGGTTTTGTTCCCTTTGATGATTGTACACCAGAGATTTTTTTAGCCACTCCGATCAGGGGGAGAAATCCCCCCCTGAAACCACAATCCTCCCCCCCTGAGGAAATTATTTTATTCCCCCCCTCAGAGGGGGATCAGAGTAACACTACGTTGCTTTAAAAGAAGAAATAAAGGAAATTAAATTGTATGTTGTATAATAATTATTTCGGTTTTCCACCGTCCGGTTTTTGACATCCCTACTTTTGGTATCCCGGGAAAATCGTTAATTATAGATGAAAGGGAAAATAATAAAAGTGTAAACATGAAGCGGCAATTATCGATGTTCAGCTTTGCCAAAAAAATTCAAATAAATGAGGATGGAGCAAAATCAACATTCGAGTTTCCCGGGTTTACGGTACACAACACTGCACCTGATGGGAACTGCATGTTTTCGGCCATCACGCATCAAGTATCGTTCAATCCTGGCAACACTCGTGAATCAGACTCAGCAACTGACATTAGACGATCATTGGTCAGTTATTTACAAGACCATCGGGAAATTCTTCTGGACAAAACTATTGAAGGAATGATTATAAATTTATGAAACTTTAGTTAATTCGTGGGCACCGCCTAACTAATCTTCCAAGCCTTTCATGTGAGCATTACTGGACTTTGCCCTGAATGGGTATGGGAACGCATAGGAATTCACTTTATGTAGCCATCCGTGCACCTATCGACGACAACTTGCCAACCCAGACTGGGATAGCATGGAGAGTACCGGAGGCTAATTGTTATCATGTCAAGCCTAGCCTATTTAATTCATTGTATGACTCATATTCCTAAGTTATAACTGTATAATTTTACATATTTTTAGGTTTTTCTTCTGTTGACAAATATCTTGAGGCAATGGAAAAGAATGGAACATGGGGAGATGGCATAATATTATCAACTGCCTCGATTTTTTTCAACCGTCCAATAACGGTTGTTTATGGAGTATAGTGCCCTTCATAATAAGAAGATAAAAGAAATATTCATTTGCTGATTGACTTATCTAAATAGAATAATTAACGTTATTTCTTTTAGCAGCTTCTACTGAGCATAATCATTTGAAATAAGAGTATAAATATATGTTACTACCACTATTGTGTTTGAAGTGTTTACATTTGTTCAAACTAGCTATTGATAAAACTTTGGCATGTGCGATTTTTGCCAGTTATATACCTCATATTCATACACACGTCCACAACTCCATACGATTTTATTCCGGTCAATCATTGTCATACAGGCTGTTATTTGTGTAAATTAAATTAAAAATGCTTCAGAAATTTCATTTTGACACTGGTTTTTAGCTTCAGATTCTGGGGGACATCGTCCAGACCCCCTACCGTGGCTTTGCCCCTGGACCCCACTGGGGGACTACCGTCCTCCAGGCCCCCTTTTTGGGAATCCCCCCTGGGTTATGCCAACTCCCCCCCTGAACCGAATTCCTGGATAAAACCCTGTTGTACACGTTATTTCTCCCACACCCGCTCTCGGATCAAGTTAAAAGTTTACACAATTTGGTTGTGTATAGCAAATAAAACATGAATTGATTAAGAAATAAACCAATTGGTCAATTAATTATTGGTAATTAATTATTTTGTACGATATCAAAAAGGGAAATAAATTTTTTTAGTATTGTCAATGTGGATTTTTTCCCACTTGCATAAGTTTTTTTTTTTTTTTATGGCACGATTAGGAATAAGTTATTTGTTTCGGAAGTAGCGGGAAGTTTTTACTTAGTAACGATGACAGGTGATAGTTTTAAAAAGTAAGTTTTAAAAAGTAAGAACGACATAGGAGTCGACATAAACAAGACGCTTTTTAAGTATGTTTTTTTTTTTTTTCATTTCTAGAAATCCAAGTGGCTAGATTGTGATTCTGTAAACTTTCTTAGGGAAATTGTCGTAGGTTGACATAAACATTATCCCAAAGGAGGTTGCCTTTGAATTAGTTTAGTCAAAATTATTCTTCAAAGCTCACTATTGGGAGCATAAAGATAAGATAAGGAAAAGAAAGAGACTATTGAAGGACGCCAAACTGTACATTGACTGTCTCCAAGGCTTAGGGACGTTTTCTTTTCCAACTTTCAAACGTTGTGTCATTAATGAATGAATTGTATTACCTCCTAAAGCTGGACAGTTGGAGGTGGAAGCGGGCAGGGTTTGAACTCGGGACTAAAAGTGACGATAGTCCGCGCCACATGCCACTCTACCAGGCTGAAATTTCCCCGTATTTTTATATATTTTTTTTATAGTTTTAATAGAAATTGTTTATTTCTTCTCTTTTTTAAGTAATAAATATTTCTAGGATTAAGGGTTTGATTGTTATTTCTGTTTTATTAATTTTTGGATATTATTGATATAGTGCTGACCTTTTTCTCGACCACTGCTTTCTAAATTAAACTACATGTTTTGTAATCGATCCAAAATTATATAGATTATATATTGAAATATTGATGCAGAAGTTTGGAACAATAATATATGATGAAATCATGCGTCAGAAATAGTGATGTTATAAAGAACAGCACTGCAAAAGATAATTGTTCGAAAAATTTTGACATTAAAAGAAAAAAATTCTGTTTATTTTTTTTTTAATTTTTAAGCTTTTCAAGTTCCTTTGGAAAGGAAGATTTTGTTTACCTTTAGCCTTTAACCTTTAACCTCTAGCAGGACGCAAGGGATGCGGTCGAACACGGGACGAATGCCTTGACTTTCACGTGAATGACAATCTGGAGCGCAGACCACACGACCAATAATGAGTTATTTTAATATAAAAAATTAAAAAGCTTGTATTCTCTTCTATTGAGACACATTACAATTAAAACTTAAGATTATTAAGCGATGCTGAAGAAAGTACAAGATAAAATTTCTTCAACACACTTTGTTGTGAACAAGTCCAATATATTAGAAATACTTGTCAGTGTTTATCGAGTGCTGGTCATGCTCTTTGAGCTTGAGTAAATTGCACTAGAAGACACAGACGTAGAGACAATGAGCTACACCCGTGTGTCTGTAACCGAACATTTTGTTCCTGTTTAAATAAGTCCAAGTCGTTCTTGAGTTTAATTTTATGAAGAGATCGCGAGAGAAAGGGAGAGTACCGAGCTCGGGCCAGGTGTTTGGAAAGTTGAAAACATCAAAGAACCGACTGAACGTTCTTGAACTGTGACTAAACACACACACACACTCACACACGCACACAAATTTAATACAACAAGTCTAAACTGAAAAAACTGAAAAATCATTTTATTTTTTGATTAATTTATTAAGTTTGGCAGGAAAGAAAGCAAGCAACCATTATATTATTAAACTAATACAATCAAACAGAATAAACCAAAAGAACTCTTTAATTGCATATAAATATTATAGGAGTTAGAGAAGAAATGTTCATGAGAGCGAACTGTGAATGTATATGTTTAGTCCGACTCTATCCAAGATATTAATGCTGGTTTGATTTGGATGCATTGTGATATTGGATTCAATGCCTCAAACCTCTCAGATTCATTTAAAGAAATGCGCAGAAAGATTGGTCTAACCTAGATTACTGACTTTTAATGTTACCAAGTCTGGATCTATATCACTAAACTAGAATCTTGTATGCATTGACGTAACTAGGAACTTTGTCGGGAAAAAAAACATGTTCCTATAAACATGTTCCTTTTAGTATATCACTCATTAGTTATTAAATAATAAAGTAATTGTGCTTTCATACAGAAATTCTTCTGCAAAACCATTTGTATGTATCATTAAGGAAAAATGTTTGTGGTTTGTTTCTATTTTGTGTGTGTGTTACTAATGAAGTTTTCTTGATTTGGAATATTTGTTTGCTTAATGTCAAAATTCCATTCATCAATGTTTGTATATAGTTAGTATTTGAGAAGAGAACTTAATATGTGAGGAAAATAAGTGTTACGAATATATATGTGTGTCGATTATGAGTGGTGAATGTGTGTGGTGTAGATATGTGGTAAATATCTGTGGTGAAGATGTGTTGTGAAGATGTGTGGTAAATATATGTGGTAAATATATGTGGTGAAGACGTGTGGTGAAGATGTGTGGTAAATATTTGTGGTGATTAAGTGTGGTGAATATGTGTGGTAAATATTCGTGGTGATTATGTGTAGAAAATATGTGTGGTAAATATTAGTGGTGACGATGTGGGGTGAAGATGTGTGGTGAAGATATGTGGTAAATATATGTGGTGAAGACGTGTGGTGAAGATGTGTGGTAAATATTTGTGGTGAAGATGTGTGGTGATTATGTGTAGTAAATATGTGTGGTAAATATTTGTGGTGACGATAGTGAAGATGTGTGGTGAATATGAGTGGTGGAGATGTGTGGTGAAGATGTGTAGTGAAGGTAATGTTAACAGATTTGTAATACACTTCAAAAAGTCTACAAAACATAAGGTCATTGACAGCGGAGATTTTACTGGTGAGAAGAACGTTAACGAATAGAGTGGCTGGAGCTAGGGCCACAGATGTGTGCAGAGAAAGGAAGTGTAGGGTATTAGTGTTTTGCATTACACATGTGTTCACAAGACACACATACAAGCACTCACACACACTTAGCATTTATGAAAAATGTGTTGTTGTTTTTTTAAAGCTTCGGACTTGACCTCAGAAATAAAGTTATCTTAGTCCAAATTTCCTAATGGACGTCAGAGGAGGGAAGCGGGCAAGGTTCAAACTCCGGACCATTGTCACGACAATCTGAAGCGCATGACCAGGAAGCTTTCTGGAAGGTGCATGAAGCTATGCACGTTTGTTTGATCTGATTTTGGTACAGATGATGGTTAAGGGAAGGGAGTTTCCCTGTTGCGCTCGGCCTCTGGCCTCGCCCCTATCCTGAGCGTCTTGGAATAAGACGCATAGGTAATAACTTTACATGGTTTCTATGGCCCCCGTTAACGAACATGGTGTCATGTGGCCAGCGAAACGACCAAGCGCCTTTACTTTACCAACTAAATTCAGGTACCCATTAAAGTTGGGTGGACTCAGGGGCGCCTAAAAATCCCAAAATGCAAAATCCCAGTCTACATCGAGATTTGAACTCAAGACACCAGGTTCAGAAGCCAGGTGCTAAACCACTCAGCCACCGCGTCCGCTTTTAGGCGTTTAGATGTTTGTAAAATGTTTTACATATTTCGGATGTTCCTTCAGAGTTGAAGATAGTTTACTTCCTAGTCCAAACCTCCCGCAGGACGACGGGGGATGGGAGCGGGCAGGGTTTGAACCCTCGACCGTCGATAAATCCGAACGACAGTCCAGCGCTCAAACCGCACGACCAGGCAGCCATCCAATTAATTAATTTAAAAACCCGCAATTAATTAATTTAAAAACCCGCTGCTTTTCGAAAATAAAAATATAAAACTAAGATAATGTCGATTCGTTCATAACCGATTGAAAATGAATGTATTTTCCCCCAGAATTGTGTTTAATGTAGACACTTAGACAAAGTCCAGCAAGGACATCCTTAGATTTATTAAATTAAACAAAAAATGTTTTATTATAGTCATTTCTCTAGATGTAATTTTTTAGCGAATGTATCATATATCCGGCACGACTATTCAGTTCAATTTATTGCTTGACGGCTCCACAGGCTACCCATTACAGTTGTATTGTACATGGATAGCAGTCATCCTAAAATGAAAAAAGTTGGGTATTAAAATAAACTCGAGAACCTTGGTATGGTAAACAAGTAATTTATGTTGCGACTATTATCATAATCAAAATATGAATGACATCGCTTGATAACATAAAATTCTTCTTTATGAAAGGTCTGTTAAAAACAATCTGTCCTGTTCAGGCCTAGAGCTTATGTTCGTTTGATACTCAGCTATCTCTTTATTCAAAAGTCTTTAATCTATTGGCTCATTCTAATTTCGTCTAGATTTTTTTCCTTTCATTAAGCTTTTAAGACCTTAGAAAATGTATCTCTATGCTTGGTGTAACAGAGTTTTCATCCTTCTTTTGTTAAATGTTCTCAATTTTTCACGCCATCCGCACTAACGAATAAACTACTTTCGATCCAATTCTATGTCTGGGTGTTCATATCTTAGAGCAGTGTTTCTCAAACTTTTTTCCTTAATGGAACACTTTACTTATTCTGAGTATTTAGCGGAACAATTTCCTTATTGTTTTAGAGACATTAAATCACGTGGTGGCCTGTTAGTTCATTATTCCAGTTGTTCGTGAAACAGCTATTCATCAGAACACAAGGGTACCGCGGAACACAGTTTGGGAAACACTGTCTTAAGAGTATATGCTATCCATCTGGATAGATTCTGGAAATAGTCCATGCAGGATATATTTCGATAAAAATTTCTGAAAGATAAGCAATTTTAAACATTTCTTTTTGAATTGAAGATCCCCTTTTAATTACATCATTTAAAGATGTGTTTTTAATAAGGGGTTGTGTTACAATTTCTCCTTTATTCCCTGCCCTCCATACTCATTGCTGATAACAAGCTAGATGCCGTAAATGAATTTCTTTATACACAGTCAAGATGACCTGTCTCTAGAAGAGGAGATTAAAAAGAAGACTGCATCGACCTTCGATAGACTCATACCACGAGTTCGGCAAAAACCAGAAGCTCAATACATTGACTAAATGGAGGTCAACAGTTGCACGCTCTTTACGGCTGTGACCTATGCAAAGAGAGAAAACTAAATTCATTTCACTTGGGCTTCCTCCCAAGGATCTTGAAAATCACATGGAAAGACCGGTATTCTGATAATCCTCAGACAACGCCGCCTGTGCTGGGTTAGACATGTTTGCCTGATTTAATATAATCACATCCCGAAAGTCATTCTTTACAAGCGAGTCGCGTCTGGCTAAAGAAAAACTGGTCGCCCCTACCTCCGTTACGTGGATATAAACAAAAGGGACTTCAGAGCGGTGAATATCGATACTGACCACACTACATGGAGAGAGATGATGACCAACGAAGCTCTGGACATCGAAAAAATCATGGGCCTCATCTCTAAAAGAAAAGCGTAGCAAACGAAAAACGGCTGGCTCCTCTACCACCAAAGCGAAAGCCACCCTGCCATACATGGGAGTGTCTCTCCAAAATAGGGCTCCACAGTCACACGAAATATTGTCCTATGAGATGAACAACAGGCGTTACGACTGAAGGAGGCCAACATTATTTTGTCCATACTTCATCACAAAAGCGGTTGGTCCTTGTGCTGGCCACATGACACCCTCGTTAACAGTTGGCCACAGATACAGATGACCTTTACATCATCATCATATCGCAACGTCTGAAAGGGAAACTTTACTTTTTTCATCACAAATGGAAACATGATAAAATAAACAGTGATAAGGAAAACGTGATGGAATTGTGTTTTGCTATATGATGGCTTTTTCAATGGATTATTGTGTTCCGGAGATAGCCATGGTGAATTATTGTGTGCCAGAGATAGCCATGGTGAATTATTGTGTCGGCGATAGCCATGGTGAATTATTGTGTGCGGAGAAAGCCATGGTGAATTATTGTGTGCAGGAGAAAGCCATGGTGAATTATTGTGTGCCGGAGAAAGCCATGGTGAATTATTGTGTGCCGGAGATAGCCATGGTGAATTATTGCGAGGGAGATAGCCATGGTGAAAACAGAAACAAAACAAAACTAAAGGCAATAGTTTATAGTTTAATTACCGAGAATTCGGCAACGGTAGGGTGGGGGGCTGGGGAATACAAAAACGCACGTGATAATAAAATAAAATGAAAACAGGCAGATGGAAGGAAGTCAGTTTGACTTATTACTCACTCACCTGGGCAATATTACTCGCCGGTCGACATTTGCACGTGAGGTGGGGATGCAGAGTGAGTGATAAGTTGCCCTTTTCGCACAGATCGCGTCTTCGTTTCTGATGTCTGCTGATAGATTTAGGGCGCGAGCATGACCGAAAGGTCATGTTGCTTCCTAATAAACTTCAACAATCAATTATTTATGAATCTTACGTAGAGTGAAATAGGAGTAACGAAAGTGATTTTTTATTCAAAATAGTCCAGATCTCATTGGTTACTACCACTTTTCCGTTATTTACTCTATCTATCAATCTATCAATCCACCCAAATTGGCGGCCACAGATATTGCCCTTTACATAAATGCTATCCACTTATCAACAATAGATTAAGTACTGAACTGCTTTCCTTAGTTTTCAATTATAGTGCTAAATTTGACCTTATATATAAACATAGACAAATACAAACTACAAACATTCAAATACACTGCGATATGGAGTGCAGTTTATATACAAACGCAGGTCAACAAAGGTTAAGATAAACGTGGTTGCTGGAAAGGTGGTCTAATGATTTATTCCTCCTTTTCCTCCTCTTCTCTATCTGAATCAAGAAACAAGCAAAATGACAAATAATCTTACTTAAGTAAGCTTGCATAAGGGAAAGAACCGCTCATTACTGCTATATTTCTCAATGCTGCAAGATTTGACTCCCTTTTAGAAAATCAAAATAGATTAATTACCACAATTTCTTTAATTAATTTACTTTTTTACAAATTAATTGAAGTGTTGTTATCAACAATGAATAATTGGTGCAGAGTTTCAACTTCATTGAAGAATGGAAAGTGGGAGAAGTAAAAATAGAATACAAAAGACTTGTAACAGACAGACAGACAGACAAAGTTATATAAGCTTTGTTATAAAGGACTCACGTGGAAAATGTCTTCTTTTTCATGGCCCACTACTATAAAAAAACGATGTCACATTACTGACAATAATATAATGTAAGCACAAACAATAGAAAAGAAAAAAAATACTATTTAACTAATAACTTATAAATAAAAACACATCAACCTAATAAAATACTCAGACACAATAGATAAAGACAAATCTCTACATTCATCATTGCCACCTGTGTATTACATGGAATGTAAGCCAGTGTCATTAGAGCATGTGTGAATTAGCCAGGAAAACAAGCAATAGACAAAGAATACTTAAAAAAATAAAAGCCCATTTACGGGAAAGAACCGCCTAGTACTTCAATTAATCTGACAATAACAGGAATTATCCCCCTCTACGCTATATAAAACAAAATTAATTAATTACTACCTAATGATTAGCCAATTGGTTGATATTTTATTATTGATTCGTGTATTGTCATCGGCTATGAATAATTATGCAAAATCTCAACTTGATCCGAGAATGGGAAGTAGGAGAAAAAACGTGCCAAATGTAATAAGGGGATTAAATCCATATGTACGTCCACTCGTCTTATTGACCCCTTATTTCGATATCAGACACAATGATTAATCACCAACAATTTATTAACTAATCGGTTAATTTTTTTTATTGATTCATGTCTTGTCAGGGTCAATGAATAACTGTGTCAAGTTTTAGCTTCATCCGAGAGTGGGAAATGGGAGAAAAACATGTTCAAACCTTTTTACCAGACAGACAGACAGACAGACAGAGTGAGTTGATATAAGCAGGACTTGCTTTTAATCAACATTGGCGACTAGATTAACGCATTGAACTTTTTTGGGGGAAATTGTTTGATAAAAAGAAAGAATGTGGTACATTTGCAGCAACCACTAGGAGGTCGAACTCGAGATAGATCCAATATAAAAGAGTATTTCTCTAGTTAGTTGCTCGCCATTATTTGCGGATCAATTTGTTTTTGTGTTGTCTGCACGAGAGTCTCGATTTGACTTGATAGACAGGTTATAGTCAGTCAGGTGTTTGCTATTTTTCACTTTCTGGTCCTCCTTGTTTTTTTTTTCCTTTTCCTTATGAAATGTCACGAGGAATTAATTGGTGGATCCCTCCGTCTGGCTGCCCCGTGCGCCTGTCTGTCTATGTGCAGACGTGGAGTGGCCGGCAGTTTTCAAGCCCCCACCCCCACCCCACCCCCTCCTACCCCCAAAGGTAGGACGCATCGACATGTTACATGAGTAGGTGGGGGTGTGGAAGATTGGGAGAAGGTGGTTAGCAGAGTTTAAAAGGAGGGCGAGAAAAGAGTTAAAAGAGGGAGACAACCGGTCCGTGTTTGTATGATTTGATCCTTTTCATACCCGAGTTGCTGTTCCTGTTAAGAGTGCTGTTACAGTCATAAATTGACGCACCGTTCAAAAGGATATTTTTTGTTTTGTTTGACTGGAATTAAGATTTCCTGGATTCTCTGGAGATTTGAGTCGGTTTGTTTTTTAAGTTCAAAGAATGTGGATTCTCGTTCTTGCTGTTGCGACCTCGTTTAACACTTGATAACTAATTAAAACATTTGTGTATGTGTCTGTTTGATAGTGGAATTTCTGCTAGGGTTTTATGTCTTGGATTTCAATGGCACTCACGCCTTATGTTTAACTGTTAACGTTAAAAGTATTATGTTCTTGACTATGGTGACTGTGGTGACTGCTAATCTGTTGTTCACATTACATGACGCGGGGTGGGACAATTAGGCGCCCCTCTTCTTTAAACTGATAAAAATAACATTTGCTCTATTCATCTTTAAAATAATTCACCCCAGAATTTTCTTTTTTTTCTCCCTCTCTTTCTTTCTCTCTCTTTCTTTCTCCTTCTCTCTTTCTTTCTCTCTCTTTCTTTCTCCTTCTCTCTTTCTCTATCTCTCTTTTTCTCCTTCTCTCTCTTTCTCACTCTCTCTCCTTCTCTCTTTCTCTCTCATTATTGTTAATTTACCGCGGGTCTTCCATTCTCCTGTAGCATTGTCAGCGCGCTGTGGTCCAACTTCGTTTGAGGACAGAGGGAGGAAAAATTAGGTGCTATCAGATCTGGCCCTCAGAAAGCTTCCCAGTCAACAATCAGGATTTGAACTAGAGCTCCATCGGTTAGGTGTGCCTTTTAGCCATCTCCCCATTTGTTTGAGCAGAAGCATTCATTTTTTCCTAGTCTAATCTTCAATATTGTAGACGTTAGGTAAAGGAAAGGCAAGCGTAGCCTTTTTTAAAACTTGTGATCTTTGGAAACATATGGCCGACTGTATGCGAGTGTGCTATGTGGCTAGCACAAAACGGCCAATCGCCTTTGCTACCCCGACGTGTCGGGTACCCCATGGGGTTAGTAATTTCGAAGATTAAAATCCTAATATACATTGTTACTCTATCATTTCGTTTACTTTCGAACGGATTGAGAACCTTCAGGTCCTTTGAGGCCTTTTTTTTTTTAAAAAAAAAAAAGCTTCTTTAAGCTCGTTCTGTCTGTTTGTCTGTCTGGTAAAATGTATGTACACGTTATTTCTCCCACTTCCCATTCTCAGATCAAGTTAAAACTTCACACAATTATTCACTTTACCTAATAAACCATGAATCAATTAAAAAGAAATAATCAATTAATTAATTCCTTAGTGGTAATTATTTTTATTTTAAACAAAGGAAATAAATAATACATATGTAAAAACAACAACTGGTAACTCTAAAAGCGTTTGCGTACACATGGGTGCTTGTAATAATTGTATTGTTTCAGTTAACAAGCACGAACTTTTATTGCTTCTATCGAAATTGTTAGCACCTGGACGCTTTTGAAGATAATGATGTCACTGTCAGCACCCATGTGCTTTGACTGCTTGTTTTCACTGATAGCACCCATGTGCTTTAACTGCTTGTTTTCAATGCTAGCGCTCATGTGCTTTTACTTCTTATTTTTACTGTTAGCACTCGAATGCTTTGAATACTTGTTTTCACTATTAGCACCCGAGTGTTTTGACTGCTTCTTCTCAAGCTAAGTCCTGCCAAGTTCAATTGTGAACCCTGTGCCATTGCAATATACACGATGAATGCCTAACGTTTGGGTTAGTCTCGATCGTTATTGATTCATGCTTTGCCCCATGCCTTATTTTATTAACCAAGTTACTATTACACCTAATGCGGCAGTGTGCTTGACCTCTGACCTTTGAGATAAGTTATTGCTAATGCCAACAGCATGCGTTGGTAATTGATGGGCGACGTTACATGCTGCTGTTTGTCGCTGTGTTCCTAAGACGTGCATTCTTTATATGAGAGATTTCCCAATACCCAGAATGTTTTTACGTTAATGAAGGCTTGGATAAAATAAAATGTATAGACCTATTTAGGTTTAGGCCCTTCATAGCGTTTTATTGGAAGTCGCTGGCCATTACACTATACTTCCTAACTGCGGCTTTGACGTTGAATTTAAAAAGACCAAAGTACTGTAAAAGATGCCAAGCTTTAGTTTCTCATTGCTATTTCATAACTACTTGACTTGTTTCTATTTGGGTTTAAATATCTTGAGAGAAGGTAACTAATGTAAATATAACAAACAAAACAACAACACAAAAGCGTAAAGTTACATCTTGACTAATCTATCAAATCTGTGTGCCGAGTAATCTATTATATGGCAAAGAAAAAGGCTCAACATCTTCCACTTCCAATGCTTATAAGGCGATTTTGGAAATTAGGTGGCAAGATACAATCACCAACAAGGAAGTCCTTCAAAAAGCAGGGTTTATGGAGACCTGCACTGATGTATACGCCTTGGCAAGCTTGGAAATTTCACAGACTACAACAGGTTCGACTTCCACGAGATATTATTATTACAGCTTTTATATAGCGCTACTTTCATGTTTATTGCATGCTCAGAGCGCTGTGGTCCAATCTCGTGGGCCAGTGGGGGAAGGGGGTATCTAGGAGAAAGTTTTTTCCGTGCTGCCTTTAGGCGCTCAGTAAACACAGCTCTGCCCGAGTCGGATGTCGAACCTCTAGGTTCATAGATTGCAAAGCAAAGCCAAGTTCAAGCGTACTTAGCCTCTATTAGATCTATTAGTGGGCAGGAAAGCTTCTGATCATTCACTTTAAGATCCACTAAGTTACTTAAGCGCAAAATGAAGCTATTTAGTCCAATGATAAATAGTAGAGTGAAAAGATCGTCTTCCTAGACTTTAAATGTCACATACATTTTGACACATTTTTTGCTCTACATGTTAGCTACCGTATCTTAAAGATTATTACATCCTCGCCCAAACATCCTGACGTACGAACTCATAACCATAGAGTTCACAGTCCAGAGCTCATATCACACGACATCCAATCCCATAGTCATAGATTAACTTGGTAACATTGTCATCTGATAGCGTAAGAAATTTCTATCTTTCAGGGCTCCTGGAGGTAAATTCGTACCTATTACATTACACGCAAAAACGGTCCCCAGGATTAAAAAAAAAGACATGATTGTGGACAACGAGATTGGAACAGACTTTCGACACGCTATTGTTGGTAGTCTTTAGCTGGTAGAAAATGCGAGCTTAACTTTCTGAATCGTCAGGGGATACATACCTTTGAAAATTATCGTCCAGTGAAAAAATGATAGTGACATCATTTTTGAAACCTTTAACAGGCCTGAACTAAAGAGCTGTGTCTGCGTTGATTCGTATTTGAGAACCCCTCTTTCGCGCCACTGTCATGGGACAGAGTGCTGTCTGGAGAATACAATAGGACCTCCTTGTCGTCGTGTTGCTCAATATCCGCTCAAAGGCTGGACTCTGTGTGTAGGGGGAAGGGGAAAACAATAAGGAAAAGAGAGGACGAGGAAGGGTGAAAGGAGCCAGGAGTGTCACCCTCTGGGCGTCTGTTTGGGTGGGGGCTTGGAAATAAACGAATAAAAAAATATAACGAATGTCAGTGATTCTCAAACAATTTATTTTCTCATCTTAAGCTAATCAACAGATGCATTTCTCGTGAGACTACTAGAATGCAGAATCCGCCCCACCTTATATCTAAAAGACTATATACAGGCTATATGCCACCAAATTAAAAAAAACAGAAAAGAGAAAGAAAAGATAAAACTTAAAAAGCAAATCATTAAAAAAACACTTCATAAAGAAACAAAATTTATATATATATAAATATTTAATTAAGTAATCGATTTTGTTTATTGATTCCTGTGTTGTCACAGCAATAAATACTTGTGCAGCTTGATTCGAGAATGGAAAGTAAAGAGATAACGTTTGCAATAGTTGTACCAGACAGACACTGTTAACACACAGGCGCTTTGACTTCTTGTTTTCATTGTTAGCACCCATTTACTTTGACTGCTTGATATAGGGCTTTGTAACAAAGTAAGGATGGAGTTTCATTTTTCATAATGTGGGCAATTATATCAATAGAATCTTTTCAAGCAGTATTCCATGTAGAGAATACTGAAAGTGTATCATTTGTGTGTACTTTAAGAACGACAGAATCAAAGTCTGAACCTTTCTAATTATAGCATAAAGCATGAAACTTAAACTTTCACTCAAAGACAGTAGAGCAGTTAAAACAAAATTTGCAAGCAATTAGCGGTAATAAGAAAGATTTTGTAAAATAATGTATTGTCAAAGTTTTCTTCATAGAAAGTTCTAAGATAGCACGCCCGCATTCCACACTGAGAAAGGGCCTTGAGTTAAATGAACTGCCATTTTATCTTTCTAAATATGGTTTATATGTATGTGCATAATTTTCGTACTCATTATAAAACAAAGAAAAACAAAAGTATAATTTTGACAAACCATGACTAGCATAATGAAGACCATAGTGAAAAAAAAAATCGACAGTCCATTAAATTGTTTTAGTCATATAATATTTGTGTAGTGAAACAAAGCTTCTATCTACTCACTCTGTCTGGTAAAAGATTTTAGGCGTCATCGCTCCCATACCCATTGACTGATCAAATAGAAACTTTGCACATTCATTCGTTGGCATTGACAAGACATGAACCAATAAACAATTTAACCAATTAGCCAATCAATTACTAGTGATACTGATTTTGATTGATAGCAAGAAGGGAGAATAACCCATCAGCATTCACAGATATGGCTAAATATGCAGGGTTTGGTCTCCTTAGATAATTGTACACGTTATTTCTCCCACACCCATTCTCGGATCAAAAAGAAAATTTAAACAATAATTTATTTAGCTAGACAAAACAAGAATTGGAAAAAAAAACTAACCGATTAGCGTCATTCATCCCAGTGTCACTACAGCCCATGGAGGTACCTGGACTGCTCTAGCACATCTTTCCATTCTGGTCCTGGGCTTTGCGTCTCCAAGCTCGACTCTTAGCTGTTGTAGATCCGCCTCTACATCCTCAAGCCAATGTACTTGTGGTCTGCCTTTGGGATTCCTGCCTTTCTGACATTCTTTTGAGGTGATCTGCCCAACGCAATCTTTTTCTTTTTTATTCTCGTCACTATTGGGGGGTGGGGGTCTACATATAGCTGGTGTATTTTTTGGTTGGTGCGAGCCCTCCATCCTGTTTCCTCATGTATGTAGTAATATAGTCAACTGAGGATTTTCCTTTTCCAAGTACTTAGCAGAGTGGTTGTTGTTTTTGTCAGCGGTCAGGTTTCCCTTGAATACATAAGTACTGGTCATATGCTTGTTATGTAGATGGATAGCCTTGTTTCCTTAGATATAAATTTGCTTTTAATTATATTTTGAGTTATGCAAAGTTATCTAGCATTTTGGTAACTGTTTCTTTTATATATTGAATAAATATACTTAAGGTTTTATTATAGTTTGCTTATTTAATGATTATTTTGAAGATTTTAATTTAATGTAATTAGGTCAATGATTTTAAACTGACTCCTTTTTAAATTTAGAATGCTAGTTTTCATTACCAAAATAAAAAATACAATTAAAAAAGCACACAGTAAACAAATTTAATCTACAAACAACAATGTATTACACATGTATTCTTTTTTTTCCCCCCCGTACAGTTGACTTTTCTGTAATGCTCTGCCCTTTGTTTATCCGTCTCGCTAATTGACAAGCCACTCGAGTGAATGAATCTTGTCCTAGAGTACCCTTCGTAACTAGAACTTGCTTTGTCCGCGGAACGTTCTAAGGACAGGGTTACTCCTTAATAGAGAGGGGAATAAAGTGTGATAAACTGGTAACAAGGTGTGTCAGAGATGTTAGGCAGTGGGGGAGCAAGGGAGAGATATGATGGATAAAATGAAAGAGAGAGAGAGAGAGACACACACACACACACACAAAGAGAATGAGAGAACAGACAGAGAGAGGGGAAGAGTAAAATAACAATAAAAATTCCCCTTTCAGACCTTGCGATCTATACGGCCAATGATGTTAAGGTCAACTGCTACTTTGGCCAACGGTTAACGAGCAGGATGTCAGGTGGCGACCACGATTGTCAACCGCCTTCACTTTCCCTTATTTAAGTCAGGTACCTATTAGAGCTGGGTGGACTTAGGAGCGCCCTAAAAATCCTGAAATTTAAAATACAATTCTTCACCGAGATTCAAACCCAGGAACCCATGTTCGGAAGCCAAGCGCTTAACCACTCTACCACATTGCCTCAAGAGACTAAAAAGAGAGAGACAGACAAAGACACCGAGAAACAGGGAATGAGAGAGAAAGAGGGAGAAAGACAAAGAGAGATAGAGAGGGAAAGAGACAGATAGAGACAGTGAGACAGAGATAGAGCAAGAAAGAAGCAAAGAGATAGTGAGATACAGTGAGAGTGAAAACATTTAGATCCGATTATACAGAAAGATGAAGCTTCTTATATTTGTTCATTTACATTACATGGTTACACTTCGGTCGTGAACAAGGAAGCCTTAGTGAGTTTCTTCTTGTGAGTCTATTGCGACGTTGGTGTCAATAAGTCTCTCAAAGTAACTCTAGACCCAGATAGCATGCCTTACCCAAACTAGCACCTATTTATATAAAGACCCACGCGTCTCCAAACTATTTTCTTATTTGCACAGCACCTGCATATGATAGAGTGATTAAAAATGTGCGAACTTATAAAATTTCTGTCAATCTTTCTGTGATTTTAAACAATGGCGTAAATTAAAGTCATCTGTCACATCTATTAATCGGCGCACGTACTTCTTGGCCGTGTTAAGGAGAAAATGAACAGAACTCCAAAGTAGTGTTAATGTGTAGCCACAAAACTACGTAGCACCAAAATTGTGTAGTAACACGGTTAATATTAAGGCAGTGTAGCACTAAACGTAGGTCGCACGACAGTTGTGTAGCATTGTAGATTGATTAACACTAAAGTTAGCGCCTAAAGCGAAATAGCAACAAAAGTTTGGTTGGGTAGACACTTGCATAAAGTTTACAGCTGAAGCTGGCCTGACACAGCATCTATTTGTGATTCAGTTATGTATATCTTTTAATTTTTAAACTAAGATATAAGTATAAGGCGTGGAGAAATTTAAGATAAATACCCACACAAAAAGGCGATTTTGTTGACTTGAGAAAAAACAGGAGTTAGAGAGACCACGTATTTATTTCTTCGTGACTACATTTGCTAACTCACGACAATCTGTTAGTTTAGATAAATATTCATGACAATTACATAAAATTACATTTTCACAAAGTACACAGCGACTTTGAGAGAAGGGAAACTTCAGTATTTTTTTTAAAAGGAGTTTTTGTTGCGCTGGCCACATGACACCCTCTTTAACCGTGGGTCACAAGAACACATAACCATTACATCATCTGCTATATAGATTGCAAGGTCTGAAAGTGGAACTTTACTTTTTAATAAACAAGTAATGATAGATTTTGTGCATCGCAAAACATAAAAGAGCTACGCTCTTCTAACTATAAATTCTTTTTCAACAAATAAACTGCTGTGAAACCAAATGAGGCTTTACTTTTTCCCCCGAGCTATCAACTATAAATGTTATCTTTTAACTTAAGAGTTAAGAGGCTCTGTGGTGGCTGAATGGTGCAGCGCTTGACTTCTGAGTTTGAATTACGAAGAAGACTTTCATTTCGAACTACGGAATTTAAGGAACGTCCATGAATCCTACTCAACTCTTAGAGTTACTTCCCATTAGTTGTAGATATCGGAGGTGGTTGGATGGGCCACATGACACCCTCGTTAACCGTGGGCCATAAAAATCAGAAAACTTATGCACCTTCTGTTTTCTTAAGTTTTAAAATTTGCTTACGTTCGTATAATGAAGGCTTGTGCGAAACAGTTTCAGAAAGTTTGTGTGTGTGTCAATGTGTGTGTGTGAGTCTGAGTATGTGTGTCTGACATGTTGAGAAACAGCTCGACAGAAAGACACCATGGGTTGAAGAGCGTAACGACTATAATTACATTAGCTCCAAATTAGATATTGCTACTCAAGTGGTCTTCTAAACCCCCCAGCCGTTAAATACAATTTTAAACTCCAGTTATAATAAGGGAGGTAATCTGCTTAACATTTATCAAAGTGAACGTATGTGCACGGTAACAACAGGAAGCTAGCGAACCTTTAATTTAATGCAGATACGGCATTCAATCTAGCATAGCCTCATCAGATGACCTTTCCAGCAAAAACAAGAACAGCACGCATCCGAAACAAATATGTCCCCGCCTATCTGGTGTCAGCTCTGCGGAACAAACCCCCCGACCCCCACGATCCCTCCACTCTGTATCTCCCATCCCTCTAACGTACGAGCCTATCTCTATGCCTGCGTTTAAGATAATTTGTTCTTTTTTCCTATCAGAGGCCGGGGTCAACGCCTAGTCAAGACATTTTCTCATGGTTACTAGCGCAAGGGTGCGTAAAAAACAAAACAAAGGAAACAATGGGCGCAGTGTAAAGTCAGTTGATTGTGTTGCCACTGGAACACGTGTGTTTGGGAGCTCAGCTTTAAGTGAAGGCCGGTGGTCAAAGAAATGGTGACCAGGTCATTGTTCTTAGCTGTGGCGGTCATTGTGTTGGCCTTAAGAACGCATGGATACCACGAAACTCTGGACCCGCTGCCCGGAAAAGCGCGCTCACTGAATGGGCATGATGTGGCTATAGTGTTGATTCCAGAGCCGGAAGTGAGTCTTGTGGATTATAAAGATTTTGGTGAGTACTTTAACAATTTTTCTTTGGTTTTGTTTTGATGTAAATTTGTGTGTAAACTAATTCTCTTATCAAGTTACTTGTATCCGATAGCGCTATTATTATTATTAGCGCATATTATTTTGAAAGCTGGAAAATCCCACATAGATCTATATTTGAATTCGTATTTCACTTCCACGTACTTGATACTTGTCTCTGACATGTTCTTGGAAGCTATTTTATCTCACGAATATTGGAATGCCTATTTCTCTTACATTTATTCCAATATGTATTCAATTAGAATCTATTCGAATGCGTATTGCTTGTAAATGTATATATGTATATATGTAAATCTCTTATATATATTCAATCTTGTATTAAGCTCTTTTAAATATATATTCAATGATATATTAAACTCTCTAATATATACAATGGCATACTTGACATGGACACACTAGTGTACGTATTTCTTTCCCATGTTTTTAAGTAAAGGCCACTGCGAGGGATGCAAACTATCGCTATTGAAACAAATGTGTATGCTTGATTCTCATACAGACGAGATTAAATTGAACAGTTTAAAAAACGTATACATTGCACAGACAAATTCTCAAATTTCAGTAACAAAGAGATCAGCTATTAAAAAGTGTTCGTTGTCGACAAGTTGGGATGGTGTTGGTGCCGAAATGTTACTCCCTTGCCGCCCTCCGAACAATTTACCCCAGACACAACCTTAGATATCAAGTAATACTCCTTGCTCTTCAAGTAATCTAGACTTATATTCTTTATTCATTCCTTTTTTTTTTAAATAACTCCAAACTTTTGTTTATTTATGCACTAAATTATATTTAAGTATTTCTTCTCTTGTACACAAAGCATTCAATTCCATGCAGTAGTTAAAGATAAACAATTAAATCCCAGGATTTATCCAGTGGAGTTAATTGGTCGACCAGGAATCAGATAGTCATAGGATTATTTGTCTATTTATTAAAACAATTTATCATTACAAAGCTGAGTGTAGATGTGGAGTTTTTCCTATTTAAGTATCTTTTGTGGCTCTAAAATATATTTACATTCGCCAGCATCTGGTGCGAAGAGTAATCTTTGATCTACATCTGGCGCTCATTAGATAGTGATGTAGGCCTACCGTTACCTTAGAACTTTACAATACAAATGAATAAGAGAATAGTCTATATTTTGCTCATTACACATATAAGTATAATTATAGTCGTTATTCAACATTTCACATTTTGTTTATTTAAAAGAAAAGAACAATTAAAACACCTCATTTAAAAAAACCGCGATCTGTAATGACACGGACTGCCGTGCAGTATGCGCTTCGGACTGTTGTTACGATAGGACTAAGTTTGAACAAGACAAAAAAAAAATGTTAAAAAAACAGAATTTGTGTTATCAAACAAACTCTGAGGCGGCACATAACCGGACCTACCAATGGACCGCAAAAAGTAATAGCGGCTTTTCCTCTTTCGGGGGCCGCTAAAAAAGATTAAACCCTCCAGACTTTTGTTAATGAGATTTCGGCCGAGTTTGATTTTAGTTTCAATCCCAGGATGCACAGTTAGAATGGTTTCAATGGATTCAGTGCTGCGTCGTGGTGTATATGTTCTCGTGAAATGTATTCTTTTAAACAGTAGGTGACGTCACCGATTCAATAAAAAAAAAAAAGAGAAAACACATTTATGCGGTATTGCCGGTTGCTTTTATTTATGATTTGACATAAAGTACACTTGAGTATAATTCTAGATGAGATGTGATGTCGTCAATATGCGGGACCTGAGGCTGATCATCCAAAGGAGGACCTAAAGTCTGGGTACTCACGAGTTTAATAAGTATAATGTGAATGTGCACTGTCACTAAAAGCTGGAAACAAAGGCGTCTTTTTTTAGAAACCGAGAGATGATCACCTTGAAGAAAGCATTCGAAAACCTATAAACTTGTTTTTCCTTTAAATCGAATATAGACTCTATATTATGACGTCTTGGCTGAGTGGTAACGCACTTGGCTTACAAACTAAATGCCTCACGTTCTAATCTCGGCGAAGACTCAATTTTTACGAGTTTTTTCTAACGGTAATCTAAAAGTGGTAGGTCATTTTGTTGGCCACATGACACCTTCTGTAAACTAGAAACAGAGGAGCTTTACAACATCTATCCCCAAACTTCGCTAGGTCAGAAAGGGGTACCTTTATTGAAGTGGACTAACTCTTTTACCACATTTAAACTCCGCTCCTGATGTGGAGACATTTAGTGTTTTTTATTCCGTTGTTTGTAGTCCAATAGGATCATGAAATTATACATGTCATCTTTTTGTTTTTATATTATTGTTAACACAATAAATAACATTTATTATAAATGATGGTGATAATGGACGAATAGTAATTACTACCAGACGCCACGTAATCAGACAAATGCCTCATCTACCTTTATACCTTGAGGTTAAAGCCATATCACTTGTTTCTCTGCAATACCCGAGAATAGTTTTGTCTCTCCGCTCTAACTTTATATGCATACATAAAAAAAACAACGCTGTTTCGCTCCCAAGGTTACATAAAAAAAAAGATCTCGTGTAATCGAGGCCTTGCGAGAGTTGGCTTATCATTACAATTCTTCGTATCTTTATTGGCTCTAAACATGACCGAAATACTACAAACGCAGTAGTCAAAAATCAAGCTAATTCTTTTGAGTGATAACAATACAACAGGAGTAGTTGGTTTGAAGTTCTGTTTTTTTCCAGACGTCAACTACACTCCAGATAACAGGACTGTTTTAATGTTTGTCCTCATCTCTATCTTTATTCCTGGCATGAAGTTTTAAGGCGTTTCTGTTCATAGGATGCAGACACCCATATGGCACACGATAAACCAATACCTACATTCATTGAGAAGTCAAAGATAAAATTTGCTTCTTCAGTGTCTTTGAATGTTAGCTTAAAGAATGCATTACTTGTAGAAGGCAGAAGTCTATTTCAAGTATTACATCGGCCATAAATATTGAAAGTAATTGTAGAAAGTCTTGATAAAATTATTCGCTTTCTGCTATACCTATTTGGAAAAAAAATGTTAGATAATTTCTAATTTTAAAACCTAATAAACGAGTAATTTCATAAATAAAATATTCAGAAAGACCCAAATCAATCTATATCCATAAAACAAGTTCTTATAAGGGCGCCATTTTCCCTATTGCCATTAGAGCACAAAACGGTTGCGTAAATCAGCCAGGAAAACCAATGAACTTTGAGTGTAGTGCCTTGCTTTAAATTTTTTTAGAAAAAACAAACAAACATATTGTTTATAACATAACAGTTTATAATGTAGTATTGAGACTGAGGTGTTTCAAATAGTTTCAACTGCCTCTTGTTCATATTCTTCGTAACTATTTAGTTTCCAAGACTAATGTTTTGAAAAAAAGTACATTGCATTTTGCTTTCTTTATCCGCGTTATTTAGGCTATTTATTTCAATAGGTCGCCACCTTCGTCCTCATGTCGAATACAGGTTTTCGGAATTTTTAATCTTCTGTAGTAGAGTTAATTTCTTTTTAACGCAATTTTGTTTATACAATTATTTGTCTCTGTATAAGGTGAGAAAAAAAAAGATATTTTCTAAATATTACACTTTGTGTGTATGTGCGTTCGTTCGTGAGTGTGTGTATGTGTGTGTGTGTCCATCCACTGGTTTCACTTCTTTTATTATTTGGAGTAGCAGCTTGATGGACTCCCTGGCGTGATTCAAGGTCTTGCTTTCGATGGGAAGATTGGGCGTGGGGGGGGGGGCGATACTCAAGGAGCCATGGCTCTGTAACAGTTATGATTTAATAAGCTTGAAGCAGGCGAGGGGCTTTAAGGCAGACCTTTAATAGAAAGCTTCTCTTCTTAGAGTCTCAAAATTCTTTGTCTCGACTATTTGCAGCCCATTTTAACATGAACGCATGAGTCCAAATAAAAAAGAAAGCACTGTTCTACTTTCGAATATTCTCATCATGATGAGACTTATTTGAGTGAGGGCTTGATAGGCCAAGATTTTCTCTTTTAAACGCCTTCTCTAGAAATTCTAGGCACGCGCCTATAACAAATGTAAAATCTAAATTGGGCTAGTTTTGGGCAGTCAAATTAGACACGATTTCCTCTTCCTCCCCCGCATCGGGGACACACTGAGTCGAATTTAGGCCCGAACCGAGTAAAATAGGAAGCAACGTTTTATTGACACGTCGTGCACTGGATTGTAAAAAAACTTGATTTGGATCCGGAAGTGGCCCATTTACGGAACCATCCACCACTAAAATTATTTTTACTATCAACTCACTCCCTAGAATATTTTACACGGTATTTCTCCCACTTTCCTTTCTCGGAACAAAATAACACTTTGCACAATTATTCGTTGTTGATGGCAACACACGAACCAAAAACAAAAAATTCAATTATTTGCAATTAATTTTGTTTTTATATAGAGTATGTACTAAGCTTGGAAACAATAAAAACAAAAAATACGGTAGACTAAGACTAGAATACTGGATCTAATTTGAGATTTGATTTTATAGCCTCCTACAGTGGCGAAGTGACTATGAATCATTTCAAGGAATAAAACGAATGCCTGGGCATTAACTGTGGTCGAAAAGATCCCGCCCACCCATCAGTTACCCCTCTCTAGGCAGCTAGACTCTAAGGGGTTGAGAAGAAGCTAGACTAAAGGCAGACCTTGTTATTCTATGTTTTTGATGTCCTGTTAATAAAGTCCTGTCATTGTTGAGTTGCCTTCCTAAATTTATTACAGTATTTATATTGTTTCGTTATACTATTACACATGGCATTAGAAGCATTTTATGGGGCACTTGAAACTGTTAAAACTTCATGCGATAACAACCTATCGGTGGATATCAATGTTGACTACTGGGAAAACATATCCCTAGACCGCACTGTGTGGAGAAAAAAATGGTGACCAAGAAAGATATGGACAGCGAAAAGCATTGGCCTCAGTTCTGGAAGAAAAGCGTGTCAAACGAAGAATGGTCCTCTACCAACAGAGCGAATGCGAATGAAAATGTCTCTACGGAATAGGGTTCAACAGTCGCATTAAAGTGCTGAATGATATGAACCATAGTCGTTGTACCACTGAAGGAAGTCAAACTATATTGGAAGAATTCTTTGTATCTATTACAAACAAAGAGTATTCACTTCAATAATACGTTCTTCTAAATGTCTCTTTATGGCAATAGCTCCAGTTCTAGAATCACAACTTTAAAATCCTAGAGCAGCTCTTATCAATCAGACTAACATTGACTACTAATGACTGTATCACTTACTTAATCAGGCACTCCCGTAACTTAGCATTGACCGCCTGAAGATTTTCTTGAACTAAATCGAACAAAGGCCATTTTAAGTTTCTGTTACACTCGGATCAACAATGACCATATGAAGACTGTGCATGGCTCATTCTGGCCAACACTTTGTTTCAATGCTTCTAACCATAACAGCCTGTTATGTCGCAGACTCGTTGTCTGCTGTGTATTGAAAATGAATCACTAATTAGCAAGTTCTTTTTATATGAGAAGGAGGAAGGGGCGAACGTTTTAAAACTCAGCCTTAACTTTATTTAAAATAATAAAAGGCTAAACGTCTCATAATCTTACACAGCGCATGACTGTCACAGAGTGTATCCGTTTGCAATAGCCAGATCTCAATTAACCTAATTAACCTGCGTAACAACTTTATACAAACCCTGTAATGGTATAATTAATCTCTGTTTTCTTTACATCTTCGACCATCTCGCGCTTTACGCACTCCTTCTTTACGCACTCCTTCTTTACGCACGCCTTCTTTACGCACTCCTTCTTTACGCACTCCTTCTTTCGTTCTCTTCCTTCCCTCCCCCATTTGACCTCTCCCCCCTGCGTCTGTGTGGGGGAGAGGGGAATCCAGCCAGTCACAATATATCGCTTTGTTTGGCAATTGGAGATAAGTATCTCAACCTCCTGACTAAAGGAAGACCTGATACTCTTTATCTGACACGCGATAGCCGCAGACCCACCAGGGGAGATAGCTCCTCGAACAGAACGACATCGAAGGGCGATAAACTTGTTCCTAAAGCCCGCATGAATTGTGTCTCCCTTCGATTGTTGACATATGTTCTTTATTAGTGTCAATGTGATCTTTTTTTAAAAAAAAATAATTCAGTACATTAATATATATATATAATATTTATATAAAGATTCTCAAACGGTTTTACTGAAAATAGAATATATCCCGTTGTCATTTCCCGACCCCTTTGTCCATAAGATAAGCACCAGTGTAATAATCATTTTATCTCGGTAAGTGCGGCTCTCACTAGTTACATAACAAGCAATACATTGAATACTTTCGAATATTAACGATGTATCAATGATAGTAATAAGGTCAGGTAGACAAAATTATACAATCACGTCGGCAACCAGTTTGCCCCGCACGCGTCTGTTTTGTTAGTATGATGGTATAACTGTAGTCACTGGTTTGGCTAGAAATTTGCCATCATTTGGGAGCCGGGAGGAGGGGGCTTAACCTCTTTAGGGACCCCTAAAATGTGACATTCGACCTCATAACATGAGATAATGTTGTAATATTTAATGCTGAATGTAAAAAAAAATTCGGGGAATTTTCGAATTCTCTCCCCCCCCCCCCTCCCCACCATAGCTACGCCACTGACTGTTGTTGTTGCTAGTTTGTATGCCATGGCTTCTATAGAAGCCTGACTTTTTAACTCAATTGCTTTCGTTCAAGGACCGCCCTTTAGTTTGCGTTAGAAAACAAACACTAAAATCTCTACGTAATCCTACTTATTACAAAGCTTATATCAACTCTGTACGACTAGTACAAATTTTGTTCACCTTGTATCTCACACTCTCCGTTCTCTGAGCAACTTCGTAAAATTATTCATTGTTCCTAAAAAAAAACATAAATCAATTTTAAAAAATCAGTTAATTAAATAGTGGTAACTAAACAATTTTTTTTATATCTAAATGGGAAATAAATCTTAAAGTATTGAGATATATGGCTGTAAATGTGGGATTCTTCCCCCTAGTTAAGGCCCACCCCCTTTTTTACCTTAGGTAAGCCTTTTTTTTAAATACTAGAATCCCCAAACTCATCGTATTAATATAATAATAGCATAACTAACACTACCGCTGTGCTAGGGTGATAGGCCCCAGATTCCGAGTCTTCCTAAAAGCCACCTCAAGAATGCAATGAATGGGGCCACAAAAAAACACAGATACACACAAGTGTTTGATTACTTTGATGACTTTCTAAAAACATTTTATTTTGTCTAGACGTCCTCTCGCGGCGAGTTGTCAGCCATTTAAACCTGACCTACTTTGTGTGCAGAGAAATCATTTGGACTACGAGACACGTGTACAGTACAAAGTGTACATAAGTGTTGAATGTCTAGGTGTTGAGTTTGAGAATAATGTACGCGCACGTAGCTGCTCGATTTTCTTCTTACTTTATAATAGTAGATCTCAAATTTTATCTGAAGTTGTTTTTGTTTTTCTTTTTGGGGGGGGGGGGAGTAAGTAAATCCGACCTACAGCTATAGGTAAATCACACCGCTCAAAAAAAAAAAAGGAGGTTGGGCCTTCAGGCTTTTAAATGCCTCTTGTGTACGTATAAAAAGATCTTTGGCTTTCTGGGTAGGGCAGACGGCATGGCAGCCTTAGATAATTGGAGGCTCCAGGCGAAGTGAATTTGGTATCCCCAAATGAGATACAAAAGAATATAAATTATCTGCGAAAAAAAAAAAAAAATGACGCGATTGATTTAAAAGCTAGTGTACTTAAACAATAACATGTTGCACAAGTTTCGCTATTTCTTCTCTAACGAATTTCTTGTAAGTCCTGTGCGAGGTCCCCACCAATCGGAGGCCTAGGAGGCTGACTAGTTTACCTATGCTTAAGGCCGGCCCTGCAGAGGGGTCCACACGGACCCAGTTGTCTGAGATCCACATAGTTCTGGCGGAGAGCCTTGTCCCATGCAAAAGGTGATCCGCGGGAAAATAGTTGGGAATCGCTGCTCTAGTCTTTGCGTACACTGTTGACCAGACGTGTTTGGAAAGAAAATCCGCTAATATATTAAAGTCTATTTATCCGACTGCAATACTCTGATAAAGAGATAATCTTTCAATGGATTTTCCGCCCAGACCACGTGACATGTCGTTACGTCACGTAACTTTGAAAAATAATGGCGGGTGTGAAACTCGAAAGGGGCGTAATCCTTCAGCAAACAATAAAGATGTAATAAAAATAGTTGGCAAGACTGAGCATAGCTGTTTGCTTTTGCTGAGATAAAATCACAGTAAGCCAAGAGGCAATGTTAGCAGTTAAAAAAAAAAAGATTTTCAAGCATGAATTTAGTTTTTAGTAAATCAGATTTAAAAAAAGAAGTTTTTTTTTTTTTCTACTTAAGTAGAAGACTTTTTTTTTTTTTTTACCTTTTGGATTTGTATTTTTAAATGAAGAATTCATGGATTCTGTTACAAAATTGTTAATGTTTGCCAAGACATGGACTCAATCTCTAAGACACTTTCTTTTAAACTACAACAGGGGCATTTATTACTAAAAATTAATTACAATAATCTGTCCTTTATTTAAACTTCGTTTTTTTCTATTCAACGCGTCAACCATTCCTACATTAGAGCAATACCATTGAATAAGAAGAGAATAGAAAGAGATGTGAACCTAAACAAAGACTTCAAATAGTGAAGAGAGGAAGATTTGGAAAGATTTACAAACTCGATCAAATAAATATTGTCAGACACGGAATATCAGGATGTATGATATAGTAGGATGTCCCTGTTTGCTCTTTCCTCGTAATGGCCTCCATATCATCGCAACTCTTATTTGTATGCGTAATTCATTTTGTCAGAGACATGTCCCGCAAACCTCATTTGACGCTCTGTCACAACCTTAATAAGGGGTCGACTCCCAGTTCGGCATAGGATATCCTTGATTTAGACCCGATTTCTTTAACTATATCCTAAAATACGTCTTAGCCAACTTTGTTGAGCCACATTTAGTCTTTTTAAATTTTTTTGGTAGATGACCATTCACTGCACTTTATTGATGGAGCCCAGCCACTGGTAGAAATGTGTAACCTCTCTTGGCCATGCTCTTGAAATTAAGTGCCTGTAGTTTGCTTTAGATTTTATATTGAAAACGGAAGTTTTATCGTCAAAATAGTTTTTTTTGGGAGGGGGGGGGGGTTTGAACTAAAAAATCTCTGGAATTTTTTTTTAACAAATTCAAAACCCCCTAAGCTACGCTCATAGAATTTAGTGACTGTAGTTTGCTTTAGAATAATATTGAAGAGAGAGGTTTTTAACCTAAAAACTCTCTGTAGGGGGATTTTAAACTCAAAACCATCTGGAGGGGCTTTAGACTTTAAAAAAGCCCTCTGGAGGAGGCTAGACTTACAGAATTTTTAGTGTGTAATTTGCTTTTTTTTTATATTGAAGAGGTATTTTTAGCATCAAACAACGCTGAAAAGGGGGGTGGGGTTAAACTCAAACCCCCCATTTATGTATGCTCATAGCATTTTGAGTGTGTACTTTGCTTTTTTTTTATGTATTGAAGAGGTATTTTTTAGCTTCAAACCCCACTGAAGGTGGGTTTAAACTCAAAACCCCTTTGACTACGCTCATATAATTTTGAGCAACTTGCTTTTTTTTATATTGAAGAAGTGTTTTTGGTTTGAAACCTCGCTACGCTCTTAGCATTTTGAGTGCGTAATTAGCTTTTTTTTTAAATTGAAGAGATATTTTCTAGCTTCAAACACTCTGGAGGGGGTTTAAACTCAAAACATTCTTTGGCTACGCTCATAGAATTTTGAGTGTCTAATTTTCTCTTTTTATATGAAAGAGGTGGTTATTAGCTTCAAACCCCGCTTGGATGGGGTTTAAGCATAAAACCCCTCTAGGCTACGCTCGTAGAATCTAGTGACTGAAAAATGGATAGTCATATATTGAAGAGGGGGTTTTATCGTTAATTTCGGAAAGGGGGGGGGGGTAAAATCAAAATCTTCCTTAGCTATACTCTTGGAATTTGGGTATTATCGTTTGCGTTATTATAATTTTTATTTTTTTGTTTTATAGAAGAGGGAGATTCAACTGAAAAATCCCCTGGTAAGGGGTTTTATAAACTCAAAACTTCCCTTGGCTGCGCTGGGGCAAGTGATGGTTTAATATTAAAATCTCACCTAAAATAAACAAAATCAAAACAAAAAATCAGTCACTAAACTCCGACCCCCCCCCCCCTTGCGGTTTTGAGCCCCACCCCCGGCTACGTCCATGCTATATAGCATCATTTTGAATAAGTTCATATCACTAAGTCCACTACTTGAATAAACTTGCTTTATCAATACAACTACTTGGCTTCAACTTCTTAAATTCTACTTAGTACAACTTGCTGCCACAAACTGACTTACTAATACATACTGTCTTGTTACCACATACTGTCTTGTTACCACATACTGTTTTGTTACCACATATTGTCTTGTTACCACATACTGTCTTGCTACCACTACTGTACTTGTTTGATTATTCTGACTAACTTAGCCTGACTTATCTTACTCTCGATCTGTCCTCCGACCTAACTTCCGGTCATACCTAACTCATGCGCACTATTTAGATCTACATTTTCACGCCTTGAATTTACACAATTTACCAAAGTACAATAAGGTACAATAAGTTAAGTATTTTGCCTGTGACATGCCTCTTTGCCCAAACCTTTAGCAGGAGGACAGGTGATTGCAGTGGCCAGGGTTCGACCGCCCAGAGCGCATACCACGGTTATACTCTTGGATACATTATCATTATCCTTTTTTTATCCATCTTTGACCCCGCCGTCTAAACCAGTGTTTCGCAAGCTCTGCTCCGTGGAACCCTAGTGTTCCGCGATGCCTGAATATGTGTTCCACGAACTACTGAAATAATGAACTAGTAGGCCACCACGTGATTAATCTCTATAAAAAAATAAACAGTGTACGGTATTACATACTTTGAATGTGCGAAATGTTCATTTAGAGAAAAAGTTAGGGAAACACTGGTCTAAACAATTCTGTTTGGTGGGTGGCATCAAGGGGGGCTTGAGTTCGACACCCGACTCGAGCTAAAGTTGTGTTGGTTGAGCCCTTAAAGGCAGCATTGGAACCCTTTTTTCAGATACCCGAACATGCATATGTGGAATGTCAGACCATAGCGCTCTGTGCATGCTTTAAGCTAGAAAAATGCAATATAGAAATAAATAAATATTAAATAAAAACCAACAACCTTTTGTTCGTTCTAAACACAAGACTGATAGGCTGGGATAAAAATCACTTAATAGATCATCAAAATGTCTGATGGTTTCGCCTCCATCTCATTACCGTGACATTTAAACGCCATGTCACAGCACGCCCTGAGGAGGAATGGCGAATTCCATTTCTATCAGTTGCGTCGACCTAAGATGAGAAAGTGGGTGTCTGCGTGTGTGTGTGGTAGGGGGGGGGGGTAAAAGTTGGTAAGCTTCGGTGCAGGGGCATTTTTGGGGGAATGTTTTATATAGCAGAGTTGGATTAATGGAAATCTAATATTAAGGTATGTTCAAGCAGCCACCCCACACCAGGCTATTAACTTGAGTTTGCCTTCGGTAAAGGCGTCCTATTGCTAAGCCTTCGTTTTCTTGGCCAGGTGATTTTACCTGGGTTTTTATTAACTCTTTCTTGTTCTCTTTCCGCTAAACTATTAAGATTAAATTATGTCGCGCAGAGCCAAGCCTCTTGACATCAAGCTTGTGTGCTATAGACTTTGTTCTATATTAATATATATAATTGAAGACTATTAACTTTGGTGGTTAAAATAACGCATAAGTGTACATGAACATTTTGGTATATTGGGATTTATGAGAGCTCACAAAAGAAAATTACATGGAACTTCAACGATATTTCATTAAAAAAAATATTAAAAAAATAGCTATACTTTCACAGTATTGTCCAATGACTTACCCAGTATAGTGGAAGGGAGGGGAGAATTTGAAAATCCCCTAATCCTCTACTTGAGGGGGCCCCAAATGAGTGTTTTTCTACATTAAATATTTAATATTACCCAAATCCAGGGGCCCCCAAAGAAGTCAAGCACACCCGGGCCCCCCAATGATAACAAATTCTAAGCCACGCTACTGGTATTGTCCATACTAGAAAGTCTGGAAAACACTGCGCGGTTTATCTCAGATATAGGATTACTGATCTAATCCCTCTAACTTCAAACAAATGAGGACGAAGAAGATCTTGAAATAAAAAATTAAAAAAATACTAGCTTCTTCATGAAGTCATTCTATCATGCCCTGATCCAAACCTTCTGACACCTTGCAGAAGCAACATTGTTATTGTACTAGACACATGACACCCTAGTTGACCGCAACGTCCAAAAGAAGGCACCTTTACTCTAACAGGATCAAAAAGTCTTTTATTTTTATTGCATAAGTTTCAAATGTTCCCTAAGAAATGTTTGTTCTATCCTAAATCTCACAAAATACTACAGAAGATCAAAATTGTTTATACTTATGCAAACGATTTCTAAAGGAGGGCCAGAAAAACATAATTTCAAATAGAGACTTATCTCATCGGTCAACCACCTTTGAAGTAACGTCTGTATTATATAAGATAAAAAGAAGGTAAAAATTGAAAATAATTGTAGAAGCTCAACTGAGACACCAATATAGTCGGAAAATAATTACTAAAAAATTGCCCACCATCCAATGCACTTGCCCAGGATCCGAGGAACTTTCCCACGTTCCGATGAACTTGCCCAAGATTCGAGAAACTTGCCCACAATCTGATTAACTTGCTCAGGATACGAGTAACTTGCCCATCATCCGATTAATTTGCTCAGGCTCCAAGGAACTTGCCCAGGATCCGGTAAACTTATCGAGGATCCGATGAGATAAGTCTCTATGATCTGAAAAGACTATGGTAGCTTGCATAATTATTGCTGAGATGTAAAAGATGACGTCATTTAGTACAGTTATCACAGTTACGACATTATATCGTTGTAATGACGTAGTACTTCCAATAAATACCTACTCGACTTAGCGAACGTTATAATCAACAATACTAATTTCGTCAGCGCACCAGGTCAATAATCCATCTCAAGAGAATGGGCAGAAGAACAAGATTGAAGTCTTTTCATTTTCGATAAATAACAGAACAAAACATCTTTAATAAACCCCACCACATAGTACATCGTTATACTAAAAGCGCTGCTTTGGAAGACGATTCGTAATGTTGTAATTCAGAAAATGTCCATAAAATATCAAAAAAAGGGAAAAAAAAAACATCGCCCCCCCCCCCCATCCCTAATGTCTTCAACCACACCTTGAAGCTGGTTAGCAAAGCGTGCAAACGCAATCGCATTCCCCCTCCCCCCCCCCCCATCATGTTTTCATTCACGTGAAATAACTTGATAGTCCCCCCCCCCCCCCTTTCCTCATCCTTTCTTCTTGTTTCACCTACCTTGTTAGCCTACTCCTGATTAGATGCTGGCAATGTGTTGGAGATGCTCCGACCTACTTCTTGACGCCCCCTCCCTCCCAGCCCTCCTCCCCACTACCCTGTGCCACATCACTCGACTGTTTGACTTACTGCTACTATTTACCTTCAGTTTGAGCAGCGGCGAAAAGTCAAACGGCCGGCAAGTACACCAAACAACCATCTACTACCCTAACCCAGATGGAATTCTGAGAGTCTTAACGAGAAAATGACTTGACAGAGTAGCGCCAGAAATTGTTGGAGTCTTTTTTCTTTTCGGCTTCGTTAAGTTCTTGTTTCATTTATTTTCACGAAAGAAGAAAGGAAGGAAAGGGAAAAGGAATCCGCAGGTGGTGTACGACTTCCGGATTTATGGTCTATACATCCGGGTATTTCTGAATTCTATTAATAGCTCTGATCACAAATTGCGGCCCCCTGCCAATATTCCAATTTGGAGCCTAAAACTGGCCCTGGGTGTGTGGATGTGTGTGTTTTATATGTAATATTCAAGTTCCAGACCTACAATCCATGAAACATATGATGTAAAGTTCATCCGTTTCTTTAGTCGACATCACATGAGAGAGTCTCGAATCACGCCCTTCCGTTTTTACATTTCTACAATAAGAAGTAGAAGGGTAGTGGAGGACTCATAGGCATCATAGATCCATAGGTTTTAGTATCTCAGTCTTCAATAGGATTCGAACTCCCGATTTCGGTTCCGAAGCCAAGCATGTTATCTCTCTTCCACTCCATCTTTGTGTGTGTGTGGGGGGGGGGGGGTACTGCTGATAGTTCTTACAGTGAGGTTCGAAAAATATGACAATTATTTTTGGGCTATTGCGATATTCGCTGTCCATCTAATGCTCCACAAGACAGACCAACATTATGTTCGCTGTCCATCTACTGCTCCACAAGACAGACCAACATTATGTTCGCTGTCCATCTACTGCTTCACAAGACAGACCAACATTATGTTCGCTGTCCATCTAATGCTCCACAAGACAGACCAACATTATGTTCGCTGTCCATCTACTGCTCCACAAGACAGACCAACATTATGTTCGCTGTCCATCTACTGCTCCACAAGACAGACCAACATTATGTTCGCTGTCCATCTACTGCTTCACAAGACAGACCAACATTATGTTCGCTGTCCATCTACTGCTCCACAAGACAGACAAACATTATGTTCGCTGTCCATCTACTGCTCCACAAGACAGACCAACATTATGTTCGCTGTCCATCTACTGCTCCACAAGACAGACCAACATTATGTTCGCTGTCCATCTACTGCTACACAAGACAGACAAACATTATGGGCTCAAGCAAAGCTCAAGAGACAAAATATCTTTTTTTTTTCTTGTCAAATCTCTTTGCGAGTTTGTTGTCGGCAGCCAAGTTGAGATAGAAAGAGAAAAAAAAGAGAGCTTTTGAAATAGAGAAATAGAAAAATAAAGAAAAAGGACATAGAACGAGTAAAAAGAGTGAGTTAAAAGAGAGAGAGGAAGAGAGAGAGAGAAAATGGGAAAATGGTGAGAGATATACAAATATAAAGAGAGAGGGAGAAAAAAGTGAAAGATTATGCAATAGAAATAAAGAGAGAAAGATATAAAAGAGAGACAAGGCTTGAGAGCAGTGCTAGTTTGTTCCTCAGTAAAATGTTACACTTCAATGCATAACTTTTAAGCACTCACGCTGTTTCTCATGTTATTTTTCGAATGTGAGCCACCTTGAATGTTAGATCTACAAGATCACAGACGTTGTAGGCATCTAGTGAGTGTTAAGTGGTTTTCTCTTGATACCATCATTCTAGATACTTTATAGTTAAGTGTTGGTTCGTTGTTTCTCCTGCTGCTCCAGACAACATCTCCTATACACACATATATTAGCCTCGGCGAAATAATATTATCACACCAAGCAGTAGTAGCATTTGGATGTGGTGGCTAAACAGTAAAACGCTTGGCTTCCTAATTGATGTTTCACGGGTTCTAATCTCAATGAAGACCGGGATTTATAATTACGGGATATTTAAAAACGCCACTGAGTCCACCTAACTCTAATGGGTCTCGACATAAGTTATGAAAGAAAAGGCGATTGGTCGTTATGCTAGCCACATGACACCCTCGTTAACCGTCGGCCATAGATACGAACTACCTTAATATCATCTGCTCTATTGATCGCAAGGACTTAAGGGGGTACTTTAATGTACATTTGCTATATTATTATTTCAAAAAAAAATTTTACTTCTACTAATTCTTTGGCACTGCCAGGGTGGAAGTTTGTAGTCCCATGAATATTGTTCAGTTTAAAGGTTGGAAGGTCTGCATCCGTTTTGCTTTCAGAGAGATAACGAGATACTTCCTGGGTATGTATACAGCCTTTCATTGGCCTTGAAGATGTCTGCAAGGTCATTTGTAACCTATCATTCGATTCATTTCGCATTATGGTTACATAAGGTATAATGTTATTTTATCTAACTTCCATAGACTTTATTCATTTTTAGTGGCCCTTGTAAAGAGAAAAACCGCTATTATTTTTTTTTTGTTGTAAATTTTCTGTTACGTCCGTCCGTCTGTCATATTTCAACAAGCGTTTTGGCTAGTACTCTCTCTCTCCCTTGTTTCTCTCTTGTCTCTCTTTACCCCTTGCCTCTCAAGTCTCTCCCACTCTTACTTTCCCGCCTCTCACTCACTCTGTGCTGTATATTTTATCATGTTTCTCGTGTCTCTATATTAAATTATCTGTATTTTTCTCGTCCAACTGTCTTTCTCAACCCGTCTTAAATCTCCCACCCTTTTCTCTCTCTTTCATACTTCTCTATCTTTCTCTCCTGTTTCTTCTCTCTCTCTCTCTCTTGTATCTCTCCCTTGTACTTCCCTTGTATCTTTCTATCTTGTATCGCTCTATCTTGTACTCTCTTGTATCTCTCTCTCTCTCTCTCTCTTGTATCTTTCTCTTGTCTCTCATAACACCTTGTCTCTCTCTCTCTCTCCTGACTCTCTCTCTTATATCTATTTTTTTCCTCGTGTATCTATGTCTCTTGTGTCGCTCGTATTTCTCTCTTACTACTCTCTCTAATCTCTCATAACCCATTGTCTCTCGCTCTCTCTCTTGTTTCTCTCCATCTCTGTCATCTGTACCTCTCTTGTCTCTCAAGCCTGTCTTTCTCTCTACCGTATCTCTTGTTTCTTTTTACCCTTTGTCTCTCTAGTCTCCCCCTCTCTCCTGTTTATGTTTCTTTTATGTCTCTCTTTCTCTCTGTCTTTTTCTTATCTGTCTCCTACTCTGTTTTCTGTCTCTATTCTGTCTCTCATTTTTGTTATGTTTCTCTCTAGTCTCGCTCGCTAGTCTATGTACATGTCTGTCTGTGTCTGTCTCTCTCTTCACTCTCTCCTGTTTCTCTGTCATGTCTCTCTCTCTCCAGTACTCACACCATGACAAGAACCAGAAAAACTGAGTATCGGTGATGAGTGAGCCGGGCGTCGCTTGAAAGACGAAGATCTGGGTCTTTCTGCTGTGGTTGTTTATCCATTAAATTCATCTCGTTTCGCCGTGTCCTAGGCTTCACCCTCTCACTAGAACATTGAACAAAGAGCAAAGAGAATATTCCCATTAGCCCCCCCCCCCCCCCCCACCCCCCAACCCAAACCTTTCCACTCCAATGAGTTGGGGCTTAGGTTAAAACATAGTAATTATTATGCAAACATTTTGTAATGGCATGTAGTCTAATTACTTGAGAACGTGACTTGTACCGGGATCATGCCTGTTTAAATATCAGCTAACAGGTTCTGATTCTGTAAGTGGATATTACAGGCTATTATATAGACATGTATAAGGAAAAATCAAATATTTAAAAATATAAAAAAAACGCATGAAAAAGTAGAAAATAAGAGATTGAGTCAAAGTGAAATTCACACTCAACGCTTTGATTTGTTCTCAGGGGCGTAGCTAGGAATTTGACATCCTTTTTGGGCCCAGAGGTGGTTGACCTTTTTTGGGGGGCCCCTGCATTTTGCGTAATATTTAATATTTAAAGTTTAAAAACACGTAACACCCTTAATACCCTAGCTACCCCAATGTTTGTTCATTTTAATTTTACAAAGCTTATATCAACTCACTCTGCTTGTTTGTATGTCTGCCTGTTTGGTAAAAAGTTTGTACACGTCATTTCTCCGACACCCAATCTGGGATCAAGCTGAAAATTTGCAGTTATTTCTTTTACCTGACAACACAAGAATCAATTTTTTTTTTTAAAGTTAACCAATTAGTTAATTAGCTATTACTAATTTTTTTTAAAATTATTTTGTTTTGAATCGCTAACAGGGAAAAGAAAGAGTATTTAACTGAAGATGTAGTATACGTTTAAATAGTTCCCTTTTTATTCCGTCGATTGAGTCTTAGTGAACACAAACATGAACTACGACGAGACTATAGGAACAATACAAAACTATACAATGTTCTATGTTCATAAGAACTTTACTAGCAGAGTGGTTACAGTGTCGGCTTGAGGAGGCTTTAGCCACGAGTTCGAATTCAACTTATCCCCCCCCCCTTTATTTTTATAAATGCTTTTTTATTATTAGTATAGATCTATTGGGAAGACAACATAAAAGAATAAAGAATTGAAAGAAATTCCAAGGCGAAAGACAGAGAGGAATTTAGAATGACGGTCAACAGATCATGTGTGTTGTCCCAGCGGTACACCAGACTAAAGGATAGGTGAAGGTGATTGCCTTTAAAACGTAATCTTACTAACATTCATTGAGATGTAGCAGCACATTTTCCTTTAGAATCTTTTTTAGTTTAATATGTAAACCATGCAAAATATTAAAAAAAAGAAATACTTTTTAAAAAATCAACAAAAGCTTTTATACGGGAAAAAAATCCACATTTACAAATATTTCCCAATTTCTATATAAAACAAAATTAATTAATTATTACGTATTAATATTTTTTTTTTTTAAATTGACTCATACGTTGTCATCGACAGTGACTACTTGCACCGACGTGTTTTAAAAGCTCCGATGGTATGTTATCAATTCCAGGTAACTTTAAGTGATCTTATTGCTTCCTCTACCTATGACTCTAGAATTGGAGCCTCGCAAAGTTCTCTGTTGACCCAAAGTATTTTGTTTATTAGACTGTAATTGGAATATATCTCGAAGTTATACAGATCTTTGCACTATTCTGTCCACCTTCTAAGCACATCTGCTTTTTCAGTCAGAAGAATTCCATCTTTGTTTTCAATCACCGTGGTTCTAGCTTGTCTTATGTTGGTTCAAGCTTTGAATGTTTCTTTACCTCTTTACTATTGCCAACTTTCAAGCTACTATCGAGTATGGAGCACTGGTCACTGATCCATTTTTCTTTTGCCGAATTCATTTTCATGCGGTGTATTTCTTTGTTGATCGTGATGTATTCTTCCGCCATCGAGGGGATTCAATCTCTTTGTCTTTTTTAGTTCTCTTCTAAAGAAAAAGTAAACTTTCCCTTTCAGACCTTGTGGTCTATATAGGGCAGATGATGTAAAAGTCGTCTGTTTCCGTCGCCTACGGTTAACGAGAGTGTCATGTTGCCAGCACAACGACCAACCGCCTTTTTTTTTTCCCCAACTAATATCAGGTACCCATTAGAGCTGGTCTAACAGAATACAGTATAATAGGATTGCTGCAATATACAATTTTAAAACATCTTTATATTTAATTGTGAATTGTGCCGGGCAGATTTACACGAATATAAAGTTGTGTATTTAATTAATATATAGTTCGAATGTAGTTAAAATACCAGAACATATGAGCTAAAATTAAAACTGAAATGAAATCATTTTATAGAGTTCTCCAAATTTTCTGTTTAGTAGGTAAACTTAGATTAGACTAACCTATAGGCTCATTCTTGGAATGGCACCCATTAAGTAATGCATTCACATGATTCACCATAGCATTGAGTACGATAGCATATTGTTTTATTAAAGTGTTATTTTTTTTAAAGCGTTAATTAACTATACAAACAGATACTGGTTTAATTCCCTTAATAATCTTCCTTTGTATTATGGTAAATTCAGTCAAGTTAATTAATCCTTACAATGATTTTGTGCGAGAAATGACTCATCGATGTTCTGTTTAAACGCAATGAGGCTATGTGTATGATTATAATTTAGTTGCCACTTATGAATAGGCTTTCCTTTTCTTTCACCCCGTATCCGTGCTGATTCTACCAGACCTCCTGGATCTCGGTGTCAACTGGTAGAGATTGGTTGTTTCGGGTTTGTAAGGGGAAAACCTAGCGTATTGGTTTGCTTAAGGCTTGTATTTGTTATATGCCTCAACGTACCTCTGGAAGATTTGGGATCAACCAAGAATAAAAATCAGGAGCCCGTGATCCTTAGGCAGCCCTGCAGCACACAGTATCACACCCTGGCAGAATCTGCAATGCTGCTGATCCCATTCCATTGGACACATCAGTCCATCCATGGCTATCTAATGCCCAGGCTTTCTTCTCGCTTCCACGAGATAATCCATAGCCGCCTCTTGTTATACTCCTAAAAACCTAACAAGATAATGACTAAATAAAGGTTTTAAAGAAAAACAAGACGAAATGGACTCTTATGACGTCCATACTGTGGCCCGCGGGTATATTCCGACCCTTGATGGTTCGATTTTTTTTTTTAATTTCGATGCGGACCGTTTTGGAAATTCCTATGACCTCCAGACCGAGAAGAGTCACGTGCCTCTTACTTAGTGGAACTATTCTAACATGTAATAGAAGACACTGGCGACTAACGCAAGAACTAAACATTTCCAGTGTATGTTTTGTAGTGAGTCATGTTTGTGTTTTGTGTTATCAAAATGTAGCTTTTTGCTCAATCTGTCATGGATACCCAATTGTTCTAGAGCCATTCACTACAGTGCGTTTTTTTTCTCATCAGCCAAAGGTCTCAGGGGAAAGATGAACTACAATTAAATTGGGACGGCTGCCTTGTCGTTTGGCACTAGTCTGGACTGACGATGGTTCCTGGTTCAAGCCTTGCTCGCCTTCCCAACCCACTTGCGTTATTGAGGGAGGCTTGGGCTGGGATGTAATAATTGTCAATTCTTAATGAAAATCCGAACAATAAAAAACAAAACAAAGTTCTATTGTTCCCATACTAAACAGACTGCTATTAAATAGACTGCTATTAAACAGTCTGCTATTAAATAGACTGCTATTAAACAGACTGCTATTAAACAGACTGCTATTAAACAGACTGCTATTAAACAGACTGCTATTAAATAGACTGCTATTAAACAGACTGCTATTAAACAGACTGCTATTAAATAGACTGCTATTAAACAGACTGCTATTAAACAGACTGCTATTAAATAGACTGCTATTAAACAGACTGCTATTTAACAGACTGCTATTAAATAGACTGCTATTAAATAGACTGCTATTAAACAGTCTGCTATTAAACAGACTGCTATTAAATAGACTGCTATTAAACAGACTGCTATTCAACAGACTGCTATTAAATAGACTGCTATTAAATAGACTGCTATTAAACAGTCTGCTATTAAACAGACTGCTATTAAATAGACTGCTATTAAACAGACTGCTATTAATCAGACTGCTATTAAATAGACTGCTATTAAACAGACTGCTATTAAATAGACTGCTATTAAACAGACTGCTATTAAACAGACTGCTATTAAATAGACTGCTATTAAACAGACTGCTATTAAACAGACTGCTATTAAACAGACTGCTATTAAATAGACTGCTATTAAACAGACTGCTATTAAATAGACTGCTATTAAACAGACTGCTATTAAATAGACTGCTATTAAATAGACTGCTATTAAACAGACTGCTATTAAATAGACTGCTATTAAACAAACTGCTATTAAACAGACTGCTATTAAATAAACTGCTATTAAACAGACTGCTATTAAATAGACTGCTATTAAACAGACTGCTATTAAATAGACTGCTATTAAATAGACTGCTATTAAATAGACTGCTATTAAACAGACTGCTATTAAATAGACTGCTATTAAACAGACTGCTATTAAACAGACTGCTATTAAACAGACTGCTATTAAATAGACTGCTATTAAACAGACTGCTATTAAACAGACTGCTATTAAACAGACTGCTATTAAATAGACTGCTATTAAACAGACTGCTATTTAACAGACTGCTATTAAACAGACTGCTATTAAACAGACTGCTATTAAACAGACTGCTATTAAACAGACTGCTATTAAACAGACTGCTATTAAATAGACTGCTATTAAACAGACTGCTATTAAACAGACTGCTATTAAACAGACTGCTATTAAATAGACTGCTATTAAATAGACTGCTATTAAACAGACTGCTATTAAACAGACTGCTATTAAAAAGACTGCTATTAAACAGACTGCTATTAAACAGACTGCTATTAAATAGACTGCTATTAAATAGACTGCTATTAAACAGACTGCTATTAAACAGACTGCTATTAAACAGACTGCTATTAAATAGACTGCTATTAAATAGACTGCTATTAAACAGTCTGCTATTAAACAGACTGCTATTAAATAGACTGCTATTAAACAGACTGCTATTAAACAGATGCTATTAAATAGACTGCTGTTAAACAGACTGCTATTAAACAGACTGCTATTAAACAGACTGCTATTAAACAGACTGCTATTAAATAGACTGCTATTAAACAGACTGATATTAAACAGACTGATATTAAATAGACTGCTATTAAACAGACTATAATTTTACACAGTGAAACTAAAGATACATAAATGAAACATAGAGTAATGAAACCGTCTTAAAGTAGACAGAATTAAAACAGACTAAAATAAGAAATTAAACACATTGAAATTAGACCAACTGAACAAAACCACACTGACTAAAGTCAAACAACCAAACATACTGAAAACAGACTGCGACCACCACACCGCAGCCAAACAGACTGAAGCCTGAACGAGTGATAATTCTTCACTTTAACCACATTTTATTTCTCACCTCGTGCTGCGCGTGACATCCCACGTGCCTGTACGGTAACGAACATTTATTTCAAATTGAGGGGATCAAATAAGTTGTATTAAGTGAAGCAGTTTTTAAACGTCTTTTGTAATTTGTGTGTGAACCGTCAGTCGAATGTAGCTAATTCCGGTTCATTAGGGCAACACGCAATTTGTTTCATGTCTGCAAATCCTCAACGTCATAGTTCCATCAACGCCTAGTGTGGCATGGTAGGGCGCCACATCTCCCACACATCCTTTATCTCTTGGTATTTGATTCTCTCCCCCCCCCCACACACCTTTTTCCTGAGAGATTTTGGCTTTCATAGTTCCATAGAATTGTTATAATTCAGTTGATTCTCATTAATTTTAAATGTGATGTCAAGTACCTACTTTTATGTACATTTAACCCATGATGATAACTTGGTGATGTCATTTGAATTTCCCGCCAATATTCTCTTGCAAATAGCAAATGTGTGCAGCCCATGATGAACTCTCGCCTATGTCTAGCTGTTTCTTGCATTAGGTCAATTGATACAAGCGTGTAAAGGTTCTCAACACTTTGTATGTCTATAGATTTAGTCTCAAAAATTACTTTAGAGCTAGAAATAGTTCAGAGGGGAATAATAATTTCATCAATCTCTGCAATAGCTGTAATCTAGAATATTCGAGAACATATGGGTTAAGTTAAGAATATACATAGCGCAAGAATTGTAATCTGGGCAATAGACTCTTGCTGAGTCCATTTCTGTACAGTTGCTATTTTTATAGCTGGTGCCGCCCGAGAACTCACTCACTCTGTCTGTATGTCTGTCTGTATAGTAAAAAGATAGGCAGACAGAGTGAACTGGTATAAGCATTGTAAAAATATGTCTAATCGCACAGATTTATTTTGTCTAGATCAATTTGTGAATTTAATTACATGAGCGATCCAAACTAATTGATACAATTTCACTTAATTTTTAAAAATGTTTTTCTTCTTCTATTGTAGAGATTTTCTTGGAAAATTGAGCGTGTTTATTAATTTTAGGAATTCTATTTGAATTTTGAAAATGTTCGATTCTAATTAGAGATTGTCTGTCTTCTCCACACCACCGATTCTAATTAGAGATTGTCTGTCTTCTCCACACCACATCTATTATCCCCGAAAACGTTCGACAATCATGTCATCGGACTTGAAGTTTGAAAGTGTGTACTAGAACAGAACTAACCACCCAATAGCAGAATGTACGAAGTGTTCCGTTAAGGAAAAAGTTTGGGAACCACTGACGTAAGTATTACAGCTCATTGTCTAGGTCGTAGAGCAAGTCATTCAGACATGGAAGTAGACTGAAAGGTCAACATTTGAAGACTTGTGTATTACTGCATTTCAGTTCAAAGTTACAGGGCTAATGATACAACATAACTCTTGTATTGTTCTCTAGAAACATGACCATTTCAAACTAAATATTTGCAAGTCATTTCTTCGTCACCAATCAATGTAGTAACCGTTCCTTTTAGAGACCCGACTTGACCTTTTTTGTATAATATATATATTTATTTAATTGTTTAGAACTGATCATATACTTTGACAAAAATCACGGTTTAATCTATTGTAAAATAAACAAACAATCTATTGTGAAAACAAACAAACAATATCTTTTTTGTTTGAAAGTTATCGCCCTCGCCTGACAGAGCAGCTAGCATCATCAATACACTCCGTTTCCTAGACAACAGGCTAACATTATACATCCGGGACACTTGGCGACTATAAGACATCTCTTCTCTGAATATGTTAGAACTACCTTTTCTTAACACTTTCTCTCCTTATCAACGATGCCATCGTTGATTTGACTCCATTAAATTAAATTAACTTTTGATTTAAGAAAGTGTAATTTGTGAAATATTAAAAGAGCTGCACTCACCAAAAATTATATATCCAAAAGTAACGTTTTCTGAGTTCAAACAAAAATGTTATTAAAGTATAATCCTAACAGGGTAAAATGTACAAATGTGAAAAATGAAAAATTCTCTCAGAACATAGAAAAATAATTACGGAGATAAAGAGTTAAAGATACTGAACTGTTTCCAGTGGTACTTAAAACAAACTGACAACGATTTACACAAGGCAAAAATCATCGCATACTAGATATAAAATTTTTGAAAAAGGATAAAGAGATTTAAAAATTGGAGTCTACTATTGCTATGGGGTAGTAGGAAAAAGGGATTGAGAAACATTGCTATAGAAGAAAGAAGCTTTGAAAACAATGCGTTACCATTTGGCTTTATCTTTTACCTTACACGTGTGTGTGTGTATGAGCGTATGGAGTGGGGAATAAGGACATTTATTGTGGTTTATTTTAAGGGGGCTGATACAGTTAAGCTTAGCGCCCGAGGCGCATAGCTTACTCGCCGACCAGCGCTAATGGTGAGATATTGTACCGTCCGTCGACCCGGCGCCTAACGAAAACATAGGCAATGGGCGGTCTATACGTGGACTCCCTGTGACGTAACGATGCCAATTAGGACAATTTTCTTTAAATAAGTATATATTGAAATCTTAAACTAGCTTGTGTGATTATAAAAATAATACCTTACAGATTTTAGCGTAACCAGCAATGGAAGTCGGCAAATATATTCAACGATTCCTGTTTCAGTTTTATCTATATAGCTAGACGTCCAGAAAGCTATGCGCTTTATTTTTTTACTGCTAAAGTCATCACGGTTTAGCTGAGTATCGCAGTTTTAAATTAATGCTTGCTTTGTAAAGAAGATAACTCATACAAGAGAAAAGCTAAACACACTCCAAGAACTACTATTTAATTACAACCATGGAGATAAAAACAGCGCTACTTGATGCCAATGTCAACGATATACTGAATAATTTGAACAAAGAATCAGATGCAGACTGTATCAGACCTGACCTTCTGCAGGTCATACATCATATTCGTAGGCCTTCATTAGGTCAAAACTCAGAGCGAGGTAGTCCACGATCTATCACCTGTGAAGTGGCTACGAGCTATTGGTCTAAACTGCCCACAGGTTGTGACGTAGCAGGTCAGTGTTCAGGCTTTCTACAACGATTGGTCTCGGTCCGACGCAGATTTAAGTCTGAGCTCGCCTGATTGAAGGCCGCACTGTGATTCTGGATAGACCCGATCAGCGAGTTTTTGTAGCCTGGGAAGTATCACTTGGCAAAGACTTTGCCTACACATAAATACGTTATAACAAATCTTTAAAAAAAACACAAAAAAACAGAATATTATTACATTTTAAACCAATTAATATACACCGACTCAGCATATGTAAGAATGATTACATTTGTAAGCATCAGTTTAATCTTATACTTCCTAAGATAAAATATATCCTACGAATTCAGAATATGGAAATACGTTTGGTTTAGAGATATGCAACTTTTATAGACACATATAAACGAGAACTGGAGAGAGAGAGAGAGATTGAGGGAGAGAGAGAGAGAGAGAGAGAGAGGTTGATGGAGAGGAAGAGAGAGAGAGAGAGAGGTTCAGAGAGAGACGAACGACATGGAAAATGTGTGTGAAACATGAAAACTGAAAAAAATGTCTGTCATATTATTCTTCCAATTTCATCTTCCTCCTGTCTCATGATTTCTCTCATCTCTTTATCCCCCCCCCCCCTTCTCTCTCTCCTAAATCTTATCTGCCTCTAGCTCTTTCTCTATTTTTACACTTTCTTTCTTAATCTGTCTGTTCTCCTTCACTCTTTCTTTCTCCCTTAACACCTGTCTCCTCTAATTCTCTCAATGGTATGTAAAGCAATTAGCCTTTTAAACAGATCGTAACAAACAATTATTTAGGCCGAATTATTGAAAAAAAAATTTCGTCAAAGTTATTTGGCAACAAGGAAAGAGGCGGGAAGAGCCAAGTGACATTACTTGCTTCTTGACCTTGAACAGAAATCCTATTTTAGACTTACTTAGACTCCCTATAATGTTGTGAATGGCAGACAACTATTTACAGAATCACTGAAACAAAGGTTAAAGGTAAGACATATGTCTGCTTCTGCAGCATCGCAGTTACGTTGCATCCCCTCCAGAATGTTTTGCTCAATGGCACTTTGGGTCGAAATGTAACTGAAACTAAACAAACTGCTCAAGGGCTCGCCTCTACCCCAAATCTGACCGATCTATCTCGTCCTGAGGTTTAAACAATGGAGAGGTCATTTGAGAACTGAAGCTGTTTGCCTAAGGAGCTTTGCGTGTACTCTGACATTGGGGACCTTGAAAAGCATTCCCGTTTTCCTGGACCGTGTTACAAGCGACTAAAGCTCTCAATGTGTTCCTCTTAAGCGTGAGCACTGACCTAGTTCAAAAAGTGATGTCATGTAGTCCTTAGTTTTAGCTACCTCGGAACAAAGGGAAATACACGTGCAAGACAATTAGCGCCCATTACACTAAAGATACATCAGATCTGGACAAAGTAGTCAGCTCCAGTTCACTAATGCTAGGACAGAGAGATTTTAAAACACCTTCATTCAATTTTCAGTGCGCTTCAAAGTCATTCGTCGTCAACAAGTCATCAAAAGCTGGCTGTCTTTCCGCCAGCTTGTGATATGTAGATATTGATTGTATTTGTATCTATATCATTATTGTTATATTAGTACATTTAGACTATTGAAGTCAAACTGTTTCCTTTTGTTTAGACCAATACAAATTATCTTATTTAAACTTTGCGCACCTCCTCACATTGTCAATCTCGAAAGAAATATATTTTTGTCTGTGTCTTTTTGCTATAAGAGTTGGATGCTGAATGTTTTTAGCGGCCCCCGTAAGGGGAAAAAGCTGCTATTAGGTTTGTGCAAAATGTCCGTCTGTCTGTCTGTCCGTCTGTCCGTCTATCACACTCAGATCTCAAAAACTAGAAGAGATATGAAAAATATTATTTCATCATTAAATCCGGCTTGAAAAGTTTTGGTGCAACGGCTACTTTTGGTTTTCTAAAAAGCAAACCGTTTAATTTATAAAATTAATTATGCAAGCGATTTTTTCATAAAAATACACCGATTCTAAAACAATTACGTAAATGTAAGTGAGGCAATGTTACAATATGCTAACAAAGATTAATTGTTTTTGTGTATTTCCAGTATCACTAAGTCAAATATATTTATAAAATGTACAGGAAATGTTTACAACAAATATAAATAATACTTAAAGATGTTTTTTTCTGGTTAACTAGCTGCTAAAATTAAAAGAAAACATTTCTGTTTGTTTATAAAGGCTAAAAATGCACTTTGTATGTAAATATCATGCACATTTTTTAAAATGGACTTTTTAAGCAGCGACTTTCGTGCAGTAGCGTAACATCGCAACATGAATAGGTGCTAAACCAATTCCTTAAACTATAAAAAAAATCATATTTTATTTATTTTTTTGTTTAGTGCCCCTATCCGAAGAAAAGAAGCTTATTTTTTTGCGTTTTGTCTGTTCGTCGGTCTGTCCGTCACGATTAGATTAACAGATAACACTATAGGCTATTGTAAATCTGATTTAACCTTTAATTTTTTCATTCAGAAATATTGCAATAGTTTAAAGTACCTATAATAGATTGTTCCGGATGTTTTGTGAAAAACAAATCAATGCCAATGAATATTTGTTTGCTCTTCTAAGTTATAGTAGATTTTATTTCCATGCTTTAACGTTGCAAGAAACACATGATCTTCAATATATATTGTTCGGGTTTTTTAATGTAACTAGCATATAAATGCTAAAAATATCTATACTGATTTATAGTTCATTAACTATAAAGTTGTTCCGGATATTGTTTTATAAAAAACAAATTTATATCAAATAATTATATTTTTTTCAAAAATATCGATAATAGGTTATTCAGGATTTTAAAATAAGAAAGTAATTTACTAGAAACGATTATTGAAAATCAATTTTTAGACTTATTTTACTGTTAATTTTCTTGCCGAAACATAATAAAAGTTGTTTTATCTGTAAAGAATGTTCCGGATTTTGTTTCGAAAAAGAAATCGACCTACATTACCTTAATTTTCTTACAAATCGTCGCCAAAAATTATCCGAATTTTATATGAAAAATCTAATAACGATAATAAATGTTTGAAATCGTTATTGTAATAAATAAAACAAATAATTTTCTCATTTACGAAAATTGGTTGTTCCGGATTTTTTATGAAAAATAGTTTAACTCTATTTATGTAAAATTGTACTTCTCTCTTACACTTCATTTAACTTTCTATCTAAAACGTTAACAAATCTAATTATCGTTAATATTAAGCTCTGATTTTTAAGAAAACCAACTTCCTAACACCAAAGTATGGTTTGATAAAATCTCCATAAGGGTATGGTACATCTAATTTTCATAACAGGCCGTCCCAGAAATTTAATTAACGGCATTTGATTAATCTGGAATTCTTATTTTTGCTCACTATAAATATATAAACATCCGGAACAATCTATAATAGAAACTTAAAACTAATGCGATGTTTCGGAAATTAATTTTAATCAGATTTTCAATAGCTTTTAGTCTTTTTTTTCTCGCTATTAACATAACGGACAGACAAACTGACAGACAAAACAAACAAAAAAGCGTCTTTAATCCTTTTATATATATATATATTAAGTCTAACTAGCCCATCAAATAAAATGCTAAAAGAACAAATTCGGTGCACCAATGTCTATGATCCCTCGAGAAGCTGCTCGTATAGATGACATTTTTTAGTCTAACTAGGACGTGTGACGTAATGAAACTTTTTTCCTTTGACATCATATGGAGTTATTCTTTAAATGAAATACTAAAAGAAATCACTCGGTGCACCGATGTCTATGAACCCTCAACAAGCTGCTCGTATAGATGATATGTTTTAGTCTAACTAGGCCGTGTGACGTAGTGGATTTTTTTTCCTTTGACGTCATATGAAATAAATTTTTTAAATGCTAAAACAACTCGGTATAGTAATGTTTATTAAACCTCGTAATGTGACTCGCATTTTAAAAAGACATAATAGATTTAGATCTAATCTAGATTTTTTACACTAGATCTAGATTTTTGGTTGGTAGACCTCCACCCAGAATAACAAGGTCATGGCTGGAATATCTCAGCCTTACAAGGTTCTTTGGTTCAGCTAAAGTTGATTTTGAGAAGCGGAGGCTGAGCGGCAAAGTGCTTGGCTTTCAACTCGAGGGTCAAATTCTAGTAAAGACTGTGAACCTGACATTAGTTGGGGAAAAGTAAGGTGGCTGTTAGTTGTGTTAACCGTCGGCCACAAAAACAGATGACCTTTACATATAGATCGCAAGGTCTGAAAAGGGGTACTTAGCTTACTTTAACAAACAAACAAAAAACAACAACAGTGGCTTTTCTTTTCTAAAGTTGATTTTGCCGTACCTGCCCTCAAATCCTAGTTTCAACATTATGAATTAGGTAGAGGTAGCTAAACCTAAGCTTTCCTGAGAAGATGCAAATGACAGAAGTATGAGCAGAAATGTCAAAGGAGTTCTTTTATTGGCCATCATTTCTTTTTAATAATACATCTATTCAGGTCAGAACTTGATGGTACCAGGGAGAGACGCATTGCGGGGGTGGGGGGGAGGGCAAGGGGGCACGATGCCCCGGGCGCCACCATTAGGGGGTCGCCACACTCAGTCTATATTTCTATATGATATCCATGGAAAATTGGGGGGGGGGGGGAGCGCCAATAAACTACCTTGTAACATCAGTTTTTGCTCACTACGCCTCTGGGCCTCTGCTACCAGGAACATGGGCGCGCCGCGGTTCTCAAAAACGGCTCTTAATATTTCCCTATAAATTTAGAAGTTGATGTATTTAGCTGAGAAAAAAGAATTACTAGCTCGTTGGCCACACTGGGAAAACTTAGTTTGACAGTAATAATGTTTCAAAGTAAAAAAAAAAATAATAAATGTAAATTTGGATATAAATTTGAGTAAAAAAATATGATATAGTCATGGCATAGTTGTTTATTAAATATAAAATTGCTTAACGCTTATTGATAGATAATCTAAGCTTTGCTTATATACTTACATAACTCTAATATACATTACATCTAGATTCTAGATCTAGAATTTGATCTAGATTTAAGAGTTTTAAATTGAAAATGTAGGTATAGATCTAGATCTAGTCTATGTAATTATAATGGTAGTGTATCTTAATCATTATTATTTTTGTTCTTATTAATGTGAATATTCACTTTCGCTGTCCATCCATCTTATTTGACATTAGAGCCTAACCTCTGACCTCTGACCTGACGGCCGTCTCTCTCCCCTACTCTCTCTATTAGTCTTGACTAGAATTTCTTTTAATGACTGGACCGCCCATTTCTGATGATGCTTACCAGGGCCGGATTTAACAATTGCGGGACCCTATGCGAATCGGATTGCGAGGGACCAAGTCAGTGTAGGGATAAGGATAGTACATGAAAATTTAGATTTTCTATCTGAAAATAAATTTGTCATTGCATTAAATGTTATTAAATGAAAGCTGAGAATGCTTTTTTTCTTTATCGTGCGTAGTTCTGGTGTTTACCATATTGAATGACACCGCCAAATGACAATGTTGTCAATTTTTGAAGGAGATTTTTTATGAGATTTTAGGAGATTTTAATAATTTCAGGGGATTTCCAGAATTTTTGCATATATTTTAAAATTTCAGGAGATTTCTAAGAACTCCTGGAATCAGGAGGCAGTAGAAACCCTGAAAGTATAAGTTATAATGGTTTGATTTGAAAGCTGTACACCTATTGAAGTGTCTGCTGCTTACCGTCGTTTCTTTTGTTAGTATTATTAGAAGTGTTCTGCGCTATGCTACGTGATTGAATGGTCGCCTTGAGGCAGACATCCAGACCTATCATTTATCACATAGAACGTAGATCTAGATCTGGGCTTTATTTATTTATTCCCACCAGCTTTCTTGATTCTGGGGAATGCTTTTTTACTCCCTTAGGGGAATTTTTGAAAAGGTTGTTTTCACTTTAGGGGTAAACATTTGAAACGCGAGTATCTCAACGCTTAGAAAGCAAGATGGCGCCACACTCATTGTTAGAATTTTTTTTTTCACACGCTTAACGCCCTTGTCCCATTTCCTCCCGCTCGAATCTACTGCTCGCTCCCCGGGGCGAACACAATAGGTTAAACAGCAGTTTTGGTCCAGTATACTTTTTCTTTCTCCCGCCCCCCTTCTTTCTCTCTGGTTATGTCTCTCATTCTCTCTTTCTTATCTTCTGAAATAGGGACATTAATTAAAAAAAGAAGATAATTACCTCCTTACCTCGCTCTTTCTTTCTTTCCTAATCCTCTCTATCTCTACTCTCTTTCTCAATCTCTCTCTTTCTCTTGCTTTATCTCTCTTTCTCTCTCTCTCTCGCTTTCTCTATCTCTTTCCCTCTCTTTCTCTCTCTCTTTCTTTCTCTCTCTCTTTTCTCTCTCTCTCTCTCTTTCTCCCTCTCTTTCTCTCTCTCTCTCTCTTTCTCCCTCTCCCTCTCTTTCTCTCTCTCTCTCTCTCTCTCTCTCTCTTTCTCTCTCTTTATTTATCTCTTTCCCTCTCTTTCTCTCTCTCTCACTCTTTCCCTCTCTTTCTCTCTCTCTCTCACTCTTTCCCTCTCTTTCTCTCTCTCTATTTCTCTTTCTCTCTCTTTCCCTCTCTTTCTCTTTCTATTTCTTTCGCTCTTTCCCTCTCTTTCTCTCTCTTTCTTTCTCTTTCTCTCTCTCTCGCTTTCTCTTTCCCTCTCTTTCTCTCTCTCTCGCTTTCTCTCTCTTTCTCTCTCTCTCTCTTTCCCTCTCTTTCTCTTTCCCTCTCTTTCTCTCTCTCTCTCTCTTTCCCTCTCTGTCCCTCTCTTTCTCTCTCTCTCTCTTTCCCTCTCTGTTCCTATCTTTCTCTTACTTTCTCTCTCTCTTTCCCTCTCTTTCTCTCTCTTGCTCTCTCTTTGACACTCTTTCTTTCTCTCTCTTTCTCTCTTTTTTTCTCTCACTCTTTTCCCCTCTCTCTCTTTCTCTCTCTCTCTCCCTCACAACTTAACACTGTTTGGAAGGAGAAGTATGAATGAGCAAGAGTTGGGAAAGCAAGGGAGATAAATAGTTATAAAGCAGTAGATAATCATATCAACTCTGATAAACAGAGTATCAAAGGTACAAATCTAATCATTTATGCACTAACACTTTGTAGAGTCCGTTGCGTTGTGTTCGGATATTACTAAGCATAGATTCAGAACCACCTGATCATGGGTTCAAATCCCAGCAAAGTGTAGTCCTTGAACATCGTTTTGTTTTAGAGACTTGACATTAATTGTGGGCAATATGGGCGTAGCCAAAGGGGGGGGGGGTTGGGGTTCAACGGGGAACGGAATTAAGTGACTGATTTTTGCTTTCATTTTGTTTATTTTAGGTGAGATTTTAATACTAAATCATCACTTACCACAGCACAGCCGAGGGGGTTTTGAGTTATAAACCCTCTACCAGGGGGTTTTGAGTTTAAAACCCCATACCAAAGGGTTTTGAGAAAAAAAAACCTATCAGGGGGTTATGAGATACAAATCCCTCTACTAGGGGGTTTTGAGTTTAAAACCCCCTACCAGGGGCTTTGAGTTTAAAACCCCCTACCAGGGGTTTTGCAGTTATATCCCCCTCTTCCTTAAACAAAACTAAAAAAAAAAATGCAAACGACAATCCCAAATTCCAAGAAAACAGCTAAGGAAGATTTTAACTTTAAAACCGCCTCCAAAATCTACGATAAACCTCCTCTCAATAAAAAAAAAGCAAATTACATAGTCACAATTCTATTGGCGTAGCCAAAGGGGTTTTGAGTTTGAATCCCCCTCCTCCAGATGGATTTTTCTTTAAAGTTTAAAACCCCTCCAGATGCTTTTGAGTTTAAAATTTCCCTACAGAGCGTTTTAAGTTGAAAACCTCTCTCTTCAATATTATTTTAAAGCAAACTACAGTCACCAAATTCTATGATCGTAGCTAAATGGGGTTTTGAATTAAAAAAAACAAAAAACTCCAGAGATTTTTTAGTTAAACCCCCTCAACAGATGATTTTGACGATAAAACTTTCCTTTTCGATATAAAATCTAAAGCGAAATACAGGCATGTAATTCCAAGAGCGTAGTCAAAAGAGGTTACAAATTTCTACCAGTGGCTTGGGCTCCATTAATAAAGTGTGACTAGTCTTCTGCCGAAATTGAAAAACATTAAATGTGGCTCAACAAAGATGGTAAAGACAGACTTTAGAAGTCAGTTAAAGAGATCGGGTCTAAATCAAAGAAATTATATACCGAACTGGTTGTGACAGAGCGTCGCATGAAGTTTTTCGGGACATGTTCTCCGACAAAATGAATTTCGCATAATAAGAGTTGCGGAAACAGCTTGCCTGAAAATGCGCCGAACGACGCGAGAGGGTCTAAGTCTGTAAGAATAGCACGTTAGGTTTTTGAAATAAAACTTTTTAATAGCAAGATAATGCACTGAGGATACCGCAGAATATGCATTTTGTTAGCTTTCAATACCAGAAATAGTGCTCGGCTGCGAGCTCCCCCAGACCCCTTTGCTAGCAAGGGAGGGGAATCTACAAGTTTTCCACTAATTGCAGGAAGAACCTATTCTAGGGCACAATAAACGTCTCTTGAAAGGGTCAGAACTTAATAAAGATTAATTATGTACACACACACACACATATAAATATAATTTTTTTCACCCGGGGGGGGGGGGTTGGGGGAGAATCTCCCTACCCCCAACCCCCCCCCACGAAAAAAAAACCCTGGCTACGCCCATGGTGGGCAACGACAATTTGTCGTTATGGTCTTCAAATGACATCCTAGTTAACTCCCAGCTATATAAGAAACTAAACTTGACATCATTAGATTTAAAGGTTTGAAACGGAGAACCTTATTTTTGTAGCTTTCAGTCATGTCATTCAATGTGTACTAGATCTAGACCAACAACAATACATCTGTGCGATTAGAAATAGTTGTTCCAATTGTTTTTGTTTAGCGCGATTTTGTGCAATTAGCTTTCTCACAACGTAATGATCCTATCACTTTGTCTTTATCAGTTGGCAAAGAGGTGGGGGGTGAAAAGACTGTGGTATACTTGAATGTTAGCGTAATCGCTTTTTAAATACATTGTATAATTTGAAAACGTTTCACGATATTAATTCAAGCTCAAGGGCTCAAACCACTTCAGGCCAGTACACTAGCCACTGTGCCAATGCTCATGAAAATAGAAGGTATTATAGTTATCTATTGTTAGTTTAAGCGACGTCCTAGTTCTCTATACAAAGTATAAAGGGGACTAATTCACCTTACACCACCACACCTGTCAAGTACAATTGTTCCCCTTTTCAATACCAAACAAAATAATTAATTAACCAATAAACTACTTGATTTTTTTATTTCTTAGTCTTGTTTTGTCAGGTAAATGAAATATATATGCAAAGATTTAATTTGTACCAAAATTGGTTGTGGGATAAATATTGTGTATATACTTTTTACTTGAAAGACAGGGTGAGTTGATTTAGCTTTGTAAAAACATGTCTATTTCAGTTATCTATACTTAAAAGCGACATAAATTTTTTATTATTATCGATATAGGCTCTTCAAAATTTCGAGTATAATAAAACACATTTCATTTCTGATAAATATATTGAGTATTTTTAAACAATGAAAGTCATGCTCGGTCCATGAGCTGCTGATACTGTCAGACTGGTGGAATTCTGTTCAAACCTCCTGGACCATGTGGAAAATGACCAAAAATTTATGGTAAGAGTAATACTAGAAAGGGACAGCGCAGGAATACATGGAAGCAGATACCAAGCAGATGGGCGAGGGGACAGTTAGAGAGACTCGCCCAGAACCGGGGCGTCTGGAGGAAGATGGTTGGTGGTCTATGCCCCAGAATGGACCGCATGCAGTGATTAGATGAGAATACTAATTTTTTAAACAAAAGCTTTTTTTTTTAAAAAATACTAAACATTTAATTTCATAAATGAAATCTCTGACCATGACAATGATTCACGTCTTTAGTTTTGTTATCTGAGACGCAAGCTTACACTTGTAGGAATAAAAAGGTGAAAGTTAAATGAAAACAAACACGGTGGATGTTTTTTTCCAATTAAGAAAATAATTGCATTGATATAATAGTATTTGTTAATTTATTTTTTTTTTTTAACAAATTATTATAAGGAATTTCGCTGGACTTTGCAATGGACGTATTAATATTAACTAAGTATTTAAATAAAATATTTGTAATTATGTAAATGGTCAATATTATCATTCATTAAAAAATAGTTTATTTTTAAATCAAAAACAAGAAAAACATTTTAAAAAATACTTTAAAAAAAATTCTTATGCAAAGTGTAATTGTATCAATTAGTTTGGATCAGTCGTGTAATTACATTTGTAATATATCTAAACCAACAAAGGTAAATCTGTGTGATTAATAATATTTTTACCAATTGTATTTGTTTAGCGCTATTTCATGCTTTTAGATTTCTCAATTCCCTATAATCGTATCACTTGTGTCTGGACCAGTTGGGAAAATTGGGGGACTGAGAAGGAAAATACAGGACTATCTGGGTGGATTTTACAGTGATTGATTTTTAAAAGCATTAACAGAAAAAAAAAGTTGAGGTGAATGACCTGAATTCGAACTCGAGGTTCTCACCTCCTCGTGCAGACGTGCTAACCACTCTGTTAGTGAAGGTTGTATAGTTAGTTATACACATTTTCTTTCAATTTAGAGCTGCGACTTATAAATGGGACTAATTCACTTCAGTCAAATACAAATCTTTTCTTTTGTTCGAGATACCCCCAAAAAATTGATTACTAATACTTAAATAATTAATTGTTATTTTTTAATTATTTTTTTTTTATTCTTGTGTTTGGATGTAAAAGAAATAATTGTTTCAAAATTTCAGCTTTATCCGAGATCGGGTGTCGAATAAATAACGTGTACAAACATTTGATCAAACAGAGTGAGTGGATAGAAGCCTTGTAATATATACTGAATAGATCTATTACATAGAAATTTATGCAGCATTATACATATTGTATATTCATCCACCAGAATCAGTTCATATCCTTGAATAGGCAAAGTAAATATAAGTAACTTAAAGTTATATTGACTTTTTTTGTAGTCTGCACCTGTTTTTCGGCAAGGGCCCTTTTTTTGAGCTTCAACTGTTTGCCTGAGAGCTCTCTAGCTGTGCCTTTCAGCGGTCATCCGTTTCCAGCTGCATTCATTTAGGCATATAGAGCGAAATGGCACGTGATTTGATCGTTATAGCGTCCCCATTCTCCATACGGGATAGATTAATGATATGTTTTTTTAAAGTGACTTATTTAATTTAATTAGGTTGCGTGAAGGCTGAATGGTTAAAGGCATGGCTTTTGAATCAAGGAGCCTGGTTCAAATCTCGTTAAAGACAAAGTTTGGACATTCTGGATTACGAGAACGCCCCTATATCAACCCAACTCCAACGTGTAGCCTTAATTGGAGAAAGTAAAGGTGTTTGGCTGTTGTGCTGACCACATGACACTCTTTGTTGACCCTAGAAACAGACGACTTTAATATTATATGCCCTACAGATCGCAAGGTCTGAATAAGTACTTTACTTTCTTTTACTTTTTAATTATGATTGACATCACTTGAATATCGTCGTAGTTTACGAATGTAAGGAAGCATAATTTTGTTGTCTTAAACTAATAATTAAAATGAAAATAATTACATCCCTTATTAAGTAATTTTTGTATGCATATTTTGTTTTTTTAATTAATGAAGTGATCTTTCTGAAATTGTTGTGAAACGCCTTGTCACGTAGTACCAGTTTATGTGCACAATTTCAGCTGGTTAGAGTAATGGTAAGTAGTTAGAATAAATTATTCAGTTTTTTAACCATGACATAGTGTACGCTAATCAGCGGAATTAAGAGAAAAAAAAAGAATAAAAACGGCAATAACTAGTATATAAAGTTCACTCGTCTTCAAAGCAGACATTTTCCCATTTTAGCACGGTAATTAAACCACTTGGCAGTATATTATTCTTTTGTTTCTTTTCTTTTTTCTTTTTTCAAAATATTCAACGCCACGAACACCACAATTGCAACCATCCTTAACACCAACTTTTACTATCACCACTATCATCATCACTACCACCAATGCCATATTAATCTTTTTTCAATATTACTACCATCCACAATACCTTCCTCATAATGACAACCATCCACAATACCTTCCTCACCATGACAACCATCTACAATATCTTCCTCACCATGACAACCATCAACAACAATACCTTCCTCACCATGACAACCATCAACAACAATACCTTCCTCACCATGACAACCATCAACAACAATACCTTCCTCACCATGACAACCATCAACAACAATACCTTCCTCACCATGACAACCATCAACAACAATACCTTCCTCACCAAGACAGCCATCCACAATATTATCATCACTATCATCAAAATGTAAAGCAGAGTTGCAACACCATCAACACTGTTTAAATTAATTATTGCCTTCACTGGTAACGGAATAAGGAAAGCGCCATTTACAACTCATTAATTTAGAGAGAAAAGTTCACTTTCATCAATAGACCTGGCAATTATGTAAGTCAATGTTGTGTTAGGCCAATCAAAATTTGGTTCTCTTTTGGTAATTTAGAGATATATTTTTTTTAACTGTGATCGATAGGAGTTATTCATAACTTCTTTTGATAGCTCAGTCCAGTACAATAGACAGCTACAAATGATATAGAAATGATATATATCTACAGTCTTTATACGAAATGTTACACGCCGTGGAAAACAAAGCATGACCTACATTTGTGACTATTCGAAGTCACGTACATGGCGCCGACTATTCACAACTCGGGGGCGTCTAATGTTTCTTTGTTTTCATTAGAATATACATCACAACCTCAATCTGATAGTTGGTAAAGAAAAAAAAACCGCCATCTCAACCCCTCCCTTCCCCCTCACCTTGGTTAAGTTTTACTGTAGGTCTTACACCAGTCGTGCCAAACTATGTTTTGGTTATCTTCTGTCGATTTGTACTTCCGGTCCAGGGAAATTTGGAACAATACCGTTTTTATTCTCCATAGACGCACACGCGCGTGGCATAAGTAATCTTGGCAATCTGTGAGACTTAGATAGGTCAACTTCAGGAGATAACTCTTGACAAGGCAGTGTGACTCGTTCAAAATTCTTTAATCTGATCTGTATTCGGCTATTCTTCGTTGGGGGTAGAACAGAAAGATTAAAAAACTTTTTTTTCCATTTCAGTCAGTGTGTTTCAAGGTCATTGTTCATCTCCGAGGAGCACATACAATCCCAATGAGGTTGTTCCTTATTTCTTCCAAGTCACGTGGTAGTGTTGTTTACATTCATGGCCTCATTGATTCCATTGTAATTTGAATAGGAAAATAGTCTAGATCTAGACATTTTAGTCATAAAAATTAGTTTACAATAAGGCCAACACTCTGCCCCCAATGGAAATAAACGACAAGCTTCTCTACAATTCATTTGTGTTTCCTCCTTATACAGCATTTATTTCTTCTAGTATTTCTTTCACATGTGAACACAAAGTTTAGTGTCATGAAGAGTAAAGTTCTAGTTGGCCCAAGTTCTTTCACCGCTTTGCCCTTTTCTCATTGTCCTATGTCCCAATGAGCGTCGCGAAAATATTACGACATTAAACGGAATAACACTGATGTCTTGTTTACTTAGATAAATGAACACAGACCTATACAAGTAAACTAGATAACTGAACACAGACCTATATATCTATGTAAATAAACATACTATACTTTACTACTTCCACCACATTGAAATCATTCAGAAGTTCACGTGTTTTTTTTTTGGTTTGTTTTTTACTAGCCTTGGACATAATATTTACATAGATCTACGTTTAATTGGTTTAATTCCTTTAAAAAAGGACAAACTATTTTTTTTTTACCAGCTTAAGGCTCATCTCCAAGAAAATACCTTGTTGGACCATGTTTGAACGTTAGTTGATATATGCTGGTCATTCTTGGTGCTTGATCGTACTCTGCTTTTCAATCAGAGAAGGACTGGATGTCAAAATCAGCCATGGCCTTACCGCACGATCTGACCCACAAAATGATCATGACGAGCATCCCTTTGTATAAGTAAAGATTGATAAAGCATCGAGAACTGAACGTGGGTTCATCCAACTTGTTGCAAATGTAGGCTGGTAGAATACATGTTTTCTCAATAGCGCAACCTTAATGACTTCGAAATTCTTTATTATGATTCAACTCACGTGAATTCTTCGTGTCTTTCGAACTGATAGACTTTTTGTTGTCTCTGTATCTCTTAGTAGATTCTATTTATGAAAGATTGAAGCTTTTCACGGTACATGGATTAATGTCATTAAAACTACTTCATTATTACTGAAAATGTGCTGGGCTCTACGCTGTCAAGTCTGTTAAAGATGTTTTAAAAAAGGTAATGCGAGGGTCAGTCGCGACGCTCTGTGGGCCCCATTTTAAGTGGAATATTGTAATTAGTGTATTACGTGCCTGCCGTAACTCCAAGCGGTCTTTTCAACGCTGGCCCACCGGGCCTGATTACAATTTGTAATTTTTCATCTAGTATTTTACACAGCGTAGGTAACACAAATGTAATCTGCACAATATCGTTGTGGCAAAAGAAACACACGAGCTCAAATTTTATCTTATAAATTAGAGACGTTACTTTAGAATCTTCAGGGTATAAACAAGACTTGGACAACAATGTATCTGATTTAGGGCTATCGATTTCCTGTTGCGCCTGTTAGCATAGGCTTTTCTTTGAATTACCGGTAACTTATAAAGATTTCTTTAAAACATGGACGATCTAGCTAAAAAGATTTCAATTGTATTAACGCCTTCATTCATAGCAAAGAAGGACAAATGATTAGGTAGGTGTGGTTTTATAATCAAGACACACCGATTGATTTCGAGAAGTCTTTTCTCAGAAACAATAAATATTTTTGTGTAAATAGCTATATTTATAAACTATTTTAATTAAACACGGGTGAACAAAAACATACATGGAAATAATTTTTTAGAAGACAAAAATAATTTTAATATAAAAAAGTTAAACAAATAAATATAGTATAAACAATCATAAAGACTGTCATTAAATATTCATCATTATATTTTCACTAAACACAAAAATACAAACAATCTATAGAATGTCTAGAATCGGAACTTTGCCGGTAACATAAACATTGAGTCAACTAGTCTTTCCCTTTTACCATGCATGTTTAATAGATCATCTTAGTGGCGTGCAACAGTATTTCTAAAATGTGAGGAGAGCTCCGAGAGAGCGAGGCGACGTGGTGACGAAAAACAGTCTTTTTTTTTTAAAGAACAAAATATGTTGCTTTTAAATTGCTGTTGTTAAATACCTGAGAATAATCAATTAAACACAACGTTAGTACCAATTTAAAATCAAACAAAAAATAATATTAAGTTTTCTACGCATGTATCTTAGGCTTGGCTTATTATCGAAATTTTAATATTTCTGAAATCTGAAACCTTATAAATAAAAGTAAATAAATAAAAAGCCCACAAAGGATGCTGGAGGGCCCCAAAAAGAGGCCCAAGGATTCCTATGATGACAAAGCTAAAATTGAATAGTGCAAATTCTGAGATTTCCTTAAAAAAAAAAAGACTTTTTTTTTTAATTACTCTTTACAAATGCGCCGATTTTATTTCAAAATCTAAAGTGAAATAAGTTAAAAATGGGAAAAAAGATATAAAATCATTTTTATCATTTCAACTGTGATAACGCCAATACTTTTATATGGTTATAATATATACTTCCATTGATGAATGTCTACTTTGTATTCCAGGTCGAGCTATTCAACTTTTATTTCCGCTTCGCCTATACGTCAGTCTAGTGGACATATCCAGTGAGAACACGGTGACATTGGACAACTTGCCCATACTAATAGCTGAATGCACCAAAACTCTCCATGAATCCGGCATGCACTCCGGATCGGCTGTATTTCTGGCAACTCATGGTCAGCTTGGTGAGTACTAAATAACGTGACAGTGTCACGCGACGGCTAAACAAACAAATACCAGGATTTAGTTTATTATGATTATTTATTTTATTATCATTATTATTATACAGTTCAATTATTAGTAGAAGAGAATGTCTTATAATGCCGATATACGAAAAAAAAAACATACAAAAAAACATACAACAGAAGACAGTTGAAGAACGATATCAATTAATAGAGCAAACTAATTTATGAAAAATTAAACTATAACTGTAGTGGCGACGTGGGTAGGTGTAGTAGTGTTTGGTTCATGGTCATTTCATCTTTGATCATAGTCACAAGATGCGAGCAGTGTGCTGGTGTCTGCTTCAACTGGTCGTTGTCTAAGGCGATTGTGGAGACCCAACTGTTGGCGCTGGAACTGTGTATTGGTCTTTTGTGGCTTTAGCTCTGTCGTGATCTATCTCTTCTTGGTGATATCTGTGTTTGTGTATATGACTTACGTACACATATAACACAGAACACCAGAATGATAATTAAAGCAATTAGCGTAGAACTTTATTAGTGTAGAATCATCCACAATGTTGTATATATAGATACATCAATGAAACTGACAGACAAAACTAAGATATCCAAATGACTTTAAACTTTAGATTGAAATTGTGTATTCTTAAATGTAGAAGTTTAGTAGAAAATATCAGAACATCAAAAAGTGGGGAATGCTACCCTCCGCTATAAAAAAAAACCCACGCCGACTGCCGCTTGCACCAAAGTACCCAGGTCATCCTGCCTCTTTCAAGACCAGGTCACCTGGTCAAGTGGCAGTAAAATAAAAGGGAAAAATATACAGGTGCTTTTCCCCTTCCCAAAAATAAACTAATTTAATTAAATAAAATAGATTAGAAACACAAATAATTAAAATAGATATAATAGAAATAACAAAAAAAAAATTAAAACATTCCAAAATAACTAAGGCCATGATGGCGGGTAAAGGGTCAGTTGGGTCAACATTCGTTAGCCAGGCCCGTAGTGGACTGTTGTTGTTCTGCTACACACACACACAAACGGGTGTGGGCACACAGCGGTTTGTGACAGTTATTTCGTTCCCGGTCACTTCATCTCCGGTCTTTTCATCTTTGGTCACTTCATCCCCTGTCACTTCATCTCCAGTCATTTCATCTTTGGTCACTTCATCTCCGGTCATTTCATCTTTGGTCACTTCATCCCCGGTCACTTCAACCCCGGTCACTTCATTCCCTTTTAAAGACTTTTTTCTATAGTGATTGTGTAATGGTGCTGTTTAAGGCTTTGTGGTAAAGTTACTCGTGTGTAGTGTTTGTAGTCAGTCAACACGTATGACACAACTTATCGTCATGCAAGCGGTCAACTTTGACTTGGGTGGGGGGGGGGGGGGGACTCTTTTGATAAGTAGTATGCCATAAGCACTCCTTGTTCAAATCACTCGTGACGTGGTCATGTGATCAATTGGAGAAAACTGGCGACAAGTCCGTGGCGTTCGATCGCATTGGAGGTCTTCGACTTCTAGGACCTTATATTAAGAGCGGAGATGTCAGAATCAAGACGATTCATTCCGGTATAATTTAGCACAGCAAGACAGGCGGGTATATTGAGTCCAGATTGTTTTTACGGCACAGTAGAGTCCAGTCGAGTCAGAGCAGAGGCGGACTGGCTATATGGGCAAACGGGCAAATGCTCGGCGGGCCGGTACCAAATGGGCTGGTCTGGTCGCGACCAAAGAAAAAAAATGTCAATGTAGACAACTTAAAAAAAAATTGACAGCAGCAAGATACAAATGCCCGAAAATGTTTTCTTGTTGTTTTTTTTAAATTCTTATTACAATTAATTTTGTTTGAAATTCAACAAGAATATAAAAAAATACACTATACACTGAACGTATTATCATTTGCAAAACGTTGGACCGTACTTTCTGCTATCCACGAGCGGCATGGACTGCTTTGATGTCTTCGAGGCTGTATTTGGCCTAATAATTTTGCTGGTCGGCATTGGCCTTTGATAGCACTCCCATTTTTTTTTGCTCCTTCCCTCCCCCGTCTTTTAACGGTTCCAATGAAATGTAACCAAAAAGAGGGATTGAGAGAGGTTAAGTTAGAAAACATTGATATAACGCAGAAAAAAAAGATAGGCGCGACAATTAGCTCTTTAACAATACTTAATACTTAAGAGAAATTAACTTTAACACATGCACACAGCCGCGAAATCGCAAACCACCCAACTTATTCACAGCTCAATATGGGTATAAAGCTCTACTTTCTGCGATTTGAAAGGAAAAAGTAAGTTTCTTTTTGTTTATTTTTAATAACGTAGATCTAAAAATACTACACTTAGTGACTTAAGGCTTACACAAAAAATATTTAATTAAAAAATAAATCTAGATCTAAATCAATTTTTATTCTATTATAATTAATGGCAAACTTATGCTTTGTATGAAGTCATTAATGATAAAAATTATTACAATAATTTATATAGCGCTGTCACGATATTTAATGAAAGGAGATTTATATTTTAAATAATGGGTCATGGTATATTCATATACAAATCGCGTTATTGAGAATGTACTAGGAGGAAGCGAGAGCTTTTGACATTAAGTAAGTGCCTCTCTAACCGTTCTTCTTTCTCTTATCTTTTAATGGAATGGGTTGCCTGACTCAGCCAGGAAAACCAATGATTTAGCATATTTTAAGTCACAGATCAACATGCATGACTAGATTGACACATGAAATGCGTAAGACGTAACAATCTTATTTTTTGAAGAAACGTCTGTAATCAATATGTAATACCAAAAGGTTTCAAACTCATTAGGCTGCTATTGTATTATTTATAGTTTTCAGACTACATACATGTATAAATAGAATACATAATGTAATCCTACGAATGCATATATTCAGTTTTCGATGCGTTATCAAACTTTATATATTTTGTAGAGAATCAGGCTTACACCTATAATATAACACATGGGCGTAGCCGGGAGGGGAGGGTCTTCAAACCATCACTTGCCTCAGACATCATTGTCTAAAAGGGAAACTTTACTTACTGCCCCAGTGCAGCCAACGTAAGAAAACTGCAGTTTCCAAATTTCATGAGCGTAGCCAAAAAGGTCTGGGGGAGCGCCAGGAGCTCCCTTAGCGCGGGGCGGAGCCCCGCCGCCAAGCACTATTTCTGGAATTGAAAGCCAAAAATATGCTTATTCTGACGTATCTGCAGTGCATTTTTCTGCTATTAAATAGTTTTATTTCAAAAACCTTATGTCCTTTTCTTACTGACCCTCCCGCACCGTTCCGTGCATTTGCCGTCAAGCTGTTTCTATAAAAATTTGTCACTGACTCACTGGTAATGTCTGAAGCCTCTTCCCACCTGCTCTGAGGACCTCCATGAATGTGTGGCGTCAAATTGTACTAGGATGTCATCGCACCTCTTCTTATGCGTAATTCATTTTGTCGGAGAACATGTCCAGCAAACCTCATGCGACGCTCTTTCACAATCTTGCCAGTTCGGCAAAGGATTTCCTTGATTGAGACCTGATCTCTATAACTGACTCCTAAAATCTGTCTAAGCCATCTTTGTTGAGCCACATTTAGTGTTTTTCAATTTCCGCAGATGACTATTCACTGCACTTTATTACTGCAGCCCCGCCACTGGTAAAAATGTGTAACCTCTCTTGAATACGCTCTTGGAATTAAGTGACTGTAGTTTGCTTTAGATTTTATTTCGAAAAGAGAACTTTTATCGTCAAAATCATCTGTTGGGGGTTTTAAACTAAAAAATCTCTGGAGTTGTTTTTTTTTTAAATTAAAAATCCCATTTAGCTACGATAATAGAATTTAGTTACTGTAGTTTGCTTTCGAATAATATTGAAGATAGAGGTTTTCCACCTCAAAATGCTCTGTAGGGGGATCTTAAACTCAGAACCATCTGGAGGGATTTTAAACTTTAAAAAAAAGCCATCTGTAGGAGAGGTGTTTAACTCAAAACCCCCAATTGGATTGGCTACGCTCAAATAATTTTAGTATGTAATTTGCTTTTTTTATATTGAAGGGGCATTTTTTAGCATCAAACCCCCTTTTGGCAACGCTCATCGCATTTTGAGTGCGTAATTTGCTTTTTTTATTTTGAAGAGGTAATCTTTAGCTTCAAACCCTACTGAAGAGGACGGGGGGGGGGGGGGGTAAACTCAAAACCCCTTTGGCTACGATCATAGAATTTTTAGTGAGTAATTTGTTTTTTTTATATTGAAGAAGGGGTTTGTCGCAAATTTTGGAGGGGTTTTAAAAATCAAAGTCTTCCTTAACTGTGCTCTTGGAATTTGGGGATTGTCGATTGCATTTTTTTTTGTTTTGTTTTATAGAAGAGGGGATTTAACTGTAAAAATTCAAAACCCCCTGGTAGGCATTAGTTGTGCTGGGGCAAGTAATGGTTTAGTATTAAGATCTCACATAAGAAAAACAAAATCAAAGCTAAAAATCTGTCACTAAATTCCGGGGGATTTCATTTGGGGGGGGGGGCGTTTGAACCCCCAAGGAACCCCCCCCCGGATACGCTCATGTATATATATATAAATTGTGGAGTGGGGTGAAAATCCCCCCCCCCCACCGAATATATATGACATGCCATTTGTGGTCCGGTTTATATGGTAATGCCCGGGCCGATTTAGATACCCAGTCGCCTCTGAGTCAGAGAGACAGTACAGTCTGTGTTTTCGTGTTACTAGTAGTACAGAAAAGTAACAGAATGGGATGCGAATTATTTGGTTGACCTGAAAGTCTGAACATTATATAGAGTACTAGACATATGTTACCCGCTACCCGTGGGTCTTTATTTGCGCATTACTGTCGATATAGTCACAATTAAACGAAATAATAATGTAATAAGTAAAGCGAATGTGTCAATATAAAAATAGTGTGAATGAAGCTCTCAAATCAAAATAGCTAATAGGCTTAAATCGATTTGTTCAAATTAAAACATTTGCTTTTAGGCCTACATATATTTGATTAAAATTTGAGATGAATAGACTTAATTTTGTATGTTCGTGTGTTACAGTATAAAGTAGATCTTGAGGTAGACATAGATCTAAATCTACACTAATCTAGAGTTAAAAATTGGCTTTTATAGAGTTCATTCTGTGTTGCGCATGCGTGACCTTTTTCATGAATGAATATAGGCCTATCTCAACACTGCTACGCAACTTTAGCGAACAGCGAACGAATGTATTAAAAATGTTTTAGAAAAACAAATTTGAATGTTAAATTGATTGAAATATCAAATGAATGGACAATAATTAGTATGTTTATGTGTTAAAGCACAAAACTATCTTTGCGAAAAGAAGTTTGATCATCTTAGAGTTCAATAAGAGTTTTAGACCTAGAACTAGGAATAGACTCAGTAGAGAGATGTGTTAATGTGTAACCAATTGGTAATGTCTAATGAAAGAATGTTCGCCAGGAAATCTGTAGTCACAGATATCAGGAACTAATTTATGTAAAAAATGCTTTTGAAACACAAAATTGAAGGTTAAATTTATTACATAATGATATCAATGGATCTTTTTTTGTATTTTCATGTGTCAAAGTAAAAAACTATGTGCGCAAAGTGTATTTCTTAAAATTAGATCTAGGTCTAAATCCTTTCGATCTTTTCTCATGTCAACATTGTTAACCATGGCCTAGATCCATAAAATACTATAGCTGTAATAGAGTCGGAAAACTTTATTTTTTTTGAGGGTTTTAAGTTTGTTTTAGGGCTACAACCATAATCTTCAAATACAAAAACAAAACTTAATTTAATACTCTGAAAGACACAAAAATAAAGGCACATTCCTCGTCCCCTATGCTAGGACAAATTTGTACAAATACTCCTTCTTCCCTAATGCTATTAGAGCATGGAATGGGTTGCCTGAGCTAGCCAGAAAAACCAGTGACTTGGCAGAATTTAGGTCATTGGTTAATATGCATGACTAAATGCATGACGCGTAGGACGTAATCATCTTTTTTGAAGTAACGTCTGTATTATATAAGATAAGATAAGATACAATACATACACTACGGTCTAAGTTAGTACCCAAGGAACATTCCTGCCTAGTTTTATCAATTGTTCAAGCGGTTTTGATGTCTATAAGTAACATACATACATACACCTCACATTCTACTTTATAAAATAGATAGTTTTTTTTTAAAAAGTCTCAAATGCTTCTGGAAGATGTAAGATAAATTAAAATGGCATTATTGTACTACCACCATAGCCTGCCTCCGCTCTAGTTACATTGAAAGAGATTATATTTAGGGCATAACATTAAACAAAACACTACAGAGAGGAATGAAGAAATACAGATAATAAGTTGAACCCCAACGGTTGATCAGATTAAGGAAAAGGAAGGTTGTGGCTTTGTCACATGACTTTATCGTCAATACGATAAAAAGTAGAGTTTCTCCTTTCAGACATTACAATCTTATGGCAGATTGTGTTAAGGTTTGGCTGAAAGTTAACGCGGATGGTCAAGTGTCCAGCTCGAAACGCCTTAACTTTTCCAACGTAAATCGGGTACCTATTAGAGGTGGCAGGATTCATGTGCATACTCAGGATTTTGAAGTTCGAAATACCAGAGTCTTTATTTGGCTGGAACTGGAGAACCCTTGGTTCTGAAGCCAAGCCATTCAGACGCCACGCTCATGTCAATGATATGATATGATATACACGCTATTAGCCGCAATTAAAACGTAAAAGTAGATTGGGTATGAAGAGCAAAGTAAATTAGCGAAGTTGTTTTTTTAAAGCGCATGGCCTAGTTCGAGTTATACACTTTGCCTTGTTTTGTCTTCTGACACCACATGCGAAAAGAGAATGACGTCAATGCCAATATTTTACTTTTGACACGCCTTCGCTGACGGCTCTTTTCATCTCTGAGTTCTACCTGGCACAACAATAGGCTGGCCCAGTAGTGTTTGTTGGGACAGGATGGTTGCATTATAAAAACATTAGCTTTGTATATATGGAAGTCTGTTTTATCCCGGGGGCACAGACATCTCTTGGTAAGTACAAAAACATCTATGTCCCCAATAACCGAATGATAAAGAATGCGCTGTTATTATGTTAGCACTGGCTTAAAGGCGCGCCCAACACTTCAGAAGAAGATAATAATCTGTAAGCACTCAGTAAATGATGTCACAAATCTCAAAGAGGCATCGTGAAATATTTTCAATACAACACCCACCACACTGTATTATATATAGAACGAAAAAGAAATTTAATATACCGGTATATGACAACGAGATATTATTCTACACTGATCACAGGTTGCGACCTTGCCGTCAGTGTCTAGGTCTTCTATCATGATTGATCTCGCTTTGGGTCGACTGTTTTTTAGCGGGAAATAGACGCTATTAGATTTGTGTGTTATGTCTAATTGTCCGTCCATCCGTCCCGTTTAGATCTTGTAAACTAGAAAAGATATTGAAAATCGGACAGCATGATATTTTAGACCTTTCAAAGTTCTGATGCAAGGCTACTTTTTTCTTTTCTGAAAGCGAACAATTTAATTTTTAAAATCAACTATGCAAGCAGTTTTTTCATAAAAATACACCATTTTTACAACTATCCACTATTCACTAACAAACATGGGAGGCTATTTAGTAAAGGAGCTGTCAATTTCCCAAATTTTCAACATATTTATGCAAACGTTTTCAGATTTTTTGTCAATTTTTTTTTTTTTTTTTTTTACTATTGTACTAATAAATTAAGTAAGTTCTGTCAACTAACTAGTACATTTACCAAACGATTGTTCCAATGTTTTTTTTAATAGAAAAAATCTATTTAATATGCATATTAGTATGATATTAGTGAAATATAATTTAATTTGGGTCGACTGTTTTTTAGCGGTCCCCGAAAGGGAAATAGACGCTATTAGATTTGTGTGTTCTATTTGTCGTTTAAAAAAAACAACAACTTAGGCCAGGTCCACCTCTAAATTCACTTTCACCTATCCCTTGGTCTGCTGGACCGTTAGAGCACCACACATGATCTGTCAAACTTCTTTCTCTATTCTTCTCTGACATTTGCGTTTGATATAATTTCATTCTGATATTCTTCCTGAAAATGTTGGAATCTGGGTGGACCACTTTGGGGGCCGATTTTTTTTTTTTTTTTAGTAGCCGGTATACTATTTCCACCCTTCAATACTGTGACATGGTTTCAATGTAATTTGTTTTGTTTTTTTATAAATCTTTTTTTCTGTCATTGGCGACGTGTTTTATTGTTGGTACTCTCGGATAGTGTAATTAACTACTTGATTATAAATAATGTTTTGATTTTTTTTTTTTTTCATAATGAAACTCTCAGAGCTGCAAGGTCTTTGGTTGTTTCATGTTAAGAACAAAGTCAAAACCTCTGAAGTTAAAGTTTTTTGTTTTTTAAACTGGTAGTGGCGTGACTTGACCTATTTGACTTAACTTAATCCATTAGACCCTCAATGGCGCAACAGTACTACGCCATCAGACTCAGATGGATTCCCATCAGTCGGGTCCATGTCCATCCTGCCATTTTAGCCTTTTGGTTTACTGATCTTCATGTTTGCTTTGGTCATTTTGACTTTCTCTTCCCTTGTGGGTTCCAGTCTAAAGAGCCTGTCTCGCAATGTCTTATTCTGTTCTGTTCTGTTTAATGATTATGGCTTTGGGTTTTATCATATCCTTAAAACCCCAAAACCGAAATGAAATCCCTCCCCGGGGGGGGGGGGGGGGGGGGGGGGAGACGGACTTAAGTGACTGATTTTTTGCTTTGATTTTGTTTATTTTAGGTAAGATTTTAATACTAAACCATCACTTGCCGCAGCGCAGCCAAGGGGGTTTTGAGTTTAAAACCCATACCAGGGTATTTTTGCATTTAAATCCCCCTCTTCTATAAAAAAAAATGCAAACGACAATCCCCTAATTCCAAGAGCACAGTTAAGGAAGATTTTGATTTAAAAACCCCCTCCAAAATTTGCGATAAACCCATTCTTCAGTATGAAAAAAAAATGCAAACTTTGCACTCAAAATCTTATGAGCTAAATGGGTTTTGACTCAGTTTTAAGTTTAAACTCCCCTCCAGTGGAGTTTGAAGCTAAAAAATACATTCTTCAATTTAAAAAAAAAAAGCAGCAAATAACTCTAAAATCTATGAGCGTAGTCAAAGGGGTTTTGAGTTTCCCCCCCCCCCGCCACCAGCGGGATTTGAAGCTATAAAATACATCTTTAATGTAAAAAAAAAAAAGCAAATTACGCACTCAAAATGCTATGAGCGTTGCCAAAAGGGGTTTTTAGTTTAAATCCCCATTCAGGAGGCTTTGATGCTAAAAAAATATCTCTTTTATTATTTGAGGGTAGAGAAGCCAATTGGGGGTTTTGAGTTTAAACTACTCTCCTCCAGATGGTTTTGAGTTTAAAATCCCCCTACAGAGCGTTTTGAGGTGAAAATCTCTATCTTCAATATTTTTCTAAAGAAAACTACAGTTACCAAATTCTATGATCGTAGCTTAATGGGGTTTTGAATTTAAAAACAACAGCCAAGTCCTGAGATTGTTTATTTTTAAACTCCCAACAGATGAGTTTGACGATAAAACTTCCCTTGTCGATATAAAATCCAAAGCAAACTACAGTCACCTAATTCCAAGAGCGTATTCAAGAGAGGTTACATATTTCTACCAGTGTGGGGGCACCATTAATGAAGTGCAGTGAATAGTCATCAAATTGAAAAACACTAAATGTGGCTCAACAAAGATGGTTAAGACAGATTTTAGGATTCAGTTATAGAGATCGGGTCTAAATCAAGGAAATCATATGCCGAACTGGGAATCGACCCCTTAGTAAGATTGTGACAGAGCGTCGCAAGAGGTTTGCGGGACATGTTCGTCGACAAAATGAATTACGCATAATAAGAGTTGGGATGTCATCCTAGTACAACTTGGCGCCACACATTCATGGAGGTCCTTAGAGCAGGTGGGAAGAGGCTTCAGACATTATCAGTGACAGATTTTTGTGGAAACAGCTTGACGGCAAATGCGCCGAACGGCGCGGGAGGGTCTAAGTCAGTAAGAATAGCACAAAAGGTTTTTGAAATAAAACTTTTTAATAACAGGATAATGCACTGTAGATTCCTCAGAATATGCATTTTGTTGGCATTCAATACCAAAAAATTGTGTTTGGCGACGGGGCTGTGCCCGCGCTGGGGGAGCTGCTAGCGCTCCCCTAGACCCCTTGTGGCAATGTCGGGGAGTCTACAATTTTTCCACTAATTCCAGGAAGAACCTAATATAGGGCACAATAAACGTCTTCCGAAAGAATGAAGGGTCAGAATGTAATAAAGATTATGTACACACACACATACATACATACAAATATTTTTTTCTAAAGGGGGGGGGGAGGTTAGGGGGGATAAAAAATCTCTTCCTAACCTCTCCCCCCGAAAAAAAATCCTGGCTACCCCCATGATATATATATACACATATATATTTATTAGTCACGTGTTATTTTTTATTCTACACAGGTCACCTAGCAGCAGACTACGCAAGGGCAGTGCCAGATACTTTAAGGGGGCTCATTTTGCTTGGGGCAGTGTTACCCAAGAGAGTCAACGTCATAGCATTTCCGCTTCCTGTGCTGACGATAGTTGGGGAGATTGATGGTGTAACCAGAATCACGCGAGTCTCAGAAACATTACAGTAAGTGGTTGATCTGATATAAAAAGGGTCCCCATCTTCTTCAATATCTTACTTTCCAGTGAACCAATTCTCAGTGTACCCAAAAGTCAGCGTCCAGTGAACCAATTCTCAGTGTACCCAAAGTTAGTGTCCAGTGAACCAATTCTCAGTGTACCCAAAGTCAGCGTCCAAAGTAACAATTCTCAGTGTACCCAAAATCAGCGTCCAGTGAACCAATTCTCAGTGTACCCAAAAAATCACCGTCCAGTCAAACAATTCTCAGTGTATCCAAAAATCAGCGTCCAGTCAAACAATTCTTAGTGTACCCAAAGTCAGCGTCCAAAGAAATAATTCTCAGTGTACCCAAAGTCAGCGTCCAGTGAGCCAATTCTCAGTGTACCCAATGTCTGCGAGTTATGGGAACCATTTTTTGGTGAGCCAACTGTTAAACAAGTTGTTAGTAAGCCAGTTGTTTTACGACCAGTTGCTTGTCAATCTTTTATCGGTGGACTACTTGTCTGGGCAACCAGTTGTCGGATGAACCATCTTTACAAAGCTTATATCATTTCATTCTGTATGTCTGTCTGTCTGGTAAAACGTTTTTACATGTTATATCTGTCGGTTCAAGCTGAAATTTAGCACAATTATTTCTTTTACTATGACAACACAAGAATAAAAAAAAAAACTGACCAATTAGTTAATTAACCATTGGTAATAAATTATGTTCTTTGGAACAATAGAAAGAAATTGTAATTGTACCATGTTCGCCTGAGAAGCCTGAGAACTATAAGTTAGAATTCAGGCCGTTACCTTTTTTTTTATTTTTATAAATGCTTTTTTCTTGTTTGCTAGATGTATAACAAATTTATTTCCATGACTGGTCCAAACTAATTGATAAAAGTATTTTTTTTTTAATTTTTTTTTTTATTTGCTTGTGAGTATAAATCGTTTGATTGACAATGAATTGTTATTAACTAGGCTCCTATTGCACAACTTGTCATCATCAGCTGTATACATTTATCGAAGAGATTGTTGTTTTTTTTTGGTTAGGTGATAAAAAACTAGTAGCTACTGCAAGGGGAAAAAAATAACTTACCACAATCTTAACCTCATCACAACTAAAACGTTACATTCTGCATTGACAAACCCCATGTCATCTCCAGCGCCATGTGGGGATAGTGGTCGATAGGCTAAGTACACTTGAACTTGACGTGGCCTGACTACCTATGAAAGGGGCTCGAGGTTTACTGAGTGCCTAAAGGGAGCACGGAAAACCTTCTACCAAATGCCTCCTCCCACCACTGATCCACAAACGAGAGAGCGCTCTATAAACATGAAAAGTAAAGCTATATAAAGCTAGAGTTTCATTTTATTTTGATTGACACTGACTTACGTTAGGACAAAACAGCTCTACCATCCGCCATGTGACTTGTGTGTTATTTATACACTTTGGAATACTTCTTGATACATCATTCATTTTTTTTAACTTGATATTTTTATTTCTTTCTCTCTGTCTTCCTCATCCTCTCTGCAATACAAGCTATGTTTATAATTTGCTCGTCTAATCCTATTAGGTCTGGTCATTATTTGTACACATTTTTTCATCTCTTATCTCATGTTTTCCCCAGCGCCATGATGCGATCAGTCAAGTTTGACCCTGAGCTCGCCATACAGAGCCCGTTGATCATTCTCGAAGGTAGCAACCACGACGTGTTCATCACCGGAAGTCTTCCATTTTCTCTCTACCAGCATGACATCGAGGCGGAAGTGCCGAAGAGCGTCGCCATGGAAACGGCGGCCAATTTCACGGCGTTGTTCTTAGCACACGTACTGCAGGAACCGGAAGTTTTTGTAAAGACTGCAGCAACTGAATTCAAGAAAGCCTTTGAAGCCGCTCAAAATATGACAGCTGTAAATATTTATATTTAGTCTTTATTTCGCACTTAACAAGCATGCAATTTTATAAAAGTGTAACATCTTGAAGAGTAGTGGCCACCAGGGGCGGACTGGGTATCAAAATCGGCCCGGGTATTACCATATAAACCGGCCCACAAATGGCATGGCATATATTTTCGGTGTGGGGGGGTGTTAAACCCCCTCCGCAATGTATATATATATATATATATATATTAGTGTGTGTATATGTAATTAATCTTCATTACATTCTTATCTTTCATTCTTTTAGACGTTTTTTCTACTCTAGAATACTCTCTTCCTATAATTAGTGAAAGGTAGTACACACCGCCAAGGGACAGCTACAGCTAGGAAGTCTGGGGAGCGCCGTAATCTCCCCCAGTGGGGTCCGGGGCGAAGCCCCTGATCCAAGCATTATTTCCATTATTTTAAGCTTTAAAAAATGCATTTTCTGAGGTATCTACAGTGCAAATAGCCTGCTACTCTTCCGCTAAAAAAATCAAAAACTAAATCTTCTATTCACTGGAGTCCAGCGACTGGTAGAAAATGGTAAAATGCTTTAGTTTTCTATTGGAAAGGGGGGGAACCACAAAACCGCTTTTGGCTACGCAGAAAGTAGAACCTTATACCCATACTGAGCTATGAATAATTTGGGTGGTTTGCAATTTCGCGGCTGTGTGTGTGTGTTTTGTTGAAGAGCTAATTGTCTCCCCCTTTGCTGCGTTATATCAATGTTTTCTAACTTAACCTCTCCCATCCCTCTTTTTCGTTAACTTTCAATGGAACCATCAAAAGACGGGTGAGGGAAGGAGTAAAACAAAAATAGGAGTGCCATCAAAGGCCCATGCCGACCAGCAAAATGATCAGGCCAAACACAGTCTCGAAGACATCAAAGTAGTGTTGAAGGCCATGCCGCTCATGCATAGCAGAAAGTACTGTCTAACGTTTTACAAATAATAATACGTCCAGTGTATAGTGTCATTCTTAAAATTATATTCTTGTTGAATTTCAAACAAAATTAATTGTAATAAGACTTTAAAAAAAAAACAACAAGAAAACGTGTTCGGCCCTTTGTCTCTTGCTGCTGTCACTTTTTTTTAAAGTTGTCTGCATTGAAATTTTTTTTTCTTTGATCGCGACCAGACCAGCCCATTTGGTACCGGCCCACCTGGCATTTGCCCGTTTGCCCATATAGCCAGTCCGCCCCTGGTGGCCACCCTTTTTATGTATAGGATCACATTTTCTTTTTTTTTATAACCTTTAAAAACTACCAAATTATAAAAATACTTTTTTTTCAGAAACAACAAAGCTTATCAATGGGAAGAATAACATATTTACAGTTATATATCTCAATATTGTAGAATTTATTTTCCCTTTTTTCAGTACACGAAATATTTGACTAATTGATTAAATTTTAAAATTGATTCATGTTTTGTTAGATGCGCTAAAAAGTGTGTAAAGTTTCAACTTGATCAGAGAATGGGTGTGGGAGAAATAATGTGTTCAAAATGTGTACCAGACAGAAAAGCAGACAGCTTACGTTGATATTAGCTTTGTAATACTAAAAGACATAGCTAGTGTTCAAATAACAACGTGTCTCTTTGATTGAAGTATATATCTTTAGAAAATGTTTGTAGGTGCTTAGGTAGTTTATTTGGGGCTTGTGGGTCTTATGGATTCTTTTTAAACGTTGTTTTTTTTATTTTTTTTATACATTTTGTTATCTTGTAGTGAGATGAGGTAAGTCCAGTAAGTCCAGTAAACTAAGTCTGATTTTTATGAAGTAAATACTAAATGCTAAAAAACACTTTTTTTTATTTGCTCATGGAAGTCAACAGGGGGAGCTCTAATAAAAGATTATCGCTACTAAATGTGTGAGGTGGGGGGGGGCGTGGTGGATGAGTGGTTAAGTGCTTGGCTTCCAAACATGGGGTCCTGAGTTCGAATCTCAGTGAAGACTGGGATTTTAAATTTCGGGAATTTTAGGGCGCCCCTGAGTCCAGCCAACTCTAATGGGTACCTGGCTTTACTTGGGGAAAGTAAAGGCGGTTGGTCGTTGTGCTGGCCACATGACACCCTGCTGGTAAATCGTTGGCGAAAAAACAGATGAACTGCGTAGTGGTTTCCAGATCAGGCAGATCTCCATATAGTTTTTCTTCTACAGGAGGGTTTCGGGCCAGAGTCTTGTTCGCCCCTTTTGATATAGTTTGCAGCTTTGAAGGTCTTACGAAACGTAAAATGGATGAAGTGATATTTTTACTCTATTTGTATTTTTCCGTGTACTTTCAGTAGTAGGTCTCAATGATGTGTTCTTTCAGAAATACGTGATTGATTTCGATTTCTTACTTTGTACAAAGCTTATTTTTTCTTCATGATTCAAATTATTCCCCCCCCCCCCCCTATCTTTTACAGCCAATAGAGTCACTTCGTGAGGCCACCATCAATAACTTAAAATCTTATTGGGTCAAGTCTGCCCAGAAATGGTTGTCTGGTTTAACAGGGAAGCAGTCGACACAGATAGAGGTACACTTGAACCTTGACATTTGTCTTTGAAAGCGTGGCGTGAAAGGGGAAAACAGATAATCAAATAATTTACATCGATGGTTCTCAAACTTTTTTGACTTGGGGACCACTTTATATAGTTTAAACTTTCCAAGGACTAATTGAAAAAGCTAAATAAATGCATATTATATAGGTAACAACAAATACCCCCATTTTTTTTTCTTTATATAAAAAAGTATATGTAGGACTCCAGTCTAAACCTTCTAACATATATATATATATATAACGAAGCGGAAGAAGAATCTGTGATTGGGATCTGAGTTTGTTCACACGTAAAAGGGTTCAATACCGAGTCGGGAGTATCCAAGTGAAGAATCTTTCAAATCTTTAGTTTAAGTCATCATTGTAGTCAGCAGACCCCAGTTTGAGAACTACTGATTTACATGGGATAGGGAAGAGAAAGTTTACAGAGCAAGTGCAAAGAGTAAGTGAAACAGACAAGAGAGAGAGACAAAAAGAGAGAGGCACAGAGAAAGAGAGAGAGTAATGAGTAAGAGAAAAAGTGAGAGATTTGGTAAAATAGATTGAAAGAGGCACAGAGAGAGAGAGAGAGAGAGAGCAATGAGTAAGAGAAAAAGACCCGGATGTAGGTCATGTCTGTTGTGGGGTGGGGTGTAATTAAGTTTTTTTGTCTTCTGCGCCTCTCTTCTACAAGGTCTTTTCTTTTAAAAATCGAAGTGATTCAAACTGCTTGCGTGGGAGCCTCACACTGTTAAAGTAAGATAATTTAAATAGCATTAATTAAAAAAAAATATATAAATAATAATCTTAAACATGTTTTCATTTATGGACCAATGGCAAGGTTCACTAATTCGTTTGAATTTCCATTTACTTTTTATTGTATTTAAGGATAATGTAAATATATTATCTAGGAGGTGCTATATTTACTTTACTTTAAAGTTTTTAAGTGTACGTTAAGTCCCATAATTTAGAATTATACCTACTGGTTTACTTTAAAGAGTTGGCTTTCTTTCTTTATTTCACGTCCTTCCTAATTATAGATTTTTTTTCCTTACAGAATATTACATTGTATTACTTTTTGTGTGCTTATTATTTACTGTTTCCATTCCAGGAGTCCTTGGCTTTTGGTCTTGTTTTCTTTTTCTACTATGTTTTTATAAAAAAAAATTTTTTTATTTCTCATATATTTTAAAATGTATGCAGACTACTACCTTACCTTTATCTATCCCGTCTAGTCTATTGGACCGTTTAGGCACCAAACAAGATTTGATAACAATCTCTCCACTCCCCTCTTTTTGTCTTTAGCCTTAGATACAATCTTTTTCAATGACGTCCGCAAGGCGCAAGTTAGTAATTCTTGTCCCTGCAATGCTTACAGTACCTTTATAGCCCTCGAGAGCATCTTCCATTATCCTTTCAAGGAAGATATTAAAAAGTGATGGTGAAAGTAGGCAGCCTTGTCTTACTCCAACTGTGGATTTAAACCAATCTCTAGTATCGATGTTCAGGCGCACTGCTCTAGTGGTCTGCTTATAGAGGTTTTGAGTAACTTTTATTATGATTTGATTTGTGTTGCACTTTTACATTGTCGCCCAGAGTGCCCCATGCCATACTCTGTCAAAAGTTTTCTTGAAATCAATAAACACTTGAAAAACATTTTGTTGGTGTTGAAGGTATTTCTCACAGAGTATCCTAAGATTTAGTATTTGTTCTGTTGCGTATGCAGCCTGAATATAAAGCTTAAAGTATTTCAAGTTATGTTTTGATATTATGACAATGCAAACAAGCTTAAATGCCTTAAAATGCAAGGTTCAATAATATTATATACTCGGTTTCTTACACGAGTGCCATCATTGAAAATTTAAAAGGACCATCTTGACTAACAAAAAACATAACAATATATATTACATATTTCTATTGTCAATCTAGTCATGCATGTTAATCAATGACAAACTCTTCTAAGTTTGTTGGTTTTCCTGGCTGATTCAGGCAACCTGTTCCATTCTCTAATTGCACTAGGGAAGAAGGAGCACTTGTATGAATTAGTTCTAGCGTATGTAATAAGAAATGTCTCTATCTTTGTGTCTTTATGAGTATTTCATTACGTTTTGTTTTTCTATTTCTAAGTTCTGGTTCAGTGTTATATGTGTTATAGCTACTTTACTTTTATTCTTCTGTATTCCCTTCTAGAAATATTTTCTGCTCAGTTTGATACCACAACAATGATAGCCGCATCCGTCCACATGATTACTGAATGTTAGAAAGCGCCTTTTTTTTTTTTTTTTTTTTTTTTAACAGGTTGCTGTTTGTTGAACAGGTTGTTGTTTGTTGAACAGGTTGCTGTTTGTTGAACAGGTTGTTGTTTGTTGAACAGGTTGTTGTTTGTAGATCATTAACCAAATTCATATGATATGAAGCAATCAACAGAAATTTTCTTTTCTATCTACCCTGTAGGTTGACAGCTACGTTGAAAAGTCTCAGGATGGCCTGCCGCCAACCATGATTTACGAGCATGGCGTCAACCACATCGTCACCTTTTCAGAAGTGATACGCTACGCAGACAAAAAGGGCAAAACAGAAGACGATGGTTCATTGCCCCAAGCCCCGGATGAGATTGCCGCCAAAATGCTCGGTCCGGAACGTATCCAGGCTTCGTTGAAAAATGCCACTAGAACCTATAACTACACATGTAGGGATCTTAATTACGTAAGTTATAGTAACTGGTCACCAACATTACAATTATTTTATTTACACAACTTTCATTTTTAAGCAGAAGGGCTACCCACAGATGGGACATCTATAAATGGAAAACTAAAAAAAATGGTTCATTCATAAATGAGTGATCCTCGATTTATTTCTGTCTGATTGGAAAATGTTTGTTGTAAAATGAAATGTTTTACATGTTTCGGATGTTCCTTCAGAGTTGAAGATAATTACTTCCTAGTCCAAACCTCCCGCAGGACGACGGGGGATGGGAGCGGGCAGGGTTTGAACCCGGGACCATCGATAAATCTGAACGACAGTCCAGCGTGCAAACCGCACGAAAAGGCAGCCATCCTGGAAGGCGGGTTCTGTCCATCCCTCTCTAGATCCATACTTCAGACATGCGTACATGAAGACGCTATCACAGACATTAGTTCAATAGACCTCAAATTTATTTCTCGTGGTATTTGTTATAAAGTTCTCAAAATGTCATAGTTTATCCTTTTTGCCAGTAAGTGTAAGATAATACCAGGTTGTATCCTTACAGCGCAGTGAAGTTCACCTCTATTGTGTTTTTCCTGTTTATGGCTTTTTAAAAAGGGTTTAGTTTGATAGTTAATAGATGGCCCTTATGGAATAGGTGCAGACTGCCTACAGCAACTGTATAAAATAAGCATTGCATCAATACTATTTACAAGGCTATCTCATTTCAGCCCTATTTCATTTCAGCGCTATTTCAAGCATTTGGAATGCTATCTGTAGAAGGCGATTATATTTTCGTCCCAATTTATTCATAGATGTGTTCACAATTATGGTCATTAGCATTTACACACTGGAAACATCGTTAATACCTTCTAAGTATCTCCATCCTTCAATATGCAACACTTTTGGTTTGCCCGGCCCTTGTCAATCTATTTGTAATGCATATCAACATTAAACAACGTTTGCCTTCCCTTGAGAAGAATAAAATTTTTACCGAAGGCGATTAAATTACTATACAAAACACCTATACACACACATTACAAATTTTGATCCAATTCAGGCATTGAGTAAGGGAAATAACTGTTAATATTTTTAAAGCATCTTTTTTTTTTTTTTTTTTAAAGTTTGCTTTATTCAGAAACTGACAAAAAGACTACCAATAAAGCCAAATTTCTCTGTTTTTATCCAGGCCTCGTTTATGACCGCCTACCACACAGCCACAGAAAGAGCCAGGATAAGGTTTGACGGCTACCATCGGGGCGTCATCTTCCAACCCGACATTGTGACCAACTCAGAGGCACTATGGGAGAGCACCCATCTCAAATTTAATGTCCACGCCTCCAAACTGTATGTGACCAGCATCGCCTATAAGACTCCCATGGATGACGACCTCGGGGTGGAGTCTGGGCTTTTTTTCTGCAAGCTTCTACCCCCTGACAGAGCCATGGAATGGATATATGTTGATTCTATTTCAAGAGACATGTCGTTTTAAACGGCTCCTAGGTTATATAGCTTTAAATTAAATCAATTTGTTTATTTATAAAATGTTATACCATTACTTGTTGTGTTCAAATGTCGGGAACTATAACATTAATACACACGCTCGCCATGTTGCCTTAAGAATAGATTATTAGCTCACTTCCTAATTATAGCACCTAGAATGAATAATTAATATTTTTTTATTCAAAACTTTTTACTGTTTGTCATCAACATTAAAAAAAACGGGTCTAAGCTAGTATATCTACATTTTTTGAGCAAACATACTTTACATGGGCTTGAGATGCTTAGCCATTACCATTGCAGTATAAAATTAGTGTATTTCTTCTTTTCTATTGCGTTCACATTATCGCGGGGGAGGGTTCAGATAACTAGTCCTAGATCTCAGATGAACAACGCAGTTTTTTCTAGATTAGGCAGCTCATCACATAGTTTTTTTTCTAAAGTTTTGGGGCCAATGTCTTGTTTGGGCTTCTCAATAGAATATGCAGCTTTAAATGACATTGTTGACATTCTCTGGTGAAACTTCACAAGGGCAAATTTCACTACAACTCTATATTCATCTTGAATTTTTGTCTCATATTGTCTTTTTTTTTTTTTTTTTTTTTTTTTTTTTTTTAATCCCTGAATGAGTGCACTATACTATCTTGTTCTAAAATTGTAGCAAAGTTTTAAAAGTTTCTTTTTGTTTAAAAAAAATGGAGTCATTAGCCAAAATGAAACAATTTTCTTTACAATTTATTTAAAATTATTAAAATATGAAATTTTTTCTGATTAATTCATTTTTAATCTTGATGTCCATTTAGCAATGTCTTGGTCAGTACCAGACAAATGCTGGCTATCAGAAATCATGAAAGAAGACAAATGAGTTTTTACTTTTACAAATCAACATCCTTGCTGGTAAAGGGAAGAAACTCTTCAATACTATGAAGAGAAGAAAGCTGAGCTGGTTCAGTCATATAATAATACCTGACTGACATGTCATCCTTTAATGTACATTGGAGGGACCTCAAAGAAAGAGTCGTCCTATGAAAAGCTACAACATAAATGAATGGACCAGTCTGTCACTTCATTTCCTGCTTAGAACAGTGGCTGAACGGGAAAAGTAAAGGGATTTGGTCGTGCAAACTGTTACAGCTTACCATAGGACAAAAGTCAAGGGACAGAGGATGATGATGGTGTCACATATGTATATATCTTTGAAATGTTAGTTCTGTCCTCTTTCATCTTAAATATAATATTCACCATACAAGTTTAATATGTATTCAGAAAGCTTGACCAATTTTCCGAATACTGAAGTTTCTTAAGTTTTAAAATTACTTTAGAAACATTTATCTATTTTGTTTAGTTTGCATTCCAAACATGCCACAAAATTTCTCCTTCCAATAATAAGATCTAAATAAATATCACAGTTCAATGCAGAACTTGTGTTTTAAAAGTAAATTAGCTTTTGTTGATGTTGCCCATTAGATAGAACAACAACATGACAATGTCAATTAAAAAGGCTCAGTGCGACTAAACTAGATTCAGTCTGAATTAAAAGTACTTGACCAGTTTGTACGCTTGGCAGCCCTACAGCACTTTTTTTGTGCCCTTTTTTTGTGTGTACAAAAGTTTATGTTGTACAGGAAAGTAAACAGTGGGTTAGACTGATTATAAAAACACTTCTTATTTTATAAATTACAGAAGTCCTTTCTTAACAGGAAAACAATGACATCCTACGCGTATCCATGTGTATTTTTGTATATGTTGTTATGATTCAATTGTTGTTAATGTATAATTGTTTATTTTTAGTGGTCGGTCCATGAGGACTGATTTTAAGATACCTATTTTTTACAATTTTTAAAAATATAAATCCAGTATTAATATGTTTATAAAAATATGTATTTATGCAATGTTTTATGGGTTTATAAATGAATTGTGTGCATGGTTTGAAATCATTATTAAATGTTAGCATCTACTTCCAATATTTCATGCTGATTTCCGTAAGTATTTGTGTGCTATAATAGCATTTAGAAGTTTAATATCTTGAGATTCTAACATTATGGGTTTGAACTCAGAATCAAGGTATATGTGCATTGAAGATTGGCTTATCTCATGGTATAATTATTATAAAATTTAAAATATTTTAACATTTTTTTAATGTTTATAGTGCAACATTATTTGTGTAATCTAAACCCTGAATCCGAAATCCATTGCATATTAAAATGTAGTGTTGATATTTCAAATATATACATTTTAATGATATTTATAAGATATTTTGTTTCATTGGTACTTGTACAAATTTCATATTTATCAGTTTAAAAAATTCCTATCTATAGTTTTATTATTTACACCACTTTAGAGATCATTTTTTTAGAATTGTTAAGATCAACTATTAGTTTTCTACTTTTACAGATTGGTGTGACTTTGATATGAATAAACCCATTAATCATGATATGTACAAAGGCGGATTCATTTTAATGTAACCCATATTATGTCTTTAAATAATGATGTTTCAAACAAAAGGTATTTAAAAAATAACATTAGTAAATGTATACAACATGCTAGAAGTAATTATGACATCGACTCTGAGCTTCTTCCATTCTGTTTGTATAGAGTCCTTAAGCATTGTTCATCTATAGAACTTAGCTTAGGTATTGCTTTGATCAAACAAATGGATGTATCATCCAATCAACAATTAGAAAAACTTCAACTTATTGTGCTCTTTGAGATTTTTATTTTAGTAGTTTGGTTACTCTTTCATTTTCTTTCACTCTAATGCTGGAAATTGTCAATGCTTTTTTTTAAATTTATAGAGCTTATAGGACTGATATATGTGGATAAGTTAAAATGTTAATTTAAAACAATCTTCCTCTGACAGACAACCTTTGATCTAGGCATTAATTTGTTTAGTGATCACTTTATAATTTAAATCAAATATTTATGTCATATGTACCTTGTGTGAATGATCAGACAATTTGCATTATAATGAAATCATATGTGCACAAATATAACATGCAACTTGTTTTGTATGAGTCCAATGATCTACTTTAGATGTAGTTAAGTGAGAGCCCATGTTATTTTGTAGATGTCCAGCATTTAAATAAAATATTATCTCTTTTTATCCGCCCCAAGTTGCTATGCCTCTGGTTTTGATTCCTTGTTACCTCTTAAGCTTATGATTTGATTCTGTTTGGAAAAGTGTTGGCCCCAAGTGTTAGCCACAAGTGTTGGCCACAAGTGTTGGCACCAAGTGTTGGCCCCAAGTGTTAGCCACAAGTGTTTTTCCCAAGTGTTTTTCCCAAGTGTTGGCCCCAAGTGTTGGCGCCAAGTGTTCTATCTAGGCCATTATTACATTATAATTGCATTATATCGAGAAACAAATTTTGCCAAGAGGAAAAACAATTACCTGTAATAAACAAATCTACATATTTATGTATCAGCGAGATGAATCTATACATATTCCTTAAAGCAGTGTTTCTGTAGCAAAACACTTGGCACTTTCAGAGAAGTCATACACTATATAAATATATATATATTATATGGTCAAATGACTTTGATGGTATCATGTTTTTAAAAGGATCTAAATTGTAAATTGATACTGGGTATTTGTCATAATATTAATAAGCTGAATTCTAATAACTATTGTGGTATCAGGCCTACTTCTAGACTTTGAGTTTGTTACAACATGAGAAATTCTTGCGTAACACAAATAGGTTGTTAAATACTGATGTAAAACAAAACAAAAAACGCAAAAAAACCTAACAGCTTGTTTTGAAATATTTTGGTACTCTTTAAAGAAAAAAAAAAGAATCAACCAGAAATGATTTAAGGTTAATTTAGTATTGTATCTTTATTTAAATTTAGTCAAAATCTATCAGTTCAAAGTTTGTTGAAGAATTTATTTTGTTAACAAGATTCTTTTTTGTTTTAATTCTCTTGTCTGCCATCTAGTTTATTATTCTATTAGTTCGTGGAACACCTAGTCAGGCCAGGCGGAACACTATGAGTTTCGCAGAGCACAGTTTGGGAAACACTGCATTTCAGTATACATTTATTTTCTCAGAGCCACACTGAAACTTGCTTGTCACTCTGTGTGCCTGCCTCTTTGAATAAAAGTAAAGTTCCCCTTTAAAACCTTTTGGTCTATAAAGCTGATGATGTAAATGTCATCTGTTTCTGTGGCCAACGGCTTATGAGGGTGTCATGTGGCAAGTAAAATGATCAACCGCCTTTACCTTTCCCTTACTAATGTCAGGTAATCATTAGAGCTGGGTGGACTCAGAGGCGTCCAAATATCCCGAAATTAAAAATCCCAGTCTTCAACAGGATTGGAACCAAGGACCCCTGGTTCAGAAGCCAAGCGCTTTACCTCTCAGCCACCGCATCTTCGAATGCATAACTCAAAACATGTTTCAGGTCAGTACTATGTAATTACTAGTGTTCAAATAATTTATTGTTTTTAATTCTATTTAATGGATGACATAAAATGCTGCATGTTATTAGCAATACATTCAACAATTTGTTCCATATGAGATGTTGCTGTTTTGTTGTTTTCCCTTTTATTTAGTAGATTTACAAGCTTTTTCAATGAAAAATTGCATTTTATTATTATCAAGGATGAGGCAATATTTAATGAGAATAACTGGAAGGGGAGCAAAAGATAAGAGAGAGATTGAAAACGGAGGAGATTTTATTTGTTTTTATTTTTTAAAATTCTTAAAATAATCGTTGCAGTTCGAGCACAGTACAAAATTAGGTATAAGAGAGACAGCTCTTGGAAATAATTTATAGAAAATAAATGCAGCGTATTTTCTCCCCTTAACCTTTTTTTTTAAGGAGCAATTTATTTAAAAGACAATAAGAACAATAACGATTTAAACTATTAATCAGGCTCGGAGTCTGTATTGCCGCGTACATATTCAGGGCCGTCTTACTTCAACAATAAGAACAAGATATGCTATTTCTTCTCTTATTACAAATGATACAATGTTCTAACACCACCAAGCGGGGGCCTAGGCTGCGGATTAGTTTGCTTATGACTTAGGCCGGCCCTAACATAAGTTTGTATTTTTTCCCCCATTCGATAGTCACTGGGTCAATACGTAGATCTATTTTCATTCTCATCAAAACTTGCCAACACCATTCTGCTTCTATGTGTTTACAAATGACTGAACTGTGCCTTACATCAACTCCATAGGACCTTCGACTAATGTCACTGTTGGTGATGGGCTGACGCTGATAGATTTATACAAAACTCTTTATTCTTCTCTGTCAGAAACAATACAAATTAACAAATCAATGAACAGGCCAGACCATATGATAGTCTTTTCTTCTGACAACCCTTTCTGTACGCTCCCTATGTTAGGATTTTTTAAAGATGAATCTAGGTGAAGGAATCACACATCCTATATGTTCCCCATCCAATAGCTTAATTTTTATTTTCTCTGTGAGTTCAGCAATACTAATATTCATATTTAAAAAAATATATTTTATTAATCTTAAAAAATTGTAGGCCCTAATATTCAATAACTTAAACAGGTACACGCCAAAGGATTTGAGAGAAAGTCTTGACAATGAAATTAATTTTTGGGCAATCACTGCAAGTTATTTGACATAATTTTTGTAGAATAGTTATAAAATTATCCATCTTTTATTGGCTGCATGAAAATTATAAATAAACATTTTATTTAAATTGTTGCCTTCTCATGCTTTTTAATTAGTAATTGCTAAAGAAAATATATGAAAGGGTGCGGTAGACCAAAAAAAGTTTGAAGACCACTGTTATAGAGCTACTGTTTTTGTATTAATAACTGATGAATGTCAATTAAAAAAAAAACAATTGAACATTTTATACCCCGCAGCAGAAAGAATCTTGGTTAAGTGAAAGTATAGATCTACTAGGCTTTATAATACTCCTATGATAGACCTTTTGAGCTAGACTTTAAAGTCGATTCGCAGAATTTTCTTGAACATTAGACTCTTCAAGAAATGCGGACATACAGTTAATTTCTGTAATTTTAAACACTATTTCATTCATCTTTAGAGTAGAAATTGATTAGGCAAAATATCAGATATCTTTTACTCTAAACGCGGGGATTCTTCCAGATTTTCCGCTGCAAAAAGTTAACAAAGACGGATAAAGAGCCCTGTGAGCCCAATGCCTCTAACAGGTGCATCTACATCAGTGATTCCCAAAGTGGGGTACGCGTACCTCCAGGGTACGGTAAGACTTTGGAGGGGTACACGTTTCACCACATTAACTATGCTGATTTTTTCAAATAGTCATTTATTATGTTCTGTTAATAAATTAAAGTATAGTGGGGGAGGCGAGGGGTACCAAGCATTACAAAAATTATAAAAAGGGTACACATAGGTCAAAAGTTTGGGAAACAATGATCTACATGTTCTACTTCAACGACAGAGGAAGCCAATACTACATTCCTTAAACCAAAGAGTAGTACAAACACAGAAGATAAAAACAAAACAAACAGAAAGTTGGGCTGTGTGTGGAGTGATGTAAAGATGAGCATTTTAAACTGGGTAGAAAAAAGGTCCAACAATTTCGCCAGCTCAAAATTGGCTCATTAGAAAAATCAGAGAAGTTTTTGCAAACCAAGACATTGTCTAAAAGAGTTGGCTCTATCCCAAACGGGTTAATAAACTATTGCAGAGATAAACAATGCTGCCAAGACAGCAGCACTTCCCAACTTCACGCTGCGGACGTGTCGAGAGGAGCGGCAAATATCCGATACAGTTTTAGGATCAAAAGGGTCGCAAGATCTGCCAGCACAACGTGCACCTGATGTTTCTCAGTGTTGTGACTTGTCTCTCGAAGCACTTCCGATGTTTGGGTGTAACCACAAGACAGCCGAGGTTTGAATTCAGAGTTTACCTTCTCCTTAGATGGGTAGCCAAACCTAGCCTAATGAGCCCCTCCAGCCCAAATCTTACTGGTTTGGGTGCCAGTTGCTTGCCTTAGACACTTTTCCTCTAATTGCTAACAGTTTCGCCGGGCTCAATATTTGAAATGCACGTGAAGGATAGGAGTTGGACTGGGATGACTGTTGGAGACGCATGTCATTGTAAGCATTTTATAGGTGCGCTTAAAACCATGACCACTTCCGATGATAACAACCTTGCGGAACCACTTGGCAGAATTTAGGTCATTGGTTAATATGTATGACTGAATGCATGACGCGTAGGACGTAATCTTCTTCTTTTTTGAAGTAATGTCTGTAATATATATGATAAGATAAAGTGTCAACAATCTGCAACTGTCAACACTATTATTGTCTTATAAAAGAGAGAGAAAGATATATAGATATATGTAATAGTGTATGAGTGTGAGATATATTATAAAATTGTGAAGTGGCTAAAAGATGCTTAAAGAGAGAAAGCTAGAGAGGATAGATACTACAAAGAGAGAGAGAGAGAGAGAGAGAGAGAGAGAGAGAGAGAGAGAGAGCGATCGTAAAGAGGATCTCTGCATTTATTCATACCTATATTTAAATGTCCAATTAAAAAAATACAAAAAACATTTAATCTTGTCTCCACTTTCCCCAAGAGGACACGCGAGGACGTTGTTAGGACATCGTTTGGAGCGTGACCCGGAAGGAAACGGGATTTATGCAAATGTGGGAAGGTGACTTGTATCTGAGTTACGTGGCAAGGTCGTTGTGAGGTTATTGGCTGACCTGGCGCAGGTACACGATGTGTCAATGTGATTTAACCACAACTCTTTTTTTTTACAGAGGTCTCGGTGGGTGGTGGGCAGACCAGAGAGTCTGAGAAGGAAAGAGCCAATGGCTGAGAGAGAGAGAGAGAGAGAGAGTAAAAGAAAAGAGAAAGCGATAGAAATAGAAAGAGACTAAGACAGAAAGTGAGAGAAAGAGAGAGAAAAAAGAGAATATTTACTATAGTAATGATAATGAGAATATGCATAGAAGTAAGTCGTTCTTTTTTAATGCAACTAATTGTTGGTGTCTAATTTTTAGCGTCCCCCGTAAGGGGAAATGCCGCTATTAGGTTTGTGCAAAATGTCCGTCTGTCACAATCAGATCTCAAAAACTAGAAAAGAAATGAAAAATATTATTTCACAATGCGAAGCGGCTTGCAAAGTTTAGGTGCAACGGTTACGTTTAGTTTATCAAATTAATTATGCAAGCGATTTTTTATATAAAAATACACCAATTCTAAAACAATACATAAATGTAAGGGAGACGATGTTAAAATATGTTAACAAAGAAAGATATTTTTTTTGTGTGTATTTTCAGTATCACTAAATCAAATATATTAAAAAATGTATAAGAGATGTTCACAACAAATATAATTATTGGTTAAGGTTGTTTTTTCTGGTCAACTAGCTGCTAAAATTAAAAGTAAACATTTATGTTTGTTTATAAAGGCTAAAAACGCACTGTGTATGTAAATATCAAGCACAATATTTAAAATGGACTTTTTATTCAGCAACTTTCGTGCAGTAGCGTGACAAGCGGTGGCAACCTGTGGTGCTAAACTAGTTCATACAAAAAAGTTTTAAAAAATCAGAGTTTATTAATTTTGTCTTCATCAGGATAAAGGACGTTTATTTTGTGCGTTTTGTATTTTGGTCGGTATGTACGTCACGTTTAGATAAAAAACAACAACTTTAAAAACTATTGATAAACAAAGCAACCCATCCCTTGTTGTAACGGCACCTGAAATAAATGACCCACGTCTGCAAATTTATCCTAGCATATTGAATAAGAATTGTAACTTTATCTTTGTGTCTTTCTGAGTATTTTATTAGGTTTTTTTAAATTTTTTAATTATGGTTCAGTGTTTAAAATATTACTGCTTTAGTTAACTGTTTAGTCATCTGTTCTGAATTGTTTCTAAATTTAGTGATTTTACTAATTGTGTTACACTAACCAAATACAAATATTCTTTTGTAATGAATATCACTTCTTTTTTTTTTTTGTGTCTGTTCTAGTTTCTTGGTTTTCCTGAGTTGAAATGTCCTAATAATATAATATTATATTGCACATGGTATATATGTTCTTAAAAAAATAATATTGCACAAGAGAGAATTTTTTCAGCCATCCAAAACTTTCAGATTTTCACAGGGTTTGTAATTAACTTCACACAAACCTATTTATGTAATCTATTGGCCTGTTGTATAACGGAAAACCATACATTAAAGTTTACAATCTTTGTAAAATTAGACCGCTGGATATATAACAAACACTATCGCTTGGTTATCTTGTCATGACCAGCTACCATGAGCCTAGGTTAGCCTTACACTTAACCAGTCTGTTAGAATCAGTCAGATACAGAATCTATTTACTATTTGGGACAGGGAGGGGTATAGATTAAAATGTGTTTTTTTCTCGAGCTGAAAAAATTGCTAAGTTATTATTGAAAATAAAATTAAAAGAATACTTTATTCATTTTCTGAAAATAGAAGCACATTTTGATATAAATAATGCTCAAAACTATCGGAGTTTCCCTTTAAGTCAGCATCATCACATAAGAACTGAGTTGAAAGACCTGATCTATTGCGACTTTATAATGCATTTTTGGTAGAAGTATCGAAAGACCTGATGAAACCGCTTCATTGGCCGGAAATGGCTCATGGACCGGAAATGGCTCATGGCCCTTGTTTGGGAATCCTTATTCTAATCAATTAGACTTCTGCCTTAGCAGTGCACAAAGAAGAAAAAAATGTAATTGAGAAAAACAGAGCGAAAAATGATGACGACATATTTAGTGGATAATTTGGGGTTTTTTTTAAACGTAAAAAATCTTGAAAAAACCTGTCTTGTTTGATTGCAAAGCTTATATCAACACACTCTATATGTCTGGTCAAAAGTTTGTACTTGTTAACGCTCCCACGATTTACACACTTATATAACGTTGTAGACAAGACACGCATCAATTAAAAAAAAACATTAGTCAATTAATTACTGGTAATTAATTATTTGGTTTGATATCAACAAGGGAAATTAATCCTTAAGTATTCACAGAGATGGCTAAATATGTAGGCTTTCTCCCCTTACATAATTGATCACATTATTTCTCCTTCACCCATTCTCGGATCAAGTTAAAACTTTAAACAATTATTTCTTCTAACTAAAAATACACGAATAGAAACAATAAGCGATTTATTCAATTAATTATGGATAATTAATTATTTTAATATAATATTGAAGAAGGAAAATATCTACATTATCGAGAGAGGTAGTTGTAAGTGCGGAGTTCTTTCCCTTATATAAGGATTTTTTTTTGTTTGTTTGTTTGTTTTCGTTTTATTTTAACCGATCTATTCAATTCGTTTTACGATTTTTTAAATTATTATTTTGACTTTAAAAGAAAGTTGTATATGTTACAGTTTAATTGAGAACCAGTCCCACGAATTCTGCCATATTTCAGCACCAAGACTAAACGTCACCACACACTCACAAAAAGGATAAATCTCTCTGTTTGTGTCTTGAAGGAATGTAAACAAACATTTGACCCTCTTGAAGTTGAAGAGCTCTTTAGTTATAATTAATATCTTGTTAACAGTAAATACTGTCTAAACTCAAAGTACACTCTGCGAAGTACCTGACATCAAGAAAATAAGATAACGTTTATTGGTTATAGAATTGATGCGAATTGCAATGTGGTTTTGTTTTGTTGTGTTTGATAAGAAAAATACAAATTTGATTGTTTAGGGCAGTGTTTCTCAAACACTTCTCACATTCTGAGTATTTAACGGAACACTTTGCTAATTTTTTAGAGGTATTAATCAACGTTTTGCCCTACAAGTTGAATATTCCAGTAGTTCGCGGAACACATATTCAGAACTTGCGGAACACTAGGGTTTCGCGGAACACAGATTGGGAAACACTGGTTTAGGGATCTTTTAATATTTAGTCAACGCCATTCTTCAGATTTCACATTTTGATTAAAGTTACTCCCTTGAACTTGTTGATTAAGTCCTTGTCTCTTTTTTTAATAAGTTTAAGACGTTCCTTTAGAGATGATCTAAGCTCCCTAACATCTTAGCTCCCTACCATCTTTTAGCTGACTTATATTTTAGCGCCCTAAAACCTTAGCTACTAAAATCTTTTAGCTCATTTATATCTTAGCCGCTAACATCTTAGCTCCCTAACATCTTTTAGCTCACTTATATCTTAGCTCCCTAACATCTTAGCTCATAAATCCTTAGCTCCCTAACATCTTTTAGCTCACTTATATCTTAGCTCCCTAAATGCTTAGCTCCTAACATCTTTTAGCTGACTTATATCTTAGCTCCCTAAACCTTAGCTCCCTACTATTATAGCTCCTTAACATCTTAGCTTCCTAACATCTTAATACTACAATACTAATACTCTTAATACTAATAAACTACAATTTTTTATTTAGAATCTAAAACGGTTTCAGTTAAGCTAAACGTCATTAGTATCTGACTAAAAAAAAACAACTTATTTAGTCGATGTTCGGTCTGTCTCTAAAAACAATATGTTTTATTATACTATACTTATTGCAAAAATGACATTAACAACAAAATGTTTAAACAGAATTGACAATCATTGGACACTTGTATGACACATTCAGTGAATGGTGGTATTTCCTTCTGTTTATTATGGTTCAACAAAAAGAATAAAACCAACGATGGTTTTACTGCATTTTCGGCGGGGGGAGTTAATGGCCAAATAAAAAAAGGGGGGGGGGACACCCAAAACTAACCGCACCGGGTGACTCTGACCTTAGTGACGCCACTGTTGCTACATATGCGACATCCGGTAGTATTTGTTTACCACGCTATTTCATATAAACCATTCCTTTTCTTTTAAATATTCACTTCTAGAAATAAGAAAACAGCATGAATAAATGTTATAAAACGACACTGAACAAGGACCAATACTCTTAAAAGCTTCGCTAATTTTCTTTGCAATTAATAATACACAATCTAAATTATAAATATTTTATGAAAAAACAAAAAACAACAACAAAAAAAAAACAAAAAAAAAAAACAACAGCGTTTTACATATCTTAACAACAAAAAGCCTTCAGAAGTAAAGAAAGAGACGTCACAGCTAAACTGTATAAGTTCTTATATCATATTGTCAGATTTTATTATCCTTTCAGATTTTGAGATCCAAATGACAAACAGACGATCGGACAGACAAAACAGTTCTTAGTTCCATCTCTCCTGGTCAGAAGCCACCCGCAGTAAAGAAAGTATCAAGAGACATGCTTTTTCCGTATTTTGGATTTGTTGTTAAATTGATAAGCTAGAGGACAATTACGTAAAGGTTGTATACAGTGTTACATAAAAAAGCAAAACCACTTTTTAGCTATAATAGATATTATACCATGTTATGCTAGCAGAGGTATAGGTCATAGTGAAAGGTGACTCTTTTCTCAGCTTATCTCAAGGGTATTAATCTCATATCCTGCAGTTGGTAAAGGGTATGCTTTTTAAGGATCGGAACTTTGCTCAGGATCTTTGGGTCTACTGGACTCTAATGTTTCAGCTTAACTCTGAGGTATCAATGTCATATCCTGCAGTAGCCAAGGGCTATACTTTTAAAGTGTTCAATATCCGTATGTCTATTCGGCTCTAAGGAGGTCTGCCGTTTGTTAGTGCAATTGAAATCGTTTATCTAGACACGGGCATCCCGTTTGATACTAAAAGCCACAAGGAGCACATGACAATATTTGCCTCTCTTTTATTACCATTACCTAATTGTACAGATTAATAGCTTTACATGTTTTTCTTTTATGGATTCCTCATTTTACAATTGGTTCCCATGTTGTTTTTATCTATGATAATAAATAATCTGATGAAAGTTTACACCAAATTAAGAAGGGCCCCAGAGTTATTTAAAAATGGCTATTTCACGTTATGACTAGTAAAGTAAGCCAATAACTTGCGAACAATAAGGCTTGTTTCAAAGGCCGACGGTTAACGAGGGGTCAGGTGGCCAGTAAAGTGACCATTCAGCTAACGTAATACAGTGGGTGTACTCGATGCGTCCTTAAAATCCCGAAATTCAAAAATCACCTAGATTCAACCCGAGATAACTCGGTCATCAGGCAAGGCGTTCTACCACTCATCCACCAAGTCCTCTAATGTTGGGACTAAAGTTCTGCTTGTGTTTCCTCCCCTGCCCCTTTATTTTCTCACGGCGGTAATATTTGTCGTCTTCTAGATTATAACAATGTAGATACCTGTAATATATTCCTTAATAATAGTACAGTATTATGTCATGAAGTATGAAAATAATGGTCTTATGAACATGGACTGAGTAATTACAGTGTACTCTACAATACATCCAAGTCCAGGTTGTCAAGTGTGGGTGTGCTTTGTTTTTTTTTTAAAGCAGAAAGTGCTGGGGTTGAGTAGGCCCTGATCCCCCCCCCTTTTTTTTTCAAAACATAAGCGTGTCTCAATGGGAGTTAACCTATTATCTTTTTTTCCTGATATTCAGGCGCAAACAAAGACTTGCAAGGATTGAGAGCCTCTGAACAGCTACCCCTATTGCATCTTACACAGCAGGAGAATCGGGAGAATACATTGTAGAAAAGCGACCTTTATTTGTCCAAGTTTATATTAAATAATATTATTGTACTCAAGTGTTCTCACTGAAGAAATTAACAATAATACCCAGTTAGCCGATGCGAAATAGGACTCCTTATGCAGATATTGAAATAATAGTCTTTTTTTTTTGTAATTTTTTTTTCTGCTATTTTCGTGCATTATTTTTGGGGGGGGGGTTGGGGAGGTCCTTAAGATATTATGATAGTTATATAAAGGTTTTAAATAACGGGAATCGGATTAAATCCTTATATATATATATATATATATATATATATGTAGTTTATTTTCGTGACCGCTTTGCCATTGTCTGTTTATAGCAAGTAAGTAGGGAAGGAATGAACAAATAGGATTTAGGGCTAAGGTAAAAGAGACAGACTAGCCTTGATTAACGACATCTGACATCTAGGATGACATGGCGAGGAAGCTAGTGATAAAAAGGATAAGAGTGCCTTAGTTTTACTTATGTCTCCTGTGGCGCTGGGTGCCCGGTTGAAGACCGCAACAAATAAATGTAGTAATGCCCTTTTTCTTTTACTTCTTGGACTCTATATAGCAGGGGGTGCACCGTAGCGTCTCGGATTCCTCATATCCTTACAGGGTTTCATGATACAGTATTGAAGGAAGGAAGCGAATTTTTGATTGTTGGTTTTGAAAGGTGAGTAGACCTTAACTTTTTATGTAGTTTGTTAACACAATAAAAGTAAAACAGACTCTATTTTTGTAAACATGATGTGACATACTAAATAAAACAACTTGTGAAGTCTTTATGTCTGTTGTTAATTATGTTTGTTATTGATAAATGCTAAAACCGCTCGATCAAATCTGATAAATATTGGTATAAATATTACAAGTAACTTTACAAAGGTTATATGATATTTTAGAAACTCCTCACCTCGCCCCTCCCTTTTTCACCTTGAGAGTACTAAAATATTTCTTTTTGTTCAGTTTTATCGGAATTCTGTACCTTTCAACATATATGCGAAGAACGCCGGGCATCTTTGCTAGTATGTAATAAGTCATAAAATAAATAATTACAAATAGGTTTTGACAATCTAAATATTAAGATTCAAAAAAAAATATTTTATATAGATCTACTAAATTTTTATTGACTAACAAAGCAGTGGTATTGTTGCATAGGTAACTCTCTTATTCTACACACACTCTTATTGGCTTAAAATTGATACCCTGCCGTTGTCTACTATTGCTTGCATTATTTAGTATACTTGAATAAAGAAAAAAATTCATGTTTACTTCTTTCATTTAATATTTTGTTTTACCTATGTAAAGCGCTTGTCATGAGTCCTATTACCTAGATAGTAGGGGTCTAATAGTTTTATCCTTGATAGTGCTCCACTGTCCTGACACTGTCTTACATTTTGTTGTTGTGCAGTGATGGAATTCTACTTCCTGGTCAGTGGCACATCCAGGGACTAAGGGTCAGGTGGGGGTGGGGTGGAGTGTTCAATCGCTCTTCCCAACTCTTTGACTTTCCAGTTTCAGAAGGTGAGGGCGGGCGTAGATTTTTCGAGAAATCCCCAAATCTGTGTAAATAGTTATAAACAGCTTTATATTTGTTTGTTTTCTTTCCTTGTAAATACATACTGCGATGTTTTGTCACCTGAACATTTACACGTTTCAAACTCATTAGAAGAAAACTTGTTCATCGTCATTCAACAAAGTAAAAATGGGATGACATCCCCCCCCCCCACTTTTACAATGGGAGGGTACGGCAAGCAAAGAGGAGACATTTCCTTTCAATTTTGAAGTTTATGAAATGTTTTCTGCTCGACGCACGTAGAATCAAGTCTGTCTGTTCTTGGTGTACATTGAATCTGACTAGAAAATACAAGTATGGGATGAGATTAGGAGATTCGAACGATTTCACTCCTCCCTCCTCCCCCCTTTTTTTTAAATATAGGTGTATGCTCAGTCTAACATATAGTTGTATTGTAAAATAATATATTTGAAATGACAATTATCACCATTGTTCTTCCCATGAACACCTTTGCCATTTCCTCATTTACATCAGAATTTTTCATGGCTGCTATTTAAAAAAAAAACTAATACACATTTAAAAAAATTCCTATTTTATGTTCAAATAAAAGGCACACAGCAATTTTATTAGTCATTGAAAAGTAAACAGAAAAAGGGACGTATTGGGATTAAACCCATGGCCTTCGAGTTGATAGCACTACGCTCTACCCAACCACACTATAAAAGGTCGAACATAAATGTATCGAAATTAATTTAGAAATAACATCTAAATGAATAGATGATAAATCCGATCCGATTTGATGAGATCGTATCAGATCCCATCTCATTATACCCAATTATTTCGATTCAATCCAACGTGATATACTTTGAACTCAAAGTAGGACTTGGTTTCTTTTTGAATTGTATATTACACTTGTTGACATTATTGTAGGCGTCTTTGAGAAATAACATGCATTAAAAAAACGTGTGTTCCAATATTTTGTGAGAACAAATGGCCTCCTTCCAAATTTTTGAAATTCTTTCATTCTTCTGAAACTTTATGGTATAAAAAGATTTTGCAAGACTCGGCGCTCCAGTGATGGACCGTATTGATCATGAATCGTAATTTTTACAGCTTTATCAGTTGTGGGGAAAAAAGTCAACTTACAATTTTAAAACTTCTTCCAACATTTAAAAAGTAGGAACTCAATATAAATATAACAATAATAACAATCAGGATAATATTTTAGCAGGGCCGGATTTAAATTGTACACGTTATTTCCTCCACACTCAATTTCGGATCAAGCTGGAATTGTGTACAATTATTTCTTTTACCCTACAACACAAGAATCATAAAAATTAACCCATGTGTTAATTCATAATCATCAAACTCAGTTTGAGTAAGGACTTGAGAGGCTGAAATTCTCTCTTGCAAAGACCCTGGACAGAAACATGCATACATGTCACCAGGGCCGGCCCTAACAAATGCGGTGCCCTGTAATATACGCTATAATGGTTTATTAAATAATTTACACCTAGAATTTGAGGGAGGCCCATGAAAGTGTGGGGCCCACAAACATGTCACCATACAGGTCGAGATGTTTTGGTTTCCCAGACCTATCGAGTCTGTGATCAGCAAGTTTGGGGCAGGCAAAAAGATTTTAAGACAAAGTTTCCTCTGCTTTCCCGCAACGGGAAATTTTTTTATTAACTATTAGTAATTATTTTGTTTCGTATCTTGAACAATAAATGAAATCGTACTTGAAAGTTGAAAGATGTGGTGGTATGAAATGAATTAGTCCACTTGGGGATTCTTGAGTCCTGAGTGAACATTTTTATGCATATTCAAAAATATCCTGTAAACATTGACCAAGTTACCCATTCATCCCTTCCCCTTTCCCAACTGGTCCAGTCACGTGATAGGATCATAGCGCATTGAGAAATCTAAAAGCTAAATAAATACATTGGGTAAAAATATTCCTATCGCACAGATTTTTATGTCTAGGTCTATGGGGCTAAAAACTTCCTGATCCAAACTAATTGATACAATTACACTCAATATAGGTGATAGGGGAGGTGCGGTGCTTGAGTGGCCTAGCGCTTGGTTTCCTAACCTGGGGTCCTGGGTTCGAATGTCGCTGAAGACTGGGATTTTGAAATCGGGATTTTCAAGGCGCCCAGCTATAATAGATACCTGACTTTAGTAGGGAAAAGTAAAAGCGGTTGGTCGTTGTGCTGGCTACATGATACCCTGCTCATTAACTGTTGTTCATAGAAACAAACTACCTTAACATCATCTGCACCTATAGATCGCAAGGTCTGAAAGGGGAACTTTAGAGTTTACTTTACACTTAATATAATATTTTTTAAGGTATTTTTTTTTAAATTGTTTAACATTCATCTTGTCGTAGCTATCATATGGAACATTTACTGAGCGCCGAACTACATAAAAAGATTAAGTTCAAAATGTGTCAGATTGAGGGACATCAATATTGTTTTCACGTTCTACTACCGTGTTGTCAGAGTCAGCAGACAAAATATAAGCTTCAATCACTGTAGTTAAAGGGTTAAAAAGACTTTTTTTTTTTTTTATATACAATCTTTTGAGACATATCATTTCTTACATAAGCTCATCCTATAGATAAGGCTCTCAGCATGGAAAAGCTACCCAAGTACCTTGGTGTAGCTTAAGATAGCAAACTAAAAAATGTGTGAGAACATCCAGGAAGTTGCAAAAAAGACCTTAGAGAAACTTTGCATTGTGCGGAAGCTGACATCCACGAAGTGGGGAGCCCGAGCAGACATGCTCCGATCATTGTATCTGGGGTCAGTCCGATCACAGATAGACAACAGCCTACCTGTGAAAATTGATGGCTCTAGGACAGATCTTGAACAATTTGATAAAATACAGTCCCAAGCACTAAGATTTGTCTGTGGAACCTTTAGGACAAGCTCAGTAAATGCGGCTGAATAAATGGCTTTTGTAGGTCCACTAAACCTTAGGAGGAAAAAGTCAGTATTGACTTGCTTTGAGCGGCATAAAATGCTGGATGAATACCTCCCAGCTAGAAAACTAGTGGATGGTTGGAGATGCAGAAGAAGTATCCAGATGCAGTCTTTTATGCATCATGCCTCTAGACTATTTGATAAAGCTGGCCTCTCCACCAACCAACAAAAAATTCAACGCTTTCATCCCCTTCCCCGTTGGTGTCGCCCAACGACCCCAGACATACGCTTGAAACTTGAAACTAGAATGCCACTAAGCTAAGTCGTTCATCTAACGACCTTCAAATTCTAGCACTGGAGACCATTAATGCCTTCAAGCCCAGTGCTATTTTTGCATATACTGATGGGTCGGCATCGATAGATTCTGGAAGAGCAGGCTATGGAGCCTACATCAACTTTCTTGGCTCTTACTCAGTCAAAATCTTTGGACCATATGGTATTGTTTGCAACTCGGCAAGGGACATTTGAGGGGCAACACACATACGCCTATGAGTGAAGACGCCCAGACAAGGCTAAACTTAAATACGGCCATTAGTTGTTTACTTTTCTTTTCTAACCTCACCTCAAAATGTCATTTCTTGAAAAAAAAAACATTTTATTAAGCAAGATATATATATATTTCGTCAAGCATGACAAGAATGTTGTCCACGTTTAATTTAATTCTTTAGTTTACTCTGGCGTAAAGAGAAGGGGGAGCTAATTCCTAATTAAATTTTTAACTTGACACAACTTGACGGAAGTAGTCGAGCTCTATACGCTCGTGTGCATTCCTCAACACACTCATACACACGAACTCGCCACACACACAGACAGTCTTAGGGGACCTTTTCCTCCTTTCGACGTCTTTCTGTTCTTGAGTCCCAATATTTTACATGTGTCTGAGTGGTAGAAATAATATGGGCTCCTTTTCACGCCTACACCATGAGTAGATCTTCTAGCTTAGCGTTTTCGCGTTCCTTATTACAAGGCCTGAATGCTTAATAAGCGTTTTTTTTTTTTTTTTAAATGACGATTCAACTTTTTCTTTGTTTTCTTCCTTTTATAATAAAATTTGGGGAAGCATGGGGTGGTGGCTTATATCTGTAAAAATACATAATAAGTGCGGTCATACTTCTAGAGTAGAAAAAAATACACATGCAGGATGCAGGTATAAAAATGCTATGAGAGTGAAAATGTCAAAGAATGTAAAATAATGTAGAAAGAAAGTGTATATGAAAAGAAAATGCTCATATATCGAATGATAATAATAAAAACTCTGTCAAAGATCTTGATTTCAAAATTCTTACAAAAGTTATAGACCTACATTATCTAAATATATTATTTTCTTCTTGGCTCAAATGTCCCATGCACCACCAAGAAGTCATGGAAAGATCACATGGAAGATCATGGAAAGATCACTCTTTTATTTCTGAAAGTCCTACTAGAGTTACCCCACGTAACTTTAGCGACTAAAAAAAAAGGGAGGGGGGAGAACAAGTAGTATTAACCCGTCACTAAGTAGCAGGGCCAAACTTAACCGAGAATTGTTGACTTCAAGTAATTCTTCATTAGTTTATATCACCAGATTCAATAATTACGCGTATTGTATAATGCCTTTTTCTTTTTAATCGGGCGTAGGATTGGCGATTTCTATATTAAATGACACCCCAAAACGACAATGTCTATATTTCAGGAGATTTTTATTAGTTTTTTTTAAAGATTTTAATAATTTCCGGAGATTTCCAGGACTTTTTCGTATATTTTGCAATTTCAGGAAATTTCCAGGAGCTCCTGGTAAATCAGGGGGGCGAGGAAAATCTGTTAGAAGTTAAAAAATGGTTTAATAATTTACACCTAGGGTTATCGTGGGGTCGATGAAAATGCGTGACCCTCTGCGGTCACATAGGTTGCAGTGGCCTAAGGCTGGCCCTGCAAAATCGAGGCATATGCTAGGTCAGGGGTCGGCAACCTTTTGAGTTGAAATAGCAAAAAATTACAATTTACCGAATTTTAAATATTTTAAAGAGCCACACATTTTTTCTTGCCAACAAGCGTGGTAAGCGTGGTCGAGAGTCCAAGTGCGCTTAAACTTGGCTTGGCTTGGCTATCTAGAAGGGGGCACGAGGTTCGACACCCGATTCGTGCAGAGGCATGAAAGTAACGCTATATAAAAGCTATAATAAAAAAAATAATTTAAAAAATACAAATAGTACTCGTTCAATTGATTTTTTTATTACAAAAATATAAAAAAAAAGAATATATTATGTGAGCAGGTCAGGGTGGCGCTGCTGAGTGAGGCCCTTTTGGTTATCTGCTGCTCAACATTTGTTCATTTAAAACAGTAGACAGGTGGTAGCTTTACTGGGTGGGCCCAATCTGTGCACCTCGGTCTGCGACCAAGGGGCTAGAATAGCCCAAGCAACCAGACAGCACAATTAAACTAAACTAAACTAAACTAGCTAACTAAAGATAAAATAACAAACTGAAATTTTAACAGTAACTTATATACACTTTATTTACAACCAACTTACAAAGCAATAAAAATATAGGTGAATACGACAATGAAAATAAACTTAGAAATAAACAAAAACTATATATACGCACTACTAAATAATTAATCAACCCTCAAATAACCTAAATTACCCAACACTAAACAGTAAGCTACTAGCAGGAGTAAAGCAGAACTACAGCAGACAGTTAGGCAGCCGAAATAATGGCAGTTAGGCAGCCGAAATAATAGCAGTTAGGCAGCCGAAATAATGGCAGTTAGGCCGTAAGACAGTTAGGCCGTAAGGCAGGAATTATAGCAGGCGGTCTCAGCTGAAATTACACTACACAAAAATAACTTTATACAGGCACCACTGTCAGCATTGACCACTGGTCAAGACAAAAAAGAGCTCAACGTGGTTCCGGAGCTAGCTATAACTGGTCAGCGCGAACATATCGGAGAGCATGACGTCACGCTAATTATCTATAACTAAACTGGACTACTGATTTCCCTAATTTGTACCTAGCCGTACACAACAATAAAATCTAGCAAGTTACTAAAGACACGGACTACACAACATTATATACCAAATTAAACAGCATTAAAAAGAGAATCTTAAAATTTAAATCTACAAAAATACAAAAAGGAAGATAAAAAGTTATTTCTATTCTAAACTCATATGGGGGCTCTATACCGTTTACAGACCTGCACATAAACTGATATTAAAAAATAACAACCAATCCAACGTTAATGCCAAAGACAAAAATAAGCAGAACTAACCAGGGACAAAAAATAGAAAATAACATCAACATCTCTAAAACTAGTTAACTATTTTAAAAACTATTTTTCCTCTACGAGTAAAACACAAATAACAGAAAAAGACTAAAACTAGCAGAAAGTTATAAATAGCGGAAACTACAAAATACTCAGCACTGAACTATAAAAATTAAAAAGGACACTAAATTACAAACATCATAGCCCTGGCCTATGTAAATAATATAAATTAAATAGAGTTAGGTCAAAAATTAGATCTAGGAGCGTCAGCTCACAATTAATTCATATATATGTGTTTTTCACAACATATTAGGTTTAGAAAGTTTAGATACATTTTCCTCATAACTTGTTTTTAGTTTCAAACACGACTCTAAATTTTCGATTGTTAGTTGGCTTATTACTTTAGTTTTAATGATATTCATGCAAGAAAACACGTGCTCGAACGAATAAGTCGATCCGAAGATAGTCAGTACTTCAAATGCCAAATTCACCTCATTGTAGCATTCTGAAGACTATTCCAGGCGTCGAATATAGCTAAGCGCCTCAGCTCGAGACATTTCTTTTAAAGTTGTCACTTTTGTTGCATAACGTACATACATTTCTGGACCTCCAGCTTTTCCAATTTGCTTTTTGACTTTAAATTTTCCACCTCACAAAGCTTTACTTTTTAAATCGATAAATTGCATTTCTTGAGACCCAGTATCAATTTCAAATAGCTTACTATTTGTGTTGACAGGATTTATCAGGAATTCTAGAATGATTTTGTTGGTTTTGAATTGCTCAAATCTGTCAAGAAATTCATCTTTGATTCTTTTATTACTGTGCTGAAGTAATTTGTGTCAAAGGTTGCTTTGATTTTATTGCAATACTGCTTTAGACATTTTTCTCCGAAGATTCGTTGAGGCTCCTTTTTTTTCCTGTCAAACTTCTGGCTCCATCAGTTGCTGTTTAAACGATTTTATGTAACTCGAGCTTATTTACATTTTTGCACGGCATTCGCTCTATCTTCCCCTTTAAATTGTCATGAGTGTAGCAATCCTAGAAGAACTTCCTTTGGACCTTGGGAAGACATATACCTGACAAAATGGGCAACTTATGCCGTGTATTTTATGTCGCAAGACTAGCAAGTGATAAGGCAGAAGAAATTTGAATATCTTCCACCTGCAAATATATTACATTTAAAGATATTTTAGCTATTCTATCTTGTACAGTTTAGCGGATAGTGGAAAACCTTTTTTTATTCAAGGTTTCTTTTTTTTTTAAATCAATAAACAGTTCTTCAGACGCACGTAGCAAGCAAAGCAGTCTTTGACATATTCACTATCTGAAAATGGTTTGTCTTTTTGTGCAATTTCTATTGGTACAGCAAACCTTGCCAGATTAGCATTACTTGTTGATTGCTTCTAGCTTTGACTTTGAGAAAATCATTAGCTTCGAATTCATTAACTTGAAACAACAAACTATACGTCACAGACAAAGCACGTGGTGAAGATGTGTTTCGTCTTGCGTCAAATTAAAACCTACATAAAACCCCAGACAACGGCGTCATTCGAGAGCTACTGACAACAATGGCTACGCTTGTAATGGGGGGGGGGGTGTAAGGCTGCTTAATCCTCGTTAAACAATTCAGAACTATTTTTAAAAAAATTTCATAAAATAAATAATATTTGCGTATGGAACTAAAGAGCCGCAGCTTCACATCCAAAGAGTCGCATGTGACTCGCGAGTCGAAGGTTGCCGACCCCGGTGCTAGGCCGAATAGTATTTGTTTATTTTATATGTAAAGAGAGAGTGGAAGAGCATTTCACGTTCTCTTTTCGACGCGATGTCACGAGATTTGATAGGGGAAATAACGCAATTAGTTTTGAGTGGAACGTTCGTCCGTCCATCCGTCCTTCTCGTTTAGATCTCGTAAACTAGAAAAAGATATTTTAAAAAATCAGACATCATGATATTTTATACCTTTCAAAGTTCTGATGCAACGGCTATGTTTTTGTTTTCTGAAAATGAAAAAAATTAATTTTTGAAATCAACCCACGCAAGCGTTATTTTCATAAAAAATACTCCTTTTTTTTTTACAACTATTCACTAATAGTAACAAACAAAGGAGACTATTTAGTAAGGGAGAGGACAATTTACCATATTTTTAACACATTTATGCAGACGGTTTTAGATTTTTTGTCAAAAAGATTTTATTTTTTTTACAAATGTATTTCGAAGTTATGTAAGTACTATCATACTAACTACTATATTCACCAAAAATGGTTTAAATTTTTTTCAAAGATAAAAAATTTATTTAATATGCATATATATGGAACATAATTAAAACAAAAATTAATAAGTAGTTTTTCATATTATCGCGTGAACTGCACAGCCAGCAAATTTGTAACTAAGGTTGTTTTTTTTTTACAAAATATTTTTTTTTATGAGGCTTTGAATAAAAGATTGACCCTATACAAAATAATTAGATCAATAAAATAATTATTATATGAATTCAGTTAAGCCAGGTTTACATCTAACTCACCTTCACTTTTAAAACAAAAATTGATATTTGTTTTTTTATATTGTAGCGTGAACTGTAGTGTGACTATCAGAGCCAAGACACTTAACTAAAGGAATTTTTTATTTTTTTCTACGTAAATTTTTTTTTTAGGCTTTGAATAAGAGATTGACAATTTACAAAACAATTAGATCAATTAGATAATCGTTATATGATAGTTAGGCCAGGTTTACATCTAACTTCACCTTCACTTTCACCTATCCCTTGGTCTGCTGAACCGTTGGGGCACCACACAAGATCTGTCGATCTTCTTTCTCTATTCTTCTCTGTCATTTGCCTTTGATAGAATTTCATTCTGATATTCGTTCTGAAAATATTGAAATCTGCACGATTTGTCAATTGAAATGTGCTTCAAAAAAAATCTTTCTATTTATTGATCCTTCTTTATCTCTTTCTCTCTCTCTCTCCGCCTGACTCACAACTTCCTTCTTTTTTTCTGTCTTTACCGCTCTATTTCTCTTTGTCTTCTCTATATCTCTTTCACTTAGTTTCTCTCTCTATCTCTGTCTTTCCCTCAATCTGTCTCTTTTTATTTTTCTTTTTTTCTCTAGCCGTTCTGATTTTTTCCTTTTTTTTCACCCTTTTCTCAATGTCTCTCTGTCTCTCTCTCTCTGTCTCTCTTACTCTCTGTCTCTCTGTCTCTCTGTCTCTCTGTCTCTCTTACTCTCTGTCTCTCTGTCTCTCTTACTCTCTGTCTCTCTGTCTCTCTTACTCTCTGTCTCTCTGTCTCTCTTACTCTCTGTCTCTCTGTCTCTCTCTCTCTGTCTTTTTCTGGATCTTTATCTTTCTCACTGTGACTCTTTTTCCCTCACTTTCTTTCTCACTGTCACACCCTTCCTCTTTGGCTTTGTCTCAATGTCTCTTTCCATATTTTTCTCTTCTCATTTTTTTAGCGGCCCAGAAAAGGAAAAAGACACTATTAGTTTTGTGGGGTCTGACTGTCCGTCCGTCATTCCGTTCGTACGTCCCGTTTAGATCTCGTAAACTAGAAAAGATATTGAAAATCTGACATCATATTTTAGACCATTCAAAGTTCTGATGCAACGGCTACTTTTTTCCTTTTATGTAAGGGAAATTTAATTTTTAAAATTAATTATGCAAGCAGTTTTTTCATAAAAATACACCTTTTTTACAACTATTCACTATTAATAGTAACAAACACGGGAAGCTTTTATGTAAGGGTCCTGGACATCAATCATATTTTTTATAAATTTTTTGCAAACGGTTTTAGATTTTTTGTCAACATTTGTTTTTTACAATTGTATTGCTTAAAACAATTCTGTAATACTAACTACTACATTTGCAAAAAAAATAAAATAATTGCTTTTATTTTAAAAAAGAAAAAAAAAATTTAGTAAGCATATAAGTGGAACATAAACTTAAAACAAAAATTAATTAGTAGTTTTTCATATTTTCTCGTGAATGTCAGCGCTCACATAAAAGCACAAAAGACTGAACTAAAGCCGAGGGAGAATATTTTTAGCGGCCCCCGAAATGGGGAAAGACGCTATTATGTGGAATGACTGTCCGTCCGTCCGTCCCGTTTAGATCTCATAAACTAGAAAAGATAGTGAAAATCCGACATCATAATATTTTAGACCAGTGTTTCCCAAAGTATTTCTCGGAGCCCTAGTGTTCCACAAGGCCTGAAAAGGTGTTCCACGAACTACTGTAATAATTAAATAGTAGGCAGAAACGTGAAATAATCTCGCTAAAAAATATGCAAAGTGTTCCGCTAAATTCTAAGAATGTTCGAAGTGTTCTGTTAAGGAAAAAGTTTGGGAAACACTGTTTTAGACCATTCAAAGTTCTGATGCAACGGCTACTTTTTTCTTTTCTGTAAACAAAAATAAATAAGCTTTTTTTTAAAATCATTTATGCAAGCAGTTTTTTCATAAAAATACACCATTTTTACAACTATTTACTATTAATAGAACCAAACACAGGAGGCTCGTTAGTAGGGAATACAAAAATATACCATATTTGTAGAACATTTATGCAAACGGTTTTATTTCTTTTTTTTTGTCAAAAATTTTTTTTTTCAATTTGTATTGCTAAGTTAAGTAAGTTCTGTTATACTAACTACTACATTAACACAAAAAATGTTTACTTTTTTTAAAGAGAAAAAACCTATTTAGTATGCATATAAGTAAGACATGATTTAAAACAATTAATAAGTAGTTTTTCATATTATCGGGTGTATTGCAGTTCCACACTATATCTATAGTACACTTAACGGAAGGATTTTTTGTTTTACGGAAAAGTTTTTTTCTCGAGGAATAAGAGATTGACCCTTTACAAAACAATTAGAGCAATTAGATATTCATTATAAGACATCAGATAGGCCAGGTTCACATCTAACTTCACATTCACTTTCAACTATCCTTTGGTCTGCTGGATCGCTGGGGCACCACAAAAGATCTGTAAACCTTTTTTCTCCATTTTTGTCTTTGATAGAATTTCATTCTGATGTTTATTCTGAGAATATTGAAACCTGCCTTTTTACCTGCCTGGGTGGACCACTTCGGTGGCCGATTTTGAGTTTGTGTTCCCACACAAACTCTTTGAAACTTGCTTTGTTTTTTACCAAAATGTGTTGTTTTCTTTTTTTTTTTTTTTTTTTGAGATTTTGAATAAGAGATTGACCTTTTTAAGGAACAATAAGATCAATTAGAAAATCATTATAAGACATTAGTTAGGCAAGGTTCACATCAAACTTCTCTTTCACTTTCACCTATCCTTTGGTCTCTCAACCGTTGGGGCACCACACAAGATCTGTCAACCTTCTTTCTTCATTCTTGTCTGAATTTGCCTACGATAGAATTTTATTCTGATATTCTTTCTGAAATATTAAAATCTGCCTTTTTACCTGCCTGGTTGACCACTTCAGGGCCATTTTGGAGTTTGTGTTTCCACCCAAACTTTCTTTGTAACGTTTTTTTTTCAACATTAGTTTTTTTCCATTCGTTCACCTAACGTTGCTATTGAAGATTAATGAAAAAAGGGTAAAAGTACTTCAATATAATTACAGTTTTAGATAGTATTAGTAGTTACAGGATCTTACTATGTATATATGTGTCAATAAAAACTAGGGTTAAGTCCCAACTGAACCGTGGAAGAAAAATAAACGGAACTACATTTAGCAGTTAAGCAAGGCTTAAATCCACGAGCCTCAGATTTTACACAATTTCCTACTAACAATTAATGTCAGACGATCGCGTTGTCAAGTGTAAAGGGATGAAAGGCAGACACACTAGTGATACCTGACAAGGTAAAGAGTTTCCCACTTTTCAAGACTAGACACGAAGCTTTGGTTTTTATCGTAAACTAAAACGAGGATCGGTTTCAAAAATTTGAAATGACTGAAAAAAATCTATTTTTAGACATGGATTCCTTTTTTAATAAAAAAAAAGACTTCCGTGAAGTATATATTTAATAAAAAAAAAGACTTCCGTGAAGTATATATTTAGTGCAAGTAATTCTAAAAATAGCAATTCTTGGCAGCTTTAAACCAGATATTTAACATTTCAATGATTGCAGAGGCTGAACTCGACACAGTGCTAAACAACAACACCTTGTTACAAAGTATATACTACTACTACTACTAATAATAATAACGATGAAACTGAAAGTTTTTGCTTTTTTGTTGTTGTAGACTCCAAAAACATCGAGTAAGTTATTAAAGGCCCTTATGCTAATTTGACTCGTCAGTGTTAATGTTCAGGCGCTGATTTGTAATTCTAAACAATTTGTATAACTAAATCGACGTAGGCGTATTATATTTAAATGATGTAACTCTAAATAACTAGAACAAACTTCCTTTTAAAATAATTCTGATCAATTTGACGTTTATGCATGACATATAAAGATTGGACTTGAGACGTGATATAGATCTAGCAGTAATTAATGTTTTAACAAACTGAAATTCACATCTTTTCTCTAATGTGTCTCTGATTCGTCAATCGTACGATACACTAAATATGTTAATCCTTTAAGTCCTACATCTTTCCAAGCCTGTGACTAGTTCTGAATGACGTTTTTATGCATCTTAAGCTTGTTTTTCTCTTTTGTATCAAAAAAAATTAAATTATGTTATTGTTATAATTATTGTTATGGAGTGTATGTGTGTGTGTGTTTCTATGGTGAGGGTGGGAAGATATTAGCTATTGGTTGTGAATGATGTTGTAAAATGTTTTACATGTTTTGGATGTTCCTTCAGAGTTGCTGATAATTTACTTCCTAGTCCAAACCTCCCACAGGACGACAGGGGAATGGGAGCGGGCAGGATTTGATCCCGGAACCATCGACAATGCATCGCGCAAACCGGACGACCAGGCAGCTATCCAAAATGCAAGATAGGTGACATTGTCGTGATTGGTTTTAGGGCAGAGGACAGAAAGTCTGAGCTAATAGTTGGCATAGCTAATCCTAATAATAATTACATTTAAAGATAGAAGTGAATTGTCGGTATTTAAATCAAGTGGTCATAAGTTTCACATGTCAAACTAGCTTATTTTTGGAATTGAAGTAGCTCATCACTCAACAGGATCCTGGAAGGAGCTACAGGATGAGATCAGTGAACCTAGATGTCACGGAAAAATTAACAACAGATGTATGGACATTAATCTAAACTCACAGTGCGGTCTTTTCTATTTCTTTTTTTTTATTTTGGGCTGATCTACTAGCATGACATTTAGTTTATCCTTTAACTTCAGGCAGGAGGTGACACGGGTAGATCTTGCTGACGATCCCTAGGGAAATGTGATGTCTAAGTGTAGAACTTTTATTCATTTAGTATGACTTTCACTTGGCTTTGCTCTTCATTTGATTTCAAAGTATATAAATCTGTGTGATTACTGTACTGTGTGGAAACACAAACTCAAAATCGGCCCCGAAAGTGATCCACCCAGGCAGGCTTCAATATTTTCAGAAAGAACATCCGAATGAAATTATATCAAAGACAAATGAGAGATAAGAATGGAGAAAGAAGGTTAACAGATCTTATGTAGTGCCCCAACAGTCCTGCAGATTAAAGGATAGGTGAAAGTGAATGTTAGATGTGAACCTGGCCTAACTAGTTCCCCTTTCAGACCTTGTGGTAACGAGGGTGTCATGTAGCCAGCACAACGACCAACCGCCTTTACTTTTCCCCAACTAATGTCAGGTACCCATTAGAGCTGAGTGGACTCAGAGGCGCCCAAAGATTCCAAAGTTGAAAATCCCAGTCTACACCAGGATTCGAACCCGGGACCCCGGTTTTAAAGCCAAGCGCTTTACCGCTCAGCCACCGTGCCTCCCTTGGCCTAACTCCTGGGTCGGCAACCTGCGGATCGCGAGCTGCATGCGGCTCTTTGAATATGAAGCTGCGGCTCTTTAGTTCCATACTCAAATATTATTTATTTTATTGAAATATTTTTTTAAAATAGTTCTGTATCTTTTAACAAAGATTAGGCGCCGATTCGATCTCTCAGAAAGTTGTACTTGCTTTTCACAACAGCCCTCCCAAATTGCACGCGTCGTCACTGTTGTCAGTCCGTCGTCAGCTCTCGAATGACGCCGTCGTCAGATGGTTGTAATTCGTTTTGACGCAAGACGAATTGGCATCTTAACCACATGCCTTGGCTGTGACGTATAGTTTGTTGTTTCAAGTAAATGAGTTAGAAGCGAATGATCTCCTCAAAGGTAGAAACAATCAACAAGTAATGCTATTCTGGCAAACTTTGCGTACCACTAGAAATTGAACAAATACGCATACCATCTACAGATGGTGAGTATGTCAAAGACTGCTTCCTACGTGCATCTGAAGAACTGTTTCGTGATTTCAAAAACAATAGAAATCTTGAAAAAAAAAATCAAACATTTGCCACTTTCCACTGAAGGTGGAAGGTATTCAACTTTCTTCTGCCTTATCACTTGCTATAGAGTAGTCTTGCGACATTAAGACACGGCACAAGTTGCCAATTTTGTCAGATATATGTTTTCCCAAAGTCCAAAAGAAGAACTTCTAGGATTGCTACCGCTCTCATGACAAACTAGAGGGGACGATAGAGCTGATGCTAAACGAAAATATCTTGAAGACAAAAAGATCGATTTAGATAAAATCATTTGATTAGCAACTAATAGAGCCAGAATTATGACAGGAAAAAAGGGCCAACAATGATTTGTCGGAGCAAAATAAACCAAGAAATTCTTACGTTTCACTGAATAATGCACCAAGAAGCGCTGTGAGTCCAAACGATTCCGACCGAAATAGGTGAGGTCATAAATTTGATAATCAAGATTGTTAACAGCATCTTGTCAAAAGCACTCTACCACTTAAACGAAATGGAGACTCAGTATTCTGACCTATGACTTTCCAAAGGTAAGGGGATGAAACGTTTAGTTTTATGCTTGAATGAAATAAATACATTTATTTCTATATGAAAAAAACATTTATCACACCGAATTAGAGAACGGCATTTAGTTCCAAAAATTTTTCTTTATGATTGATAAAACAGAGAATTAAAAGGAAAAGGAAACCCAGTCTATGTTTTGGTATAACAATTGCTTTGTTTTGAAGAAAAATTATTTTTTTTTGCCGAAGATAATCAGAGCGGTCAATTATTTCATTTTGAATGTCTAAAGCGGTATCGCCATAAGATCAGTGCAACTTTAGACACACATTACTTCAGCACAGTTATAAAAAAAATCAAAGATGAATTTCTTGACAGATTTGAGCAGCTCAAAACCAACAAAACTATTCTAGTATTCCTAGTACACCATCTCAACACAAATAGTAGGGAACTCCAGATTCATCCATTTGGAATTGATACTGGATCTCTAGAACTGCAATAGATCGATTTAAAAAGTAAAACTTTGTCGGGTGGAAAATTGATAGAGTTGAAAAGCAAGTTGGAAGTGTTGGAGATCCAGAAATGTATGTAACGCAGCAAAAGTGGACAGCTTTAAAAGGAATGCCGCCAGTTGATTCGGCGCATGGAATAATCTTCCAGATTGATACAATGAGGTGAAGAATTTGGAATTTTGGAGTGATGACTATCTAAGAATCGACATATTCGTGCAAGCCTTTGTTCTCTTGCATGAATATAATTAAAAGTAAAGTAAGAAGCCCATTAACAATTGAAAATGTGGGCCGTTTTGAAACTAAAAGCAACAAGTTATGAGCCAAAATGTATCCAAACTTTCTAAAACCATGCAAAGCCAATGCTCCCATTGAATTTGTTTTCTCAATTGTTTGTTATTGAAGTACAAGTTAGTGTTGTAAATAAATGTCTAACTTCTTCAGTTGTTACCGAATTAAAAAATAATTATCTAATAATGCCATATATATATTATTATTTAATTTGTTGTGAAAAACACTACTTACACGAATTAGTTGTTTTCATTTTAAAAAATTCATTGTGTGAGAACTATTTATAGCTGACAAGAAAAAACTTTGTGGCTCTTTAAAAACTTCGAAATTTTGTAAACTGTCATTTTTGGCTCTTCCGACTGAAAAGGTTGCCGACCCCTGGCCTAACTGATGTCTTATAATTGATCTAATTGTTTTGAAAAGTTTCAATCTCTCTTTTTTCTTCTCTTCTTTTTTTCTCTTTTAAAAGGAAACCTCAGAATTTGCGCTATTCAATTTTAGCTTTATCATCATAGGAAACCTTGGGCCTTAGGCCTCTTTTCTTTTCTTTGCCTCTTTTTTGGGCTTAATGTGCCTCTTGTATGGGCCATCTTGTCTCTTTTGTGGGCTTTTTTTTTCCCAATATGTTTTTATTTGTAAGTTCTCATAATTCACAAGTATTAAATCATAAACAATTGAAAATTGATTAACCTAAAAATACAACAATAGTAACAGAAACATTATTTAATATCAAAGACATACTACCTAACCATCCTAGCCAATCTCTTATTCGAACCTTTCGGATATGGGGAGCTGTAAAATATTTAGGAAAATAAAGTTTACAAGATTACTATTCGTTCTAAATTAGGTCTAACTTATAATGCATACTAATTAGCTTTTTCTCTCTAAAAAAAACTGCTTGCATAACTGATTTTAAAAATTAGATTTTTCTTTTTCAGAAAAAAAAAAGTAGCCGTTGCATCAGAACTTTGAATTGTCTAATGTCGGATTTTCAATATCTTTTTAGTTTACGAGATCTAAACGGGACAGACGGACAGACATTTCGCACAAAACTAATAGCGTCTTTTCCCCTTACGGGGGCCGCTAAAAATCCTTTTTTTTTAAAAAGACAATAGCTTCTTTGTGTAACTTATTAAGCCATTGTTTTTCTCTGAAAAATGAATGAATCTTAGATTTAAAAACATTTTTTTTTTGCCGGCAACTTTCCCTTCTCTCCGGGAAAGAATCTTCGTTAATCAAATGTACAGATCTAGTACATCTTTCAATATTCTAATGAGATGCATTTATATCTAGAATTAGAAAACAATACGCGAAATTCTCCTGAGCATTAATTTATTAAATTGGAGAAACTATATAGCCTTACGTTCGGAAATTCCCGAACGCGATAGTTCTCTCAAAAACGCGACAGTCCTTTCAAAACCAATGTTGTCTCCAGCCAATTTTATATTTATTTATTTTTACTTTGAAAAATTATAAAGATCAAACTAGAGGTTTCCCCATGTGGCCAACGAGTTGCAATTCTTTTCACAGTGATATACATCAACTGTTAAATTCCTAGAAAATTCGTTAGAGACATTTTTGAGATCATTTGTCCTCCCACCCTCCATGAATGAGTGACTTCTATAGAGGCATTGTAAAATAAATAAAAAAAACAATAAGAAGTAAATTTAAAATTTTGAAGCCGCTTGTATTAGTGCTATCGTTCTAGAATCATGGCACCGTTTTCGTTTTTGGAGCTGCCGTTTTGGTGCCGGCACTAAATATGTGAAACAAACAATAGAAGGTTATTTAATAATTTATTTCAACACTTTTAACACATGTTCACATTTTGTATGTGTTTGTGTTTAGATTATGTATTTGTAAGTGTAGAAGTTTATTTGCCGTCACTTAGATTTCGGGATTAAAAATCGCCATAAAATTATTTCGTTTCCATTAGTGTCTAAGACTATACGTCCTAACTTTTTATGTTTGCGTGAGTTTCTATGGTGTATTTAAAAAAATGATAATTCATTGTGTGCTTGTATGTGTTCCTTTTCTGTTCACTTTCTTACAGTACTAATTATTACTATTTTGTATGCTTCGGTTTATATATTTGGTGGATTTGTTATTTCATTTTTGTGTGTGTATACTAGTTTGCATTTTTACAAATGTAATATTACTATTTTTAAAATATAATAATAATGTAAAACTAAAGTTTAAAAATTTATTCAAACTGTGCTTCAGTGATATTTATGTTTGTTTCCTCTTCGTTAATACAGCGTTATATACAAACTACTATGCAGAGCAAGTTGTCATAGGATTAAAAAAAAACTAACAAATTCTACTTTGGATGCATTACTTTAGTTCAAATCACAGCTAAAGATCGTTAGGTGTTAAGGATACAAAGATATAAGTGGCAACCCCTGTCGAAAACATGCCAGTCACGATGTATAAATGTATGACTCACTCCCGTCCGAATGACCTCTTTAGAGAAGGGGATGTTTACTTGTCACTAAACTATCAATTAGTTTTAATCTCCCCCCGCCCCCCCCCCCCCCCCCATTTATCTCTCTGAATCCTGGATGGTTAGGACTGTCTTTAGTAGAGGAAACATATCACTTTATTTACTTCTATAAATATTATAATGAATGTAAATGAAAATTTATAATAATTAAACAAAAAACAACAAGATTACAAAGTTAGTTTGTGTTATCACACAAAGCCAGAGGCGGCCCCTGTCGAATTCATCAGAAATATTCAAGCCATAGTCTTGTTTTGATCGTTGAAAGCAATAACATTCAAAAATCAATGGGCACTAAAATAATGATAATAAAATTAAATTTATTTTTCTCTTTTAAAGTTTAAATCGTTCAAAATGAACTTTTATCAAACATAAGTACTTTTTCAAGTACAAATTGTTTTTTTGTTTTGTTTTTTTCATTAAATCAAGTGCTCCTTCAGACCCTGGATCTATGAGGCAAATGGTGTAGAGGTTATCTGTTGCTATGACCCACGGTTAACGAGGGTGTCATGTGATAAGCATAACGACTAACCTAATTTACTTTTCCCCAACTAATGTCATGTAGAGCTGGGTGGACTCAGAGGCGCCCTGGAGATCCCGAAAGTAAAAATCTCAGTCTTCACCGGATTTTGAACCCAGGGCCACAAGTTTGGAAGCCAAGCGCTTTAACACTCAGCCACCGCGCTTTCATATATTCATTCAGTGTACAATTATATATTTAAAAATAATAATTAATAATCTTATCCATACATATATAATTTAAAAAATGTTACATGTAATAAAGAGACACTAAAAAAAAGTATTCTTCTTACAAAATTAGATACACTGTCAACAAGACAAAAAAGATTCTTGACCTACTTAAAGTAGTGAGCTAGAATAGACTTGGTGACTTTTTCCCTAGAAAATAAAAATTAATATCTCCCCCTTCCATTTGTCATACAAACTAGATATAAATCTAAAACTAGATCTAGAACTAGATCTAGAATTAGCGTAAGATCTACATTCTAGACTAGATCTAAAATCTTGATATAGAATCTAGATCTAGACTAGAATTCTTATGACTTAACACGTTTAATCTTAAAATTACTAGACCTAGGCTAATGCTATGATCAGGAATAGCAAGTAGGTCTTTTTGGTACCGGGTAATGATGTATTATGCTGTTCGTATCCGCCTCACTTCTTAATGTGATACTACTGTTTACATAATGAATAAATCTGCGCCCCTAAGTTAGTTAATAAAAGGAAAATATAATGATCTATTGACACTTTTTCCATTGTGACATTAAATGTAATTTGCTTGTTTTTTTTTACCAATGTGGGAATCTATGAATGGAGCTTAAGTTATTAATGAAGAAGCTCATCAATTAAATAAAAAAAAACGTACCTTCCCTGAAGTTTTTCATTTAAAAGTGATGTATTTGTTTTGAAAAATCTGCTTGCATATATAATTTAAAAAAAATAAAATGGTTCACTTTCGGAAAAGAAAAAAGTAACCGTTGCATCAGAACTTTGAATGATCTAAAATATCATGATGTGCTATTTTCATTTTCTCTTTTAGTTTCTGAGATCTACATTGGACTGACGCAATAAACAAAACTAATAGTGTCTATTCCCCTTTCGGGGGCCGCTATAAAGGCGTCACAAAGCATTAGAGTGATATATAGAGCCGTTTTCTTTATACGCAGTTTTTATTTTCTAATTTGTGATTTTAACATTTCGCATTGAAAATCTAAAAAAGGATGACTGTAATACTTTGATAAAAATTAAAACTTAACTAAAGCAGGGGCAATGGTGGATCCAGAACTTTGGAGTGGGGTGGCGATTTTTTTCCAAACCCTAACCCTTCTGGTGGGGGAGTCTGCCGAGTGAGGGGGGGATCGCCCCCACACCCCCCACCCCACGGATACGCCAGTGAACAGGCGTGGCCAACATATGGCGCATGTGCCAAAGGTAGCTAATTGCAAGATAACAAGTGGCGCACTAAACCCCAGAGATGATACACAGAAAAAAAATGTCTAGTCGTACAAAATGAATAGACTAAAGGGAATGTAATTCACTAGCTATTATGATGTCAGAGACCCACATGGTTTTAATACTAATAAGCTCCGAACCCAGAACACGAAATGTGTTGAAGAATGTTGCTTCTGATTTTCAAATTACTAGTAATCAGGTCTGTAACCAAAGACCTTACTTTTTTTTTTTTAAATTATTGAGCTTATGTCCCTTTATGTATATTAGGTCTCAACTCGTTTAGATATTTAACTTATTACATTGCTTTAATTTTTAAAAAATGTATACTGCTTTCATATATTTTGTTTATTTTTCTGTCTTATTCTACTATAATTGAATAAACTTATATTTGGTAGAAATATGTTTTTCATTACATGAAAAAAAAACAAAAAAAACTACACGAATGCTTTATCCTCCATAGCTCTGTTACACTGAAACCTGACAACCTTACAACCTTTTCGATTGTAATTTAAAACAAGTCAACGCTAGGTTCTTCCGACTCTGAATTTCGTGTGGTGAAGAAAAAAAGAGGCGAATTCTCTTTAAGAAAAGTTGTGAAAGAAGGAATACTTGAAGCGTCCTACGAGATCGTCCTTGTCTTTTACCAAATGTGATAAAAGTTTTGAAAAAAAAAATATCAATAAAATCGCTCTCTGAATGCAAACACAAAGCACATTGAGGAACTTTCTCACGATCTATCTGAGCATGCTCTTTTTTTTTCAGTTTCCTTAAACGAAGCTGCTGGTATTTGTGATGTTGCCCAGTTAAGCATTTTATAAGAGGAATCGATAATTATTAAAACATCTTTGAACCCTGATTCACTTCGTAAAACAAATTAAGAGAGCCCAACATATTTTAGGAAGCATAGTTATGTTTGGAAAATTATCAATTAAATTTGAATAAACTCTTAAGTGTCTGCAGTGATGGAGCACCGCCAATAATTGGTAAAGGTAGTTGAACAGTATCCAGTAACAGATTCAAGCAAACATTTCTATCCATGAAAATAATCGAAAACAAAAATTGAGGTTGTGACTTTTGTCAGGGTTCATTTCTTAGCTTGGCTCGACTTGGCTCCTTAGGCTCGTAAGGGTTACTTAAATACTCAATTACAAATTAATCACAAATAAGTACAATTAATACTCAATATACTTCCACTCTAACTCCAACTGTCAATGAATACCAAAAACTTTTTAATATCAAAATAAAGCACACAATTATATCACTGTCAGAAAATAATACACAAACACCAGTCCAGGAAGCGACTATCCAACCTTTTTTTAAAATTTAAAGCATCAACAGTCTTCATATTGAATAAGTAGTATATTCAGAAATAATCCTTTAAAATGTTCAATGCTAATTCAGAAATGTCAATAGATTAAAATTTAATCTGTATGTGTGAACTCCCTTCACAGCTGCTACCTGTGCCCAAACTATTCTCAATGTTTATGATTTTGATAGAAACGATTATATAGGGTACACAAAACTGCTAACTATCTCCAAAGTATCAAATTTCAAAGGTATTAAAGGGTTTATAAGTCTGTGTGGCGCATCTGCATAAGAAGGGGAACAAATGGCGCACGGAAAAAAAAATGTTGGCCACACCCTGAACTCAAACATAGAACCGACAAAATCAAACTCCAACAAATGCCAACACCATGTCTAAGTCTACATATGTTGTATATTTATAATTATTACATATGTAAGTGACTTTACTCGGGTACCCTTTAAAGAATCAATATTTTATTTTAATGAATGGCGACAACTACAACATACTTGTAACATAGTGCTTTCCTGTTTCGTCCTCCGAAAGAGTTAATTCAAAGAGTGATTATCTTTTTTTAATATTGCTTAAACCTCGGTGGCTTAGCGGTTAAGCGCTTGGCTTCCGAACCGAGGGTCGCGGGTTCGAATCCTGGACAGGGGTTTTTAATTTCGGGATCTTTGGGTGTCTCTTGATCCACCCAGCTCTAATGACATTTGTTGTGGAAAAGTAAAAGCGTTTGGTCGTTGTGCTAGCCATATGACACCCTCGTTAACCTTAGGCCACACAAAGAAAAACAGATGACCTTTACATCATGTGTACTAAAGATCACAAGGTCTGAAAAGGGGAAGTGTTTACTTACTTACTTTGCTTTACTTAAAAAGTTTTTATGAAATTCATTAGATTTAGAATTAGAATTACTATATCCAGCTCTCCTTATCTAATGTCTTAGTTTAACTAACTGTACAGTAAATAGAACTTAGTACCTTAGTTATTAACAAAGATAATATTTATTTGAAAATATGACAAGTTCTTAACGTAAACAAATGGACTTACATTTCTTTGGAAAGTTACGAGAAGTTAGGTTTGTATGTTGATGTTGTTTTCGCTGTTATTTTGGGGACGGTTACAAGTTTTCAATTTTTACACTTAATAAAATTCATGTTTGAAAAAGATTGTTCGCTTACATCTGGAAACCCAACTAGGTAGAGGACGCTACTTGCTAGTTTCTTCAGGTGATCATACGTTATATAGATAAATATAAATATATGCATTCACTCACACACCTACATAAACACAAATATATATATATATATATATATATATATATATATATATATATATATATATATATGCGTGTACCGTGATAGTACAAGTGAGGCAATTCGACAAGGCATACGCGTTTATGCACACGACATCTATCTTAGGCACAATCTCTCCATATTGGTTCTTTACTTGGGCGGAAATCGTTCTCCCTAATGTCAACATCCTTCCTATCTAGTCACAGATAGTGCGAACCTTCTTTCAAAGTCATAACATTGCCCCCGTCTTAGCACTTTTCGTCCCGAAAAGAAACACTGCAGCTGAGGTTTGACAGTTCAGGTGGAGGTCGATCGGTGGGAACCACAGACGTTAGGGTGCCTGTTGCCCACAAAGCCATCTGCACAGTTTCCCGTGGTCGTCGCTTCCTCTTCTTCCAGTTGGCCAGTCTACGCTTGAGGCGATATCGTGGTCGCTGCTTCAACCTCATGACGATAGTCGCTGATGCCAGCCAGCTGGCACATGGAGAGTTAGTGGAGGTCAGGGTTGTCAGCCACGTAACACAAATGGAGGTAGATTCACTGTAGATTCCAGGGTTGTTGTTCTAAGACGCTGAATCAGCGGACCTTTTCCATGGACGTGTCGTGACACAGTTGTAGGCCCACAGCTAGCCATGGTTTCAAGCACATAGTCTATGAAGCATCCTCGTAATGTTCATCCACCACTACATCAGGTTTCGCTGGGAATAATTCACCACCGTTCAAGTCACTTTCACTGATGTGGGCAGAAGTACACATTTCTGTCAAGTTCAGGTCTTGTAGCTGGGTTTCTTGGCATGGGCACTGTCCCCGCAGGACGCCGCATATACAGTTCATGTCAATTGCCTGGATGCAGTTGCCAAGCATCGAGTTCTCTCTTATGCCGCTGCCAAAGTCAAATTCGTTGTTTCTGTCTCGGCCATTGTTGGGGCCCGTATTCGCAATTTCCCTCGACGACATTAAAGGCAAGGAATCAGAAACGGTCTTGAGGCTTTCATGGTTTGAGTTCTCATTAAAGGTACTGACAGATAAACAGAGGTCTTTAGGGTCCACAGCAGCCAGCTTGGACGCAGACCCAACGTTGTCTTGATCTGTCCGGCCCGTTGCAGGTATACCAGGAACAGAAGTTTCAGGCACATAACAGACTTCTCTAGTTTCTTCATTTGTTTCTTTTCGTCCAATTCTGTATATCCCATTGAGATCGTCGCAGCAATCGTTGTCACTTTTCTCGCCATGAAGGTCATCCCCGCCAGACTTGCCCACAACACAGTCACAGACAGCGCTCCAATCCCCAGCGCCTCTATCACCACTGTTTTATCCACAGTCCTGACCAGGCAACTGCTCCTTCCCTAACGAGTGTAGTCCTCCTTTTGCTTGCGACACAATTTTATCACTTTGGTCTATTTGGCCTTCTACTTGCAATACACTTTCATCAACTTTGTTCAACATTATGTTCTTGCTCATGTTCAGTTGTACATTAAATGCATCCAAAAAGTCCTAGATCTTGCCAATGAACTCAACAATCTCAAGTTCAATTTCAAATGTCTAGGTCTCCGGATCTTCTTCTTCATTGATCAGAGCTTGTCTTAGACGAGCAGTGAGCGTTTCCCTGCCACCGAGGGATTTTAAACCTCGGTCCCGAAGCTCTTGTCTTATCTCTTTAATTTAGAGCTGATGTAAAAGCTTCAAATATGTCATTGTAATCATACTCTACCTCCTCTCGTTGAGTTGCCTATGATCCCACTTCTGACACCAATTGTAATAACTTAAATGAGACAACTCAACGAGACATAGACGTTTATTCACACGGCATCACAGGTATACAAAACAACATCTATCTTAGGCACAATCTCTCCATATTGGCTCTTTACTTGGGCGGAAATCGTTCTCCCTAATGTCAACATCCTTCCTGTCTAATCCCAGATAGTGCGCACCTTCTTTCTTCACTATCTTGGATGGCGGTGCGCATGGCAAAGTCATAACAAGTCATTATATATATACAGAGAGAGAGAGAGAGAGAGAGAGAGAGAGAATAAAAGAAAGAGGAAGAGAGATGAGAGAGAAATGTAGGGAACATATATAGAGTAGTTTTTACAAAGCTTATATCAAATAACGTTATCGGTCTGTCTGTCTGTCTGTTTTGTTCTAATTTTGAACACGTTATTTCTCCCACTTACCATTTTTAATTAAGTTCAAACTTTGAATAATTATTCATTTCTCGTATCGAAACATGAATATTAAAAAAAAGTAGTTAATTAATAATGGTTCTATTTATTCAGGGTACTTATTTTTTTTTCCAGACTGTGCTATATCCTTTAAATTTACATTAAATACTTACTTTATAATAATGCTTATTTTCAATATTAAACAAAAAAAAAACGGACACTTAAAGAGTAAACAGTGCTGCAATTAGAATTCAAACCTTGCATATCTTCTTCTGGTTTAAAACTAAACCAAAATTATGGGGAAGGGGGCGGTGCATATCAGGGCAAAAATATTTTTTTCTTTAAATCTATCTTAGGAGTGATGAAGAAAAAACCCACATTTTACGATTTTAACTGTCACCAACATCTGACGGAAACCTTATCGGTGACAAAGTACAGGAAATCTTTGCGCCGTCCGGTGTACTTGGAAGGAAGTGGTGTGTGTTTGTTTTTTCCGACGTGGGTGAGGAGTGGGAGGGGGGGGGGGGTATTAAAATTTGAAACTTTGAACGCCACAAAAAGTTTTAAAATATTCCTAAAAAGTATCTAGACAAAGACAATTTCTAAAATTACTATTTTTTTTAAATCTGTGCAATTTTAATATGAACACCCTTTTTTACAAAGCTTATATCAACTCACTCTGTCTGTCTGTACATCTGTTTGTCCGTCTGTCTTGTAAAAAGTGTGTACACGTTATTTCTCTCACACCCATTCTCTAATCAAGTTGAAACTTCGCACAATTATTCATAGACATAGACATAAAAAAAACAAAAAACAATTAATTAGTGAATTAAAAACTTATGTTTTTGAATTTATGTATTTTAAACAATGATTTATTGTACCTAATAAAAATAAGAATCAATAAAAAAAAACAATTAGTCAATTAATTATTGGTAATTAATTATTTTGTTTAATTTCGAAAAAGCGAAATAACTTGTACATTATTGATATATATTGTTTTGAGGGCGGTATTCTTCGCCTTTAGATAAGCTTTTTTTAAAGGATTTAATAAAATATTTTGCTTTAATTAAAAAAGGATACGTTTTTTAGTAATTAAAGTACTTAGCTACCTCTGCGACTTTTAGGTCTGTTCATCCAAGGACCCGCGCCTTTTTAAGACTCTTTTTCTACATGCAACATGCGGGCCTTTGCAACTCATTCTTATATACCATACTATAACTCTATAGATTGAAACACATACTCTTAAACAAGTCGTTACTTAATATCGTAGAAGCCTTTTACCATGGAAGTTCTAAGCATAGTATTGCGGGTTAGGGTTAGACGCCGCACTTTCCAAGGCAAGGCCACGTCTGTTCAACATTTTGGAAAGTCATTGTTTAAAAACTCATTGGACAATAGTTAGAGCAACAATGTTGTTCGTTTGCCTGGACCCCGATAAACTTTATAGTTTCTTTAACATATTTAGTTGTGGAGACTACGGTATATAATAGCGAGGTTTGCATTAAATCTCTTTTCTCTGCCCTTTTTTTTTTATGGTTTGTGCAAGCGGCTGAAAAGGGGTCACACATCCGGGTAATTAATATTATATCCAATTCCGTGAATTTTTAAGTGAGGGGAGTCAATCACTTACTTACTGAGGCAGCCTTATGTGAAATATTACTTACTGAGGCAGCCTTATGTGAAATATTACTTACTGAGGCAGCCTTATGTGAAATATTACTTACTGAGGCAGTCTTATGTGAAATAAAATTGTGGCTTATTTTGAAGTAGGCTAGCGAATAAAAAAAAAGGCTGTTTAAAGTCTCTTAGTACCATGACATGAGCCACTATTGCCCTTACTTGTAGTCTATACATGCTTATGTTAGTGGTCCAAGGCCCGGGGAAGGAGAATTGTAGCAGCCAGCTGGTTATGCTACTGCATGGGTCTGTCTGTGCACTTCAGTCTCAAATGTGCGTCCCGCCAGCGTTTGTGAAAGCTTCTGGAATTAGCGAATTTCCAATAAAAGCTGACTACTTTTCTCCTTTAGTAAGATACAAATGCTGATTTGATCAAAGTTTATGGATTCAATGAACAGTGACCTGTTCCTTTCTATTATCTCTCTATGTTTTTTTCATAAACATAACAGCCGTATTGATATGTATTTATTACCCCCACCTTCTCCTTTTTAGTACAGATGGAGTGAAAAACCTGGACATTTTCTCGGAATTCACACATGCGCACTAAAGCTTTTCAGTCCACGGAGAGGCGGGAGAAGCCTATTTTAACAATTAGCCGTGTTTTAATTTTTTTACATAGAAAAACAACCACTTCTTTTAAAAATGATTGCTTATATATAGCGCATCTTTCATGTCTATGGCTTGCTCAGAGCGTTATGAGCCAATATCTTAAGTGGTATCTGGCAGAAGGTTTCCGTGCTGCAACTAGGCACTCAGCAAACACAACTCTGCTCGAGTTTGGATTCCAATTAGATCTTGTAAGTTAGCCAAGACGTAGTCAAGAGGCTTTAACTCCTCTGTCACAAATTCCACCACGTTAAGAAGAAAGAAATAATAGAAGTATTTCAAGATTTCGGAAAAAAAACAACAATAGAGATAGTGCACTAAAAGAATTTGCTCCCCCCCCCCCCCTGTTACTGAGGGTGTGCTTGTACATTTGTCAGACAGAAAGTTGACAGAAACAAAAGAGTTTTGTGCAGACGATGTCCTCAGATGTGACCGCAAAGTTTTAAATAACTTAAGCAAAGCAGACGTCTTGAGACAATCTGGTAAGACAAGACAGGCTGCGTGTTTCATAGATCATCACCCTGACATATTAGAGAAAGAGAGAGAGAGAGTATGTGTGTGTGCATGTGTGTGTGTGTGTAAGTAGTTTAAAAAATGCACTTTTTAATTAACTACCTAAACGTACTATGTTTTTTTTTTGTTTCTTTATATGTTTATTTGTTTCTGTTGTTTCTGTCAAACCATTTTTATTTTACTTTGTCATTTTAATACAGCTTTTGTGCGTCTATTTCACCTTCTACCAAATTACCATTTTATTTTATTATTAAAATATAGATAGATAGAAAGACATACAGGCAGACAGACAGACAGACAGATAGATAGATAGATAGATAGATAGATAGATACATACATACATACATACATACACACATACATACGTACATACATACATACATACATACATACATACATACATACATACATACATACATACATACCTACATACATACATACATACGTACATACATACATACGTACATACATACATACATACATACATACATACGTACATACATACATACATACATATATACATACATACATACATACATACATACATACATACATACATACATACATACATACATACATACATACATACATACATACATACATACACGAAAGACAGACAAACTTGTTGAAACTTTATACCTTTTTTTAAAAGCCCTTTTCAAGGTAAAGTTAATCACAGAATTCTGCAGCTCTTTACATTTTGATTATTTAGATCACGTTTTTTTAAATACTTTTTTAAAATAACTCTAAAAAAGAAAATAAAAAAGCAATATTATGATCTACTTATTTTACCAAATCTAACGCCGACATATCCGTTTTCTACCGGTATAAGTTCTCAGCAGTAAATAATTAAGTATTTTGCGGTGATGTTGTGCCCTGAATGATCTAAAGAAATGTAATAAACATTTTTACATATTGATTTCCGTTTTCGTTTTCGTTTTTGCATATTCTGTATATTTGATATTTTTGGCGAAGCTCCACATTTGAATAAAAACGTGGACAGACCAAAAACAACACACAAACATGAAGGACATCACAAACAGAACCAAAACCAGAAATATTATTTTGAAAGGAAAATGACCAGCAGAATAAAAAAAAGAAAACAGAAATGAGATCTGTATAAATGTCTGCCTGCTCGTACGGTATGCGTTCTGCAGTGTCATTCGATCGTCTAAGTGGTCCCGGGTTCATAACCTGCCCGCTGCCCTTTCATGTGCACATGTACAAACATTCAACAAACAAACTAACATAGGCATAATTAGAAGTGTATATTTAATTATTGATATGAAATTTTGGCTCTCATGAAAACAAAATTACAAATGTTATATCAACTCGGAGGCGCGGTAGATGAGATGTAAAGCGCTTGGCTCCCTAACCGGGGATCGAATCCTGGAGAAGACTGGGAGCCTCTGACTCCACCCATCTGTATTGACAATATTGGGTAAAGTAGAGGCGGTTGGTCGTTGTGCTGGCCACATGACACCGTCGATAACCGTGGGCAACAGAAACAGATGACCTTTACATCATCTGCCTTATAGAAAGGGGACCTTTAATTTATTTCATATGAACTCACTCAGTTGATCAACCTGAACTTATGCACAACTATTTCTTTTACCTGACAACACAAGAATCAATAACAAAGAAATTAGCTTATTAGTTATTGGTAATTAATTATTTTGTTTGGTATCTCAAACAAGGGAAAGAAATAGTACTTGACAGAAGTGGTGGTATAAGCTGAATTAGTTCCCTTTATAGCTCTTAATTGTATCAAACAATATATATTTATACAATCTTCTTTAGTCATAAATTACTAGCCACAGGTTCGAATCTATGTCGCTACCATTTCTTTCTCTTCCCCCACACCATTTGTCCAGCTGGTCAACAGAAGTAGTTTTATCATAGCGTAGTGAGAAAGTGAAAAGCATGAAATAGTGCTAAACAAACACAATTGGTAAAAATATTATTAATCGCACAGATTTATTATTGTTAGTCTAGATCTATTACAAATAAATTACATGACTAATCAAAACTAATTGACACAATAACACTTAGTAGAAGCTTTTTTTTTAAAATAATTTTTTTCTTGTTTTATTCCTCATTTCTCAGTTTGACGCTCAAAAACCTTCCAGCAATTTCCATCTTAACATTCTTTAATTAGGCAGAGAAGAAAAGATATTTTCGCAACAATTACATATTATATACATATACATATATATATATATATATCACTCCTCGTATTTTAATTGAGTTTGGTCTACACACTGTTTGTCTACGCACTCTAATTAACACACAGTAGTCAACAGCACACCAGACACTAAACGTGTTCGTCTTTGTAAACAACTACAGGTCTGATGTAATCTTTTTACCTCCAGAAGAAAAAACAAACCATCTCCCCTTTCTTCAATAAATGTCCATCTTCATGTCCGGTTTGGATACTTGAAAGAACAAACAGATGGTCATGTTTTTTTTTTGTTCATGTGTTGGTAAGAAATACCTGCAACGCTAAAATTAGGTTAAATAAAACTGTAAGATGGCTTTACGCTTAGGACATCTGGCATTTTTTTTTATATGGGCGGAGTCGCTTTATGTGTGTATATATACATATATGCATAAAAGTATGTATAAAAAGATGAATATTTAATGAAGGATATAAAAGCGTAACTCAAGATAGTTTCTAATCTAGAGTTGATTATGTGAGGCTGCTATTAACAACGTCCGTTTGAGTTAAGCCAGTGTCTTCTTACCTGTGACGAGAGATGTTTTTTTATACAGGTACCAAGTACCTTAACATTCGAGAACAAGTAAATAGTTGTATTTTTGTTTACTTACATATATATATATATATTACATGAAGCTTAATTTTAGCTTAAATAAGTTTCATTCTCGTAATAAATACAACGCATATTGTCACTTTAGCATACGCCAATCTTACATTACTTTTTCAACAATAAAATAAGAATTGGAAACACTTATGAATGATTCAATTAAGAAAGACTATGATTAGTGATTTACAAATTAAATTTAATTGGCCACTTACCTATTCTAGACAATGTATTCTAATTACTTGCTTTGTCCTTATGTTAATAGAAGAACTCGACAGTTAGAGAACAAAAAAAGACAAAATAGAAAAATAAGTTTTGTAGAATATTATAATCAATTTCTGTGAAGTCCGATTTTCTAATTCTTCTATTAAAGAAGATTACGATTATATATTTATTATGATTATATATTTATTATGATTTTATATTTATAATGAGCTATAAATGTTTTAATTTTTGTCTTTTAGGTATGTCTATATCTTATCTTCTTTTTTGAAGTAACATCTTTAATATATAAGATAAGATAAGATGATATTCAATGTTTATAATCCCCATGAAGCAAAGGATATAGCTCCTCCTTCGTAATTGAGCACATTTCTCATTTCCTATGGACTCGAAGATGACGGAAAAGTCCAATCCTCGCTTTAAAAAGCCGGCCGCATAAGCAGAATGGGTGGGTTTGGTCAGTAGCAGATAGGCTTGCTTCTTCTCTCAGTTTTTTGTTGGTTGGGTGCTCTTACACCCTGGCCACTCTTCTTGCTTCAAATCTTGAGACTCCAAGACTCACAGCTTCACGCCATGAGGAGCGATCGAGATCTAGTGCTTCCCAGCCGTGAATGTCGATATCGCATTCATTGAAGGAATGTCTTTTTAGTGCTCGTATTGACTTCCCAAGGAGCGTTTTTCCCCAGGAAACAAAGAATAATATTTATATAGACAGATAACTGGAGATCCTAGAAAGATTTATATTGAGGCACCTACTCTTTTAAAAGACATTAATGAAATATACCTTATGTTTTACTGATTACACATATGTGCATTTGTAAATGTAATGTCTCTTTACTTATTGTTTATACGTAGTATGCATATTTGTAAAAAGGTTTTTGATTTTTTTTTCGGAAACAATTTAACTTGTATTAAATATCTCCTGTATGTTCTGATATTACTCTCAATGTCTTTATAGAAACGCCAGCTTCCTATTAGTCAGAAAATGTGTCCAATAGATAGAAGGTGGGAATGGGCGTTGCTGGAAGGGGGGTGCTAAAGGAATGGGTTAGAGTTTGAAATCCCGACATTCATTTTTGTCTCGTGTTTTTATTGCTTCTATCAGCAAACCCAGATTTTATAGAACATAAAACTATTTCGGATCTTGCTATAATTTGTTTCTTTTAAACGTATAAAATAGTCAGAAATAAAGTTATATTTATTACTCGGTCTTCCTCCCCCCCCCCTTTTTTTTTCTGAGCCGTGCTCTCTGTCGCCTGGTAAGTTACGTGGGGTAACTCTAGTCCGACTTGCAGAAATAAAAAGAGTTATCTTTCCATGACTTTATCGTGGTGTAAGGCATGGTTAGGCCATGAAGAAAATTATATATACAGATAATATCGTTTATTTTTATTCTACTCCAGGTTTCTGCTATTCACTTTTCAAGAGTCAGTCCATGATAGTCGTGTCCAAATAAAGAGGTAACCTACCAGCTATCGACCATCATGAGTGGTGAGGACACTGAGAAATACCAGCCTGTGTACATGGGGCAAAAGCGACGCCGTTTCTCGGCGCCCACCGTGGCTGGTGGGGGAACCCAGGTCAGTGGGGGATTCAACTTTGTTTGTCTTAGTGTTGATCAAAAGTTGCAAGTTCTTTTCTCTTACGTCACAATAATATACTTCAGCTCGCATGAGATAATCTTATGTCTTGGCATCTAAACTTTTAGTATGACATATGAATCATATATAAATAGCTGATTGCTAAGCACATAAAGTATATAGAGAACATTATATTTTAAGTAAGGACTAAGGCATGCAATTCTTGTGCATATTTGACACCTTTGAATCAAGAATTTCTCCTCATTCTGGCCGATAAACAAGAACATTTCCACCGAGATCAGTACAAAAAAAATCAACGTCATAATTTATATTCTTTTTAATGTAAGATCCCATATACATTACAGAAATGAATATCGTGGAGAACATTTTTAGAGAGCCATTCATGTCTGTTTACATCATAGGCAAAGGTGACACTTGCTCTGGAGTTAGTCATTTTTCCAAGAGCTAAGGTCATCGCTTTTTCGCTGCTTATGTATACGATAAATGAGAAAAAAGAAGACACATCTGTATTAATGCAAACTTATTGAAATTTTGATTAACTTTCTCTACGCAAAAAATAAGAAAAACAAAATGTCAGTAAATTTGAAATGTAACTAGTAAATTAGATTTCTTTACAGACTCTAATTTGTCTAGCTCTAAATGATCCTTAAATAGACCATGTTTTTTTTTCTTCAATGAATTCAATGCATGTGGAAAAGGTACAAATTAGAATAAGAGCAACAAAACATACAATACTAAACATTGTTTAAGTTACGTAATGTTTTATCTCTTACTTTTCATTCCCAGGTTCTGGTAGCCAGGGCGCCGTTCACACAGTTAGCCTTTGACGAGCTCCATCTGAAAAAAGTTGATCTCGAAAAGAAAGGAATCCCTGAGAAGATCAAAGAGAATATTTACTGCTCCAAACGCAGGACCTGGAAGCTACTCTCCATGTACGTGCCCATCATCAAGTACATCCGATACTACAAAGTGAAAGAAAATCTCTTCTCTGACGTCCTGGCAGGCTTTACCATAGGCATCGTCCACATCCCGCAGGCATTGGCTTTCGGCCAGCTGACCTCTGTGAAAATTGAAAATGGTTTGTTTACTTCTCTTTGGCCTGTCATCATCTACACAATCTTCGGTACTTCTGCTCATATTTCCATGGGTACGAGCGCAGTGATTTCCATCCTTGCTGCAGCAACCATTGACAGGGAAGGGCACGCGTGGGCGGCGTCCAGGCCGTGGATTATGAACCAGACGAACAACGCCACCACGCTGGACGAAGTCCCCGAGTATTTGGACTTCAAAGAAAATCTCTCCATGGCGATAACTCTCATCACGGGCATTATGATGATAGCCATGGGATTTCTCAAGCTTGGCTTCATCACGGCCTACCTGTCGGAGTCTTTCTTTGTGGCGTTCACCTCGGCGGCTGCAGTTCACATCGCAATCAGCCAGCTCCCAGCAATGCTGGGGCTGAAAATTGCTCGGGCGAGTGGGTCTTATAAGGTTGTGGTCACGTTCATAGAAGTGTGTAAAAACATCACTCTCTCCAACGTGGCGGCGATTTTGTGCTCATTCATATGCTGCGTGGTCATATTGTTAGTAAAAGACTGCGTCAATGAGCGGTTTAAACACAAACTTTTTGCACCAATTCCCATCGAACTCTTCGTCGTTATCTTCGGAACGATGTCGTCCTACTTCGGAGATTTCCGTGTCAACTACGGAGTCGATGTCGTCGGTAAAATCCCAACAACCATTCCTCCTCCTAGTGTACCTGTTGAAGGTCTGAAGCTGACGTCTAATTACTTGGCTGATTGTTTCATTCTGGCTATACTCATATTTGCCAACACCATCGCTATGGGTAAAGTCTGCGCAAAGAAGCACAACTACGAACTGAACGACAATCAAGAGATGCTTTCCTACGGGATGTGCAACGCAGTCAGTGCCTTCTTTAACTGCTTTCCTTCTGCAGTGGCTCCTCCGCGTTCAATGGTTGCCAGCAGTATGAATGCTAAGACCACAATCAGTGGGATCTTCAGCTCGTTGCTTATGCTTCTGGTGATTCTAATCGTTTCTCGCTTGTTTGAGGAGCTCCCCAAAGCCGTGCTTGCAGCAATCGTCTTCATCGCTCTCAAAGGACTTTTTATTCAAATCTTTGATGGCAGAAAATATTGGCGAATCAATAAGTTTGACTTTGTGATCTGGTTCTTCACATTTTTCGGAACTACCTTTCTCGACATCGATCTGGGCCTGTTTATAGGCGTGGGAGTTTCCTTGGTGACCGTCGTTTTTCAAACACAGTTCGCTAGAGGCTACAAGATTGGGTACACGAAAAGTGATCCTTGCTTTGTGGAGCATAAGAAGTATCAAGACTCCTTTGAAATTCCAGGCATCAAAATTTTCAGGTTTCAGTCGTCTCTATATTTTGCAACAGCGGAAATTTTCCGAAATTTACTGTACCGTTGCACGGTTAATCCTAGGAAACTATTGAAGGGACTAAAGAAAAGAGAAAAGAGGCTAATGAAGGACAACAATGAACGAATCGCACAAGGTCTACCCCCAGAACAGAGAAGGAACTCAATCATGATGGGAGACCCGGGACTCGCTTCCCAGAACTCGTCCAGTAGTTTGAACAAATTTCCACTCAGCCCACTGACTGACCTAGAGCGAACCAGCATCCCCAAATTAGTCAGTGCCGACAGCGCTCAAGCTGAGCGCAAACGCAGAGTTTCCTTGCCGAATATGGAGAAACCCAAGTTTTCTATTTTAGAAGAAGAAGAAAAAGAAACAAATTTGAGTAATGGAGACCTGGGCATTCCGTCACAGACCAATGGGGTTAAATCATCTCCTACTACTCCGGAAAAAGTATCAATCAAGCCCGACAATAACAGCAACACCTCTATTAGCCCCAGCAGACGAATGTCAACCATCTCGATCAACTTTGATGAATTTGAGGAAGATCCCGAGGATGGCGACGAACTTTTCACGGACGACGCTCTGCGGCAGATGCGCAAGATTCACCACATCATCATCGACTGCACTACCATCAACTACATCGACGCCTCGGGAGCCAACGTTCTGGGACATATCTTCACGGAATACGGTCACGTCAACATCAAGGTTTTCCTTGCGGGGTGCTCAGCTGACATGCGCAGAGCTTTGGAGCACGCGGGAGCCTTCGAAAAGATTCCACGCGACAATCTGTTCATAGACCTGCACGACGCAATAGCGGTCGCTAAGCCTTTGCGTACTTTACCTTTGGCAGCTGAAGCCCTGGAAGATTTCTCTGATGAAGAAGCAACAGAAGACTCTTACATTACTAAAATTTAAATGGGATTTGCTTTTATTTTAGTTTTAAAGGGAGACTACTCTTTTTTTACCATTGTTACAAAATTTTAAAATAATTTTACTTTATTATCTACCTTTAAATTATACGTGGGATTTAAAAACAAATAATTTTTACTTATTGAGAATTAAATATCTAAATATTTATTTTTTCAGGGAAAGAGGGCCTACAACTGCGTTAGATGCGTACTGTTTATATTGAGGAATGTAACATTAGGTAGGCGTATTCCAAGACAAAGGAAATAACTACCAATTGAGTACAAACTAGTACATTTGGAAATGAGAATAGTTCCTTCATATCGTTTATTCCGCACTGTTAAAAAATTAGAATTCTACGTTATTAAAATTGTATTTTTTTTTACATTATAGTTGACTAAAATGTGATAACATTTGTTGTGCAGTGGTTGTGTTGTTGTTATAGCATATTATATGTCACGCCCTAATTGGTGGTGCTCTAAAATATTGCACTGCCTAAAAATCGTTGTCTAAGATAATCCCTGCCACCACTAGTCCACAAATGAGATTACACCATTTCGCTATGTGCATGATATTTTCGGATCAAGGTGTATATTATTTTAATTAATACAATATTCGGTAACAGTGATAAAAGTAATAGTAAATATTTTTTTTAAATAGTTATGATGAATTGGGCAATAAAAAGTATAATAATTCATATTTCTTTTCATTTGTGCTTTTTTTTTTTAATTTAGAAAATTTAAAAATGTTGAAAACATAAAGTACATACATTTATTACTATTCAAGTTTTGGTACGAAACAAGTTAAAATTGTTAAAATATATTTCATCTATGGTACATACTAGTCATGTTTTTTTTTAATTGACACAATTATTCTGTTGTTTTATACTTCTAAACATGTCCATCTATTTTACATAAAATTGTAATTATTTGAGTTCATTAGCATTGTTTTCTGCTGACGATTGGCTTCTGAGCCAGGGAGGCCTTGGGTTCGAATCCTGATAAATACTGGTGAATACTGGGATCTTTAATTTCGGGATCTTTGGGTACCTGACATAAGTTGGGGAAAAGTTAAGGCTGTCGGTCGTTGTGCTGGCCACAAGACAACGTCGTTAACCGTAGGCCACAGAAAGAGATGACCTTTACATCATCTGCGCTATAGTCCACAAGGTTTTAAATGGGAAATTTGCATGTTTTTTTTTCAATAACATATGTTACAAATAATTGTAAATAATTGTTTTGATTAGATTGCTTTTATATTGTGTTTATCGTCAAGGTAGAGTCTAAATCATTATTTTAAAAACTTGTGTTTTTTTTTTTACACATTTTCCGAGTCCTACAAAATAGTGACAATCATTCAGGTAATCAATCACACAGCAAAAGTCCATTTCTAAAGTGCAACATAGTAAGGCTTTTCAAAATCATGTATTGATCCGCTAATGCAAAAACATCTTAAACCTCATTATAGAGAAAGTATATATTTAGTAACGTATGTCCAGGGCCATCGCAATGGTTGTGGCCGCCTGCGAGCAACGCTGTCCTTGCAGAATAGGTAACAACGGCTCTGCATATATTTACACTCGTCACAATGCAAAATTACATTTAAAAACAAAGTATTCAATCAGCTGCTTCCTTTTGAAGCCTCATTTAAAATATGACACTGAAAAAATGTTTTATTGGATTTTTTTTTATTGTATTCAAAAATAGCTACCATATAACCTCTCATAGCTGATTTATACTGCTCACCTATCAGAGCAGAGGTAAAGTAAAGAAAGGGACGATACTTATGCATAATCAAGTGATAGAATATGTATTAAACATTTAATACTTACTTCCCTTTTCCCTGTTAGTCCCAGTGAGTCCTGGTTTAAAAGTATGTATTTGATTATTTGAATTATGCCTGTAGGTTTCGTTTTGATAATAGAGTCGAGCATTATGTTATGTAACAAATGTTTATTTTATATAGTTTACACAAATTGTGACATGTTTGGGCAGGGGAAATTATTTATTAAATCAGAATAAAATAAATAATATTTTGATATTAAAAACATGTTGACTTTCTTTGTCTTACAGCTGTATAATAGAGTTACTGTTACCTTATAGTCTAATTTATTTATTCTAGTCTTACAAAAACTTCCCACATCCAGAGCATTTAGCGGAACACTTGGCTTATTTCACATGGTGACCAACTAGTTAAATATTCCAGTGTTTCGTTAAACACCTATTTAGGCCTCTTGGAACACTATGGTTCTGCAGAACCCAGTTTGGGAATCACTGGTTTATAGGTAGATCGTTGTAAGAATTTACTCCAGCTACGAGACACTATGTATCTATAGTTCGTCCATCGTGTTTCGATGATACTTATGTTATCCTGGGGGTCTGAGAGCTATGCTTTGGGCTTTTGTGCTTCCTGTTGTTGCTGGTGAAACCCACTTGAGCCAGGAATGTTCGGCTGCTCAATGGGCGCGGGTTAGTCCAGCTGGAGCGTGTGTTGTGTTGCCTTGATTGCCTGGAGCGCTTTCTTTGCCCAACTTGTGAGCGCTTCCCTTTCTTTAACTGAACATAAAGGAGTCTTATAGGTACGTGGGAGTCTTCCATTCTGCATACGTGACCTGCACAACGCAACTGAGACTACACCAAGATTGCATGGATGCTTTACATGCCCGTTTTGCGAAGGACTTTAGTGTCAGGTATTTTGTCTTCATTCAGTATTATTCTGAAGCTCACAGTTTTGGAAGGGATTAAGTTTTTTTTTCTTCATGTCTTCTAAATACTGTCCAGGTTTCTGGGGCACAGAGCAATGTGGGGAGGATGGCAGTTCGATAGATCCCTATCTAGCTTAGAGCTTCATCTATTCCAAGCATTTTAAGACAGTCTACCATTGGATGCACGGTGCAACTGCCCTGGCGATTCGCAAGTAGATTTTACTATCGACGTTTCCGTTTCTGGAAAGTTTGCTGCTGATGTAGATTGCATTTATTTCCTTTCCATTTAGAGAGATGTTTGGATCCGAGTAGGTTTTATCAGGAGCTGAGATGTATACGACTTCAGTCTTTTTACAAAGCTTATATCAATTGACTCTCTTTGTCTGTTTGGTAAACACTTTGAACACGTTATTTTGTACATACCTAGTCTCGGATCAAGCTTAAATTTGTATAGTTATTTCTTTTACCAGACAACACAAGAATCAATAAACAAAAAAACAACAACAAAAAACAATTAGTTAATAAACTATAAGTAATTAATTATTTTGTTTGGTATCAAACAAGGGAAAGAAATCTTACTTGTCTAAAGTGTTGTATAAAAGAAATTCGCCCTCTTTAAACTATTTAAGAAGAAATAGGTGGCTGCTATAAAGTTTGAAAATAACAATAGGTAACTACAAAACCTTCTATTTTCAAAAGCACTTTCCTGACACAGTGGTTAGTATGTTGGCTAGTATGAAGTTTATCGTTGTTGCAGAACTAAATAAAATAATCACACTAAATCTTTCAACACACTTAAAGATATATCTGTGGTGTTAGTTTCAGTTATCTAATTGTATATAACCATTTTTGTCAGTCTCTTCATGATTTAACCTCAAAGAACATTAGGTATATATACTTACTCACATTATTAATATTTAAATGCTTAGAAGAAATCTGTATAGATACAAAAATGGATATGCTCAAAGAAACATCAATTTCATGAATGCTCCTAACAATGCTGTTGTACATCAATGATGTAGAGGAATGAAACTATTCTATTACTTGTAATAATGTTTTAAAAAATGAAAAAGAAAGAAAGACATTTAGCATATTTAATTAAAACAAAACAAAAAAGTTCATTTTCAGATTACCTAAATGTAGCCTATAGAACAATTTTTAGAATAATACATGGAGTCGTTAATATTGAAATTTCAGTGGAGTATTTTTGTAAATAGTTTTTGAGATTTAAGCGTGACAGACAATGAACCAACAGATAACACAAAACCCATAGTGTAGGCCTCTTACAAAACAAAACTAAATGTGAAATGTTGAAAATCGCCGACCATACACATACGCTCTATCTCTCTCTCTCTCTCTCTCTCTCTCTCTTTCTGTCTCTCTCACTCTCTCTCTTCTTCTTCTTCTTTGCTAGCTTTACTTTCACATTCTCTCTCTCTTTCAATCTATATGTCACTCTTTCTCTAGCACGCTTAATCTCTCTCTCTCTCTCTTTCTTCCCTTTGCTAACCATTCAATGTCTGAGGTAGACCAACGGAAACATTGATGGGAAACGTTAGTTGACTTTAAGTTAGGCTTCAAAGAAACGTAGCCGCCTGCCTAGATGCCTGTTCACTTGACAATGAGCTGGTGAAATTTCGGACTCTTAAACCTAAACGTCTTGCAGAGGCGGCGCAACGGTGAAAAGAACAGACGTTTGAGAGAGGGGCAGAGCAATGCTAACTTAACAGAGCATTCATAATAAATTGGTTTAGTTTGGTTGATATTAAATTTGGCTTGAAGTAGAAGGAGTTTATGTAGTTGCATTCGATCACTGAAGAGCACAGTCCACATTTGATATTAAGGTCAAACAAATAGTACGTCCTAGCTAGCAGGTTGTTTTTTTCTCTTCTTTCATATGAGCATATATATATATATACGCAAACACTTTTTTTCATATTTTTTTCGAAGCCGTTTTTAAATGAATAAATACTAGCTAATTTTAATTTCAATATTGTCACGTAGCGTGAAGCTATTGTGTGGAGTTTATTTTTAAATTGTATTTCTGCAGCGCAAGGTCGTGGTTGTATGTTATTGACGAGTAATGACAAGGTCATGTAATACAATGAAGGTTTTTCCATAGGCTCTAAAAATAGTTTTGACTTAACAAGAAAAGGGGCAAAAGGTAGCATTTAAATGACGGATATATTCAGTTGGTGGAGAGGGACGTCTAGAGTAAAAGAATGTGAATTCAATAGTTTAGTATATTTATGTAGTAGGTATATTATCAACGTGATTCCTAGTTTCAGAATCAAAGCTTTGTATTTATTTAAAAGAAGATTTCAGTTTTTAGTCCACTCTTTAAATCAGTATCTCGGCATCACGTATTATAAGCTATCTGGGCAGATCAACGCATAGCACAACATCTGTAACACAAACACAACAGAATGAGACAAATTATGTTCCGGAAGATTAAAGTAGGGACGAGCGTAACCTGCCCTTGTGGAGCATCACCAGAGAATGCTGACCATGTCCTTCAAAGCTGCAAACTATATCAGGAGGCCCGAACAAGACTCTGGCCTCAAAATCCTCCTATAGAAGAAAAACTATACGAAGAACTGCCTGATCTGGAAACCGAGGCTCAAAATCCTCCTATAGAAGAAAAACTATACGAAGAACTGCCTGATCTGGAAACCGAGGCTCAAAATCCTCCTATAGAAGAAAAACTATACGAAGAACTGCCTGATCTGGAAACCGAGGCTCAAAATCCTCCTATAGAAGAAAAACTATACGAAGAACTGCCTGATCTGGAAACCGAGGCTCAAAATCCTCCTATAGAAGAAAAACTATACGAAGAACTGCCTGATCTGGAAACCGAGGCTCAAAATCCTCCTATAGAAGAAAAACTATACGAAGAACTGCCTGATCTGGAAACCGAGGCTCAAAATCCTCCTACAGAAGAAAAACTATACGAAGAACTGCCTGATCTGGAAACCGCGGTTCTTTTCAGATATTGGATGAGGGCTATGAACCCTCGGACAAGTAGAATGAGAACAAAAGGCAGAAGAAGAACTCCACGACTGGTTGAGTTGTATGCTCTTCAAACCGTTGGCACGACAGCCGGGCTTAAATCTCACATGCTCTCATTTTTTATTTTTCATGAAATCAGAATATCTGGGCACCCATGTAACAGTCTTCTATCAGCAGAAAACATCTGTAAACTACAAAGATAGTATTTGTCATAGATGTGTGTGTGTATCTGTGACAGTAGCATCCGTGTGAGTGTGTGTTGATGCCAATGCACATCACTGTCGACCCTTTGTTGACTGACACAATCAAGCATGCGATGTATACACACACACACATACACAAACACTAATTGACACCCCTGTGAGGGGCCACACCTTGTTATTCTGTTCCTCTATCTCCTGCATTTCAGCTCGTTACATATAGCCCACTTATAAAGCCTCGAATCACGTGATTATGTTTTGATACGTCACTGCCTCCCCCCCATTTTTTTTCTCTTCCCTACTCTCGCAGCTAGCCTATGACACCCGCCCCGTCATCCTCTTCCCTTATTTAAATATGAGTCTAGCGGTTTGAGTCAGGGGCGTCTATTTACTTTGGCTTCACGTCAGAAACAGGCGAGAGGTGGGTGGTTGGTGGGGCAGGGCGGGAGAAGCTGCACAAGTCACCCAGTGCTTGCATAATTAGGAGGATTGACGAGATATCTTACCTCTTTGGGGTGACACTACGGCCTGTTTACTTTTACTCTGCAGGGGCGGCCATTGAGAAAAACCACATAAAAAATGGGTAAAAGGGTGGGGGTGGGGAGTCTACACCTTGTTATAAAACTGCACCTCATGTTTTGTTATTAAACAAGTGACGCATCACTTTGAAAAGTGTTGTCGTAAAAAAAAACTTTAATTAACGTATAAACGACAGTATTTATTGGTATAAGGTAGACTATTCGTTAGTTTTGTTTCTGTGGTATTGTAGACCTTCACCTATTGAAATTATTTTGTTTTAATGAACATCTCCTTCTTAACCCGTTTATAGTTTTCCACGCTTCCACTGTAAGTTCCTACATCTCGAACAAGCAGCTACTGCTTCGGAATATACCAAAAGAGTAGATGTCGAATTGAGTCTCATTGAAGACTTATGTATGACTAAATGCATGACGCGTAGGACGTAATCATCTTCTTTTTAAAGTAACGTCTGTATCTTATAAGATAAGATAAGACTTCTATTTTGAATTTCGGTATAAAAATGCAACTAGGAAAACACGCGCTTGTAGAATGTCTTCAAAGAATGTTGACTTCGTCTTATAAAGCTCCTTACTTGATCAAGAGACCCAATTGAGACACCACTTTAAGAAAGAAACTATGTGGGAAAAAGCTGATAAGGAAACCACTGAGTGGTTAATCACAAGTAGGCCTAGAACTGTTCAGAGAAAATTGAGTCAGGGGTGGATTTGAAACTCTACTACAGGTTCCATCTTAATAAATTTATATTTGCTAATTTCTTTTATTTGTGATTTTAAGATTGCTGACCTATTCTTCGATATGAATTTTAAATTGAATTGAGAGGATGATGGGTACGTAATATACTGCCAACGTAAGGGTCATGGAGCTAAAAGGATACAGTTTAGATTATCCATTAATGCACAAGCGAAAAGCAAAATAAAAAAAAAACGTTCATTTATTTTCTTCAGGGTTGGGGTTCATTAGTCAACTGGGTTCGCATTGGGACCAACCTCAATACCTCACCTTTCCACAAATCAGATTGTATAAATGTAAACATGCTTATGTGGCTGCTTGGTTCTCACCATATACAATATAAACTTTCCAACACAATCCAAGTTTTTCCAACAAATATTAACTTTTCCAACACAAGCTAAACCTTACCAACACAATCTAAGCTTTTCCAACAATATCTGAACTTTTTAATACAATCTAAACTTTTCCAACACAATCTCATATTCAAACCTAACCTCAGCCTCATTTAATAACAAACATTTGGATCTTGAGATCCGTGAAATCGTATTTGGGTTATTTTACACTTACTACACACTGCAGCTACATTTCTTTCCCTGCCATTACTTAGAGCATGGAAGCCTAACAAATAAATTTGAATATTCTGATACCAGGCACCCATCAGAGCTGGATGGACTCAGAGGGGCCCTGAAATTTAGAAATCCCAGTCTCGACAGGATTCGAACCCAGGACCACCTGTTCGGAAGCTAAGCGCCTTACCACTCAGCCACCGCGCCTCTCCTTGTGGACTACTAATGTGAGACCTAAATCCGAAGCCGTCTTTTTCATATAAATATAGATCGAGTGACTTCAGTAGATTAATTATAGATAGGCCTACCTACACAAGGGAGAGGTGTAGCATTAGTAAACAGACCTCTTCAGAAGTAAGACGACATATCACCAGTGTGTTGTGCCAGACGACATATCACCAGTGTGTTGTGCCAGACGACATATCACCAGTGTGTTTTGACAGACGACATATCACCAGTGTGTTGTGACAGACGACATATCACCAGTGTGTTGTGACAGACGACATATCACCAGTGTGTTGTGCCAGACGACATATCACCAGTGTGTTTTGACAGACGACATATCACCAGTGTGTTGTGACAGACGACATATCACCAGTGTGTTGTGACAGACGACATATCACCAGTGTGTTGTGCCAGACGACATATCACCAGTGTGTTGTGCCAGACGACATATCACCAGTGTGTTGTGACAGACGACATATCACCAGTGTGTTGTGACAGACGACATATCACCAGTGTGTTGTGCCAGACGACATATCACCAGTGTGTTGTGCCAGACGACATATCACCAGTGTGTTTTGACAGACGACATATCACCAGTGTGTTGTGCCAGACGACATATCAATAGTGTGTTGTGACAGACGACATATCACCAGTGTGTTGTGACAGACTTAGATGTTAACGACGTGAAAGGGGAGGATACTTTTCACCGTTACATGTTGATGGTGCACGTCTGAAGATGATGAATGTATAAATCACGCCATCAGAAGTTCAGTCTTATACTAAGACGATAAACATTGAGCTTTTAATAGTGTCCCTATATAACAGGTGTGTATAAGCATAGAGCCTTTTATACTGTCGGTATAAATCGCGTGTGTTTTATTGTGATACAGAAAACTATTTTAAGATTGTAATAGGAATCTATTTTTATAATGTCTCAAATTATGCTCGATAATTATTATTATATTTGGTACACTTGGATACAGACACAAGGCGGGGACTCTAATAAGAGTTTATCATATCATCATCAACATCAACTGGCACTTGACATTCGCCGTCGCGGTGCTGTGATAGTTTACAGAACCGAATCCCCCCCTGACTTTCATGATCAGCAGCTGTTCTTGGTAGGATATCAAGAGAGAGGCCCGTCCATCTTGTATTACGTCGTCCAGCCAGCTTTTAATTGGACATCTCTTCCTGCACCTTCCACAGTGTCTTGAAGGATGACTTTTGACATGGAGTCTTGTCTTACACTAGGACCAAGCAAGCTAAGCTCTCGAATCTTTTCCTGGTACCTGATACCCAGCATGTTTCTGCAGCATTTACTCTTCAAGGCTTGAATTCTTCTTTCAGCCTCAGCATGCCCAGCTATCGCCTAGGAAAGAGTACAGTGGTCAGAAAGATAAGGGAAAATGTGTTTGTATGTGTGCAACTCACAAGGAACAATGCATGTTTATAAATATTAGACTTTCAGTCTTTTGTCATTGTACTTTGACAAGGGGTATTTTGATATTTGATATATTGGGTTTTTGGAACATCGGCACAATTTAGGCCACGCCGTGCCCATGATTCCCCCTTAGTAGCTGAGGAGCTAAATGTTGCACAGCCAAGTGATTAAACGCAGGGTCCATTCATAGTTCAGATGGTCAAGAAATATTTTAAATTATTTCAAATATTTTTAACGGATTTTGCAGTACATGGGGGAAAGGGGTCTTTTGTTTGTTTGATGGTCAACGATTACAGGGACATCTTCATAACGAGTCTCTACCGTGCAGTCCTATCTACGGCCAATTCTTTATTTATTTTCTAAAGACACCATGTATCTCTTCCTATTATTAACTTTTTTCTCTCAGATTTACAGTAAATTCAGATTTATAATGGTAATTAGTAATATTCTTTCTTCCTAACCAAGTACTGTTAATTTAATACAAAATTAAATAAAATAAATATGTAGCTTATGTGGTCTAGCTAATTTGCATGAACAGAATACCTTGTAAACTGGGTTATTTGAAATGTACGACATCTTTATCACAATATATAACTGCATTATAATGCAAATACCTTAGGAATATATAAAGAATCATTCAAACTTTTTTAGGTTCTTTTTTTTTTTATATTATTTACCGGGAATAAATTTACGCAGAGAGTATTTTTATGTGGTTAGGTCTGGATGAGATGATGAATAGATGTCAGAGAGACTTATGGGCGACACACCGGTCTATTTCCATGCGGTATTGAAACTATTCTGCTAATTTTATGGATGTTATTTGGGTTTGGGAATGCTAAGACGTCCACAAATAAGATGGTCACTAATCTTGTTACATCAAGTCACTCTCTAAGTCGCAGCTCAAAATTTTGAACACGTTATTTCTCACACTTTCCAATTCTGGATCAAATTGAAACTTTGCACAATTCTTTAGAGTCGGTGACAACATGTAAATCAATAAAAAGAAATATTAACCGATTAGTTAGTCAATTAGTCGTCATTGATTGATTTTAATTTATAAGGAAAATGTACTACATCGGCGAAGAGCGTCTCGTAACAATAATCACGTACAGTTATAACCCAACAAACAAGAAGAGTTACATCTCTTTCAAATATTCATTGAATCTTATCTTCTCATCTTATATATCTCCATAATCACTTTAAAAAAATGATTACGTCCTACGCGTCATTCATCTTGTCATGCATGTTAATCAATGACTTAAATTCTGCTTAATCATTGGTTTTCCTTGCTGGCTCAGGCAACCCATTCCATGCTCTAATAGCACTAGGGAAGAAGGAGTATTTGTACAAATTTGTCCTAGCATATGGGACGAGGAATGTGTCTTTATCTTTGTGTCTTTCAGAGTATTTTACCAAATTTTGTTTTTGTATTTCAAGATTATGGTTCAGTGTTTTATGTATAATTGCTACTTTACTTTTGAGTCTTCTGTTATGAAGGCTTTCTAAATTTAGTGATTTTACTAACGGTGTTACTCTAGTCAAATGCGAATATTCCTTTGTTATGAATCTCACTGCTTTATTTTTTGTGTGAATAGAAACAAGAATACCAAGTCACTAAGGTTTAAAAAATCATCCATAGGCGTACACATGAAAAAATTTAAAGTAAGCCATCAAGAGGAACATAGATTTTTTGATCACATATACATCATACAGAATCGTGACGTTCGCTAAAGATGTTAACCTAAAAATCTAATATATATCGTAGACTGTAAAGATTATATATGTATGTATGTACGTATGTACGGTATGTATGAGTGTATGTATGTATGAATGTATGTATGTATGTGTATATGTCGTTTATAGACATCAAAACCTTTCTTAAAGATAGTTGTGATCTTAAGATATGTAAAATTTCCCTACAAGAGAGTTTACTAGATTTCGGTCATTGAGTTATCTTGAAATAGATTTCAACCATATAAAACAACCTTTTTTTATAAAAAAAAAACACTCAAAAAGAACACACACACACAAACAAAAAACAAGCAAAGCCAAATAAAAACATAACTAGTATGCTTATTTTATATTATTATTATTACAAAGCTTATACACACTTTGTCTAAAATCTTAGTAAACGTAATTTATTTCAAATCCATTCTCGGATCATGTTGAAACTTTGTACAATTAGTCATTGAAATAGACAAAACATGAATCAATTAAAACAATTAATAAATAATAAATTAATTATTATTGGTAATTAATAGTTGTTTTTTTTTTTATACCAATAATGGAAATTAGTCCTTCAGTATTCTCATATACGGCTAAAAATGTAGGGTTTTATCCACTTAGATAATTCAACACGTTGTTTCTCCCTCACCCAATCTCGGATCAAGTTAAAAAGTTAAACAATTATCTTTTGAACCTAACGAAACTCGAACCAATAACACAATTAACCAATTTGTAATTATTTATTGGAAATTAATTATTTTGTTTTATATCGAATAAGTAAATAACTTCCCTTAGATACGTTATATATATATATATATATATATATATGATTTTTAAAAATATTTTGCTTGTAAGCACTTGAAAAGCACAGTGGCCGAACATGTCGGTCTTCCATCAGGTATGCTCTATTTCGAATTCAGACTCGAGCACTTATGTTTTGAATTATTTTTCAAAAGGAATCAGGGAAATCTTCGCCAAGATGAGCCCACACCCCGCACCCCCTTTTCAACTGGTCTACAAAAGTGATTGGACCATCGCTCACTGGTCAGGTTGTACTCATCTGATATGAAAAATTTCGAAACTAATTTAAATAAAACCGTGACAATAATCACGCACAATGGCATCCCAACAAGAACAGAACTTCTGGTTAGTATAGAGTAGGTAAGATCCACCGATAAACGAAACAGCTCATCTTTTTTGGACAACAAACCACTATGGTATGGCATGTATTTTGTTCAATTTTGTGTTATTATAAATTTATTACAAGTTCGATTCAAAATAATTGATGCAAGCTCATTCAATGTAATCTTTTTTTTTAAATACTATTTTTAAGTATTTTTTTTTTTTTAGATTAAGGATGAACTATCATAATGCACAACTAAAGAATAGGAACACTTTAAACATTGTCTACGCCACTGTGCGTAGCAAAGGTCACGATGACATTTCGAAGTTGTCTGCCAATTTTCAAAATGAAAATATTTCTATTAAAAAAAAAGAAGACGCTTTGATATGTCCTTATTTGATTACATCTCTTTGAACTTGCCAAGGCTAAGGAAACGGGAGAGGGGGGTGGGAGCCATGAGAAATTTCAGAAATGGTTTAGACAGAGATCAAAGTTAAATATTGAACTATTACAAGCAGAGACTGGAGTTTTACTTCTGGCTAAGACCAAGAGGAAGAGAATTGGAGAAATAGGAAACACGAAAATACGAATTAATATTCACCAAGCGTGTGGGCTCAAGCTAGCTATCTATCATCTATCTATCTATCTATCTATCTATCTATCTATCTATCTATCTATCTGTCTGTCTGTCGATCTATCTATCTATCTATCTATTTATCTATCTATCTATCTATCTTTCTATCTATCTATCTATCTATCTATCTATCTATCTATCTATCTATCTATCTGTCTGTCTGTCTGTCTGTCTGTCGATCTATCTATCTATCTATTTATCTATCTATCTATCTATCTATCTTTTTTCTTTTCCGAAAGTGAACCATTTAATTTTTAAAATTCTATATGCAAGCAGGTTTTTCAAAAATTGCACCACTTTTCAATGTAAATCTAAAGGTCATAGACTTCTTCATTAATAACTCAAGCTTCATTCATAGATTCGCGCATTGATACCAAAAAATTGCATCAAAGGTCACAATGGTAAAAGTGTCAATGGATCAGTATATATATACCAACAGCATAGTACACCATTACCCGGTAACAAAAGGACTACTTTTCATGATCATATCATTGGCATAGGTCTAGTAATTTTAAGATTAAACGTGTAAATTCATTCGAGTTCTAGTCTAGATATAGTGGATTCTATATCAAGATTCGATATCTAGTTTTAGATACAAATACTCCTTCTTCCCTAGTGCTATTAGAGCATATCTTATCTTATCTTATATAATACAGAAGTTACTTCAAAAAAGAAGATGATTACGTCCTACGCGTCATGCATTTAGTCATGCATATTAACCAATGACTTAAATTCTGCCAAGTCACTGGTTTTTCTGGCTAGCTCAGGCAACCCATTCCATGCTCTAATAGCACTAGGGAAGAAGGAGTATTTGTACAAATTTGTCCTAGCATATGGGACGAAGAATGTGCCTTTATTTTTGTGTCTTTCAGAGTATTTTACCAAGTTTTGTTTTTGTATTTGAAGATTATGATTCAGTGTTTTATGTATAATTGCTACTTTACTTTTGAGTCTTCTGTCCTGAAGGATTTCTAAATTTAGTGATTTTACTAAAGGTGTTACTCTAGTCAAATGTGAATATTCGTTTGTTATGAATCTCACTGCTCTATTTTGTGTTTGTTCCAGTTTCTTAATGTTTTCTTGAGTTGAGGGGTCCCAAACGGTGGATGCATATTCTATTATTGGCCTAACCAAGGTTAAATAACATTTTAGTTTTATGTTCTTATTTGATTTATAGAAATTTCTTTTAATAAACCCTAATGCTTTGTTGGATTTTTTTGTAGTTTCATCAATATGTGGATTCCATGACAGTTTTTCATTTATTTTAACACCTAGGTATTTTGCGCAGAATGGATTGCCTTATCTAGCCAGGAAAACCAGTTACTTGGCAGAATTTAAGTCATTGTTTAATATGCATGACTGAATGCATGACGCGTATGACGTAATCATCTTCTATTTTCAAGTAACGTCTGTATTAGATAAGATCTAGAATTAGATCTACACTTAGATCTAGATCTAGACTTAGATCTAATCCTAGATTTAGACTTTGATTTTTTTCTAGACCTAGAAATATTGAATCTAGATTTAGATCTAGAACTAGGTCTAGATCTAGCTAGATCTATGTCTAGTTTGTATGACAAATGACAATGCAGATATTAATTTGTATTTGCGAGGGGAAAGTCTTGTTAACTCCTTAATACACAACATGACTGTAGCTTAAAGCAGGTCGAGAATTTGTTTTCGTGTTGCCTATTTATCTAATTTTGCAAAAATAAATGTTTTTTAGTTCCTCATTATTACATGTAACATGTTATTAATTTTGAATGTATCGCCCATCTTTGACAACACTTTCTTTCAGGCTGTTATTCACACAAGTGTCATTTTCAAAAAGACAATATCTCCATGATATAAGAAAAAGAAAGAGTAATGAAGAACACGGAAGAAAGCAAGAGTGAGAAAAAGAAAGAAAAAAGAAGAGAAAGAAAGAGAAAGAGAGCAGACGGAATAAACGCCAGTTTATGTTTTATTATTTCATAGCCTCCAGTGTTTTTATTAATAAACTGCTTGCATAATTGATTTAAATAATTATATTTATCGCTTTCAGAAAAGAAAAAAGTAGCCGTTGCATCAAAACTTTGAATGGTCTAAAATACTATGATGTCGGATTTTTACAATCGTCTCTAGTTTACGAGATCTAAACGGGACGGACGGACGGACAGACAGACTAACCACACAAAAATAAAAGCGCCTTTTTCCCTTTCCGGGTCCACTAAGAAAAGGGGAAAACACCTTCTCAGGATTCCCAATCAAACACAGTAACCACTCTGCTAGTGGAGAGAGAACATGAAATATTGTATTGTTTCAACGTTGTCTTCCTATTTTTTCATGTTGTGTTCATTAATAGTGAGACGACAATCAATCATTTTAGTCAATTAGAAACTTTTTTCTTTCTTGACATACTAAACAAAATAAATAATTAACCAATGGTTAATTAACTAATTGGTTTTTTTTTTTTTTTAAATTGATTGTTTTGTTATCAGGTAAAAGAATTAATTGTGCAAAATTTCAGCTTGATCCGAGTTTGGGTGTCGGAGATAGAACGTGTACAAACATTTAACCTGACAGACGGACAGACAGAGTGAGTTGATATAAGCTTTGTAATGAATCATACATAACACTCACACACACGCACACACTCACTTAGACACATCTACGCGTGCACACACATAAACTCACACACATACACAAGCCTTTCTTCAACAGCAATAATAAGAACAGAACTAATATTGATCAATAACTGCAAGTACAATCCAAGTGTGATGCACGTGAATGAACGGTAATGGCTTTCGAACCGGGGGTCCCGGGTTCGGATCCTAGTTAAGACTGAGATTCATAAATCACTTTATATGATGAGGCTATTTCATAACTATTAATTCGTAGATTTTTTTTTTGAAAGGTCTCTCTCAGCTAATATGTACCTACAGGTATTGTTATCAAAATTAAAACAAATAATGTACACTCTAAATCAGTGATGTCCAAAATACGGCCCGTAGAAAATCACCCGCCCCTTCCGGGGAAAAAAGGTTGAAAAAATGTATCTTTACTTACATTAGGGCTCTCACTTTTTTCTCGAAAGGATGGGTACCATGACCTTTTAAAATTATTGCGTTTATGAAATAAGCCAACATTTTTAATTTGTTAAGAAATTGTGGCTGTTAATAAGAATAAAAAAAAATAAGAACTACATAGCATTATGAAACAAATAAGGAGGCATTCTTGGGTTTAGCCGCGAGCAAAAGATTGTTAAACTACACCAAAAGATTAGAGAATTTATGATAATAATTATCCCCCACCCCAAAAAAAAATTTGTCAACGATGTTACTCACATTTGAAGAAGCATGGTGAAGCCATTTTCTGGCGCTTAAAAAAAGATTAACTTCAAATATCCCCTCGATTAATGTAATTACTGGTACTGAATCCATGGGTTTCTAATAAAGTTGTTTTAGGTCAATCTCATTTCGTTTTTGTATCCTTTTGTTGACGCGACCCGCGACGTCGGAAATTAAAATGGCCCGCATGTCGAATTAGGTTGGGCATCACTGCTCTAATTAGTGGCGCGTTGGCTGAGCGGTAAAGTACAAGGCTTCCCGAGGTTCGAATCCTGGGGAAGACTGGGATTTTTAATTTTGGCATCTTTGGATGCCTCTGAGTACACCCAGTTCTAATGGGTACCTGACATTAGCTGTGAAAAGTAAAGGCGGTTGTTCGTTGTACAATGCACATGACAACTCTCAGTTAACCCTAGGCCACAGAAACAGACGACCTTTACATCATCTGACCTATAGACCACAAGGTTTTAAAGGGAAACTTTTTTCTTCTTTTTCAAACCAAGTGAAATGAGCAGAAACCAAACAGAGGCTGAAACAACGACAACACAAGAATGAAAACGTCTCGATTGGTTAATTAAGCATTTTTTCTGCACTCCCTAGTATTTCACCACCCTTGAACTTTAACCTTACAATAAATTACCTTGAACCACTTTTCTTTATTTTTTTTTCTGTTTCTAACTAAATGAAGGTCAAATAAGTTCAATGTAAAAAAACGTTTGGAAATGAATCAATGATGTTAAACGTCATCTAAAAACGTTGAGATGTTCAGTTACTTCTGTGTACTGGATGATTACAAAGCTCAGGTGGTCTACTTCTAGATTGGGCAATCTGCTTCTGCGGCATCTCGAGCGTTCTAGTTAACGACAGGCTAAGAAGATGCTAATAAGTTTGCACCCATTGCGTCCTTCAGGAAATCTTCTTCGTTAGTTTTGAGAGACTATTTGTCAAACTCCGTGTCATCTTGAAGTCTACGTGAACTAAGTACTATCAAGGACTGCTGAGTCTACTAGAAGTATCCAGGATAGTTGAAAAAAAAGCTAAATTTATCCCTTGTGTAACAAAAAGCTGTATTAACTGTTTGTTTATGTATAAACATCCATGTTTGTTTTTTCACAAGAACTTTCTAAACTTAACCTGGTTATAATGCGGTAACCAAAGCAATTAAAGATCGTCTCTTTTGAACATGAATTAGACTCTAGGGACATGTGTTTAACTTTAGGCTTGGTAAGAGGTAAAAGGTCTTTATATTTTACAGCAGCTAAGTTTAAGTGAAACACTAAGAGACGTCTCTACAGTAGGTACATGTAAAAAAACCGATTGAAGGCATATATATATATATTGTATATATAGTCTGTGGTATATCATTGTGATTGGAAGCTGTCAACTAAAATTTAAGGAATACAAAAGGCTTTGATAATGATTTTACTGTGACATAGATATTTCTTTGCAATATTCAGAACAAGGAGTTTTGCTTTTATATTGCCGATGTTTTTATCTAGTATTTTTATATTTTATAGTATACAATTATCTACAATATACATTTTCCATTCACAACTAAAATGTTAAAGCCAAAGATCACTGTAATAATCCTATTTATTTGATCATAATAATTTTGACAGTATTCTTTAAATTTCGTTACGTTTTCCTCGTTTTAGGCAACGAAACAAACATGTACTTCCTAAAATTTGTCGCTTTTCTTTGTGCTGTTTATGGAATTTCAGCAGAAGGTAAAAAATAATTTTTTTACTTCTAATTTTACATTTAGTGATGTAGTACTACGTTAAGACACAACTATGGTCACAGTTACTCATGTATTGTTTTAGATAGTACATCGGTGCTCTTAACAGTATTTTCTTCCAATACATATTTATTTTATATCTATGCACTTCTCCTAGGGCAGGGGTTGGCAACCTGATGGCTCGCAAGCCACATGCGGCTCTTTGGATGTTAAGCTGCGGCTCTTCAGTGCAAATATTATTTATTTTATGGAAAAAAAAATAAAAAGATCGTTCTGATTCGATTATATCTCTCAGCCACTCGCTTTTCAACGCACCCCTCCCTCATATCTTGAAATGTTACATATTTGCAAGTGGAATATATTCAACTTTCTTCTGCCTTATCACTTGATATAAATGAGTCTTGCGACATAAAAGACACGGCACAAGTTGACCTTTTTGTCAGTTATATGTCTTCCCAAGATCAAAAAAAACTTCTAGGATTGCTACCGCTCACGTGACAAACTAGAGGAGATGATACAGCTAATGTCTTGCAAAATACCTTGAAGACAATATAATTGTAATGAAACCACAAATACTAGAATACCAATACCATGGCTTTATTCGATAAAATTAGACTACAGTAAACAGTGAATGAAACTAGCACTTCTCGCATAACACTGATGCAGTACTATACACACACACTGGACATGAAACACACACACTGAACATGACCTTCTGACACACTAGACGCACGCAGAAAATCAACTCAGTTACACTAAAATAATAAATATAAATAATAATAATAATCTTTATTTTCCATATAGGGATCTGTCTTACAATTTGTGCTTTACACCAAACAAAAAACATTATAACTATAAGAAACCAAAGTGTACATTCACACCAGACACACTCATAATTTACATGTGACAAAGTTTATATCAGATTGTTCTTATTTAATGATTTGATTGCCAGGGGAACAAAAGAGTGTTTGTGTCTGTTTGTCTTTGCTATCGGTGTCTTGTATCTCTTTTGTCATGGTAAAATCACAAAATCCTGACCCAAAGGATGATTCTTTATTTCGAGGATCTTGTTAGCTTTTTTTTATAGATGTTTGTCTCAAACAACTGCCCAAATGGGGTTTGTTTTTTTGCCAATCATTTTACCAGCAGCATTTAGGATTCTATAAAGTTTATTTTTATTTTTAATGCTCAGATTGCCATACCAGGCAGTGATATTGAAACTTAAAATATTGCAGATATAAGCGTGATAAAACATAGCCAAGGCCTTTTCGCTAACATTAAACGAGAGCAGTTTTCTTAGTAATTTTAATCTTTGCTGCCCTTTTTTGCTGATATAATCAGTATTTGCTGTAAAAACGTTTCAATAGCAACTGAAGTATGACAGAAAAAAGGGGGCAACTACGATTCTTTGGCGCAAAATAGACCACGAAATTCTTACGTTTCACTACATAATACACCAAGAAGCGCTTTGTGCCCAAACATTTCGTGCAGAAATAGTTGAGGTCATGAATTTGGTAATCATGATTTTTAACAGTATCTTGTCAGAAGCATTTTATAATTGTCAGTTTAAATGTTAAACGAAATGGATACTCAGTATTATGACCTCCTAGGTACCCAGTCTATGTTTTGGTAGAAGAATTCGTTGCTTTTGAAGAAAAAATATTTTTTTTACAGAAATTATTCAAAGCGGTCAATTACTTCAATTTCTATTTGTAAAGCTATATTACAATAAAACCAGTGCAACTGTTGACACGTTACTTCAGCACAGTTATAAAGAAAAATTAAAGATGATCAATTTAAAAAGTAAAGCTTTGTGGGGTGGAAAATATGCAGAGTTGAAAATCTGTTTGGAAGAGTTAAAGGCTACAGAAATGTATTTAACGCAACAAACAGTTATAAAAGAAATGCCACAAAATTAGGCACTTGTATTGGACGCTTGTAATACTCCTCTAGATTGCTACAGTCAGGTAAAAAAGTTGGCATTTAGAAAGCTAACTATCGTCGGATCGGCATATTCGTGCGAGCAATCGTTCTCTTGCATAAATATAATTAAAATAAATTAAGAAGCCAACTAACAAATGAAATTTAGAGTCATGTTTGAAACTAAAAACAAGATATGAGTCAAATTAATCCAAACTTTCTAAAACCATGCAAAGCCATAGTTACTACTGAATTTGTTTGTTCAATTGTTTGTTATTGAAGTACAGGTTAGTGTATATATAATTTGTTATGTAAAAGACTATTATAAATAAATATTTTTCTTATGAATAAATAGATTCGTTTTTTCAATCAAAACACTTTATTTATGCGAGTTTATTGTTTCAAAGAAAAAAATCTTGTGGCTCTTTAAAAACGTTGAAATTTTGTAACTTGTAATTTTTGGCTCTTCCGACTCAAAAGGTTGCCGACCCCTGTCCTAGGGGAGTGCGATGGTTGAGTGAATAGGCGCTTGGAACTTGTGTCCTGGGTTCGAATCTCGATGAAGACGGTGATTTTGAATTTCGGGATTCTTAAGTCACCCAACTCTAATGGGTACCTGACTTAAGTTGGGGAAAGTAAAAGGCGGTATTGCCGGCCACATGACACCGTTGGCCAAAGATACAGATGACCTTAACATCCTCTGCCCTACAGACCGCAAGGTCTGAAAGGAGAACTTGTGTTACTTCTAGTAATGATCCCATCTTTCCAAACTCTTCCAACAGGTCCAAATAGAAGGCTTATCTATCGTCTTACCCAGGGCCGGCCTTATGTCACTGTGTGAAGAAACAAGTCCTTTTACGTTTAAAGTGTCATTTAATTGTCGAACATTTTAACAAAACACATATACACTGCAACGTTATATACAGACCTCCTACTTCACTCGCTGACTTTCTCTCTCTCTTGTTTACACACTCGTCACTTCCCCCCAAGTCCCCTAACTCTCGATACCCAACACTTGACCGTGTGTCACGGTTGACCACACAGTAACCGTGTCACAACAGTCCTCCCAGGGCAGAGAAAAATTTTGAACGTATCAAAATTTTATGAACCCAATAGTTTGGGTGTACATCAATAATGTTTTACATCGACAAGAAAAAACAATGACATGTAATACAATGGCATCTTCTATTATGAGAGAACTGATAATGTCTATGACGACAAATAAATCTTCAATAATATGTTATTGCAATGACATTTCCAATTGAATGCCAACATTGTCAGGTGAAAAATGCACAATTAGTTAATACTTTATGTTACATCAAAACATCTTCCAAATTAAGGGAATTGTTTACTATGTGTTTCTTTCATACCAGTTCCTAAATGGACATCTATCATCTATGACTACAATCAATGCAACAAACATAAAAAACTCAATTGTAGTACAAATTTACCATCACTGAATGAAAATAAAAAATTCTGGAGCGTAATGTTAATTCAATCTTGACATGACAGACTTTAAAGTTATCTTACAAGGTATTTGTTAATTTTTTCATTATCTGATTAATGAATGAACATAAGTCCAGCGGTCCCTAGACACATCTTGTCAACACGTCAGCTATCACGTTGATTTGTCCCGGAATAGCTTGAACTGTAAAGCTGAAGGCTTGAAGTTTTAAAGCCCATCTAGTGATCCTCTGGTTGGCTAGCTTATTTGTATTGATATAAGCTAGTGGGGCGTGATCTGTTAACAAGATGAATGATTTCCCAAGCAAGTAACGGGATAGTTTGGTTATGCAGAACACAATAGCTAGAGCTTCACGCTCTATCGTGGAATATTTCTGTTCTGCTGTGTTCAGCTTTCTGCTAATGTAGTAAACTGGTCTTAGCGTTGCATCACACTTTTGCATTAAAGGGTCTCCCACTGCTGTGGAGGATGCATCTGTTGCCAAGTAGAAAGGGTTTCTGATGTCTGGAAGCTGAAGTACTATGTCGTCTGAGAAGTCATTTTTAATGCTTTGCAGGCATTTCTGTAGTCTGGAGTTCCATGTGATCTTGTTTGGCATACCTTTTTTTGTCAGTTCAATTAGAGGTGGTGTAATACTTGTGAAATTTGCCAGGAACCGTCTATAGTAATTACATAAACCTAAGATGCTTCGGACTTGTCCTTTTGTTGTAGGTATTGTTAAGTTGAGTATCTTGCTTATATTGTTTTCTAATGGTCAGATCGTATTTTGTTGTATTCTGTGCCCTAGAAATTCAATGTCTGTTCTGGCGATTTTAACCTTGCTAGGTTTTATTGTAAGCCCGTTGTCTTGTAGTATCTGGAATACTTGTTGCAGACCAGCAACGTGTTGTTCTAATGTGTTGTGGAAAACACATATGTCATCAAGATAGAAAATGACATCTGGTCTTTTCCCTGTTAGTTTCGCCATCATTCTGTTGAAGGTCGCAGGTGCGTTACTAAGCCCGAAACTCATGTAATTCCATTGGTAACAGCCAAATGGAGTAGTGAATGCTGTAAGTGGCTTAGCATCTTCGTCTAGTGGAATTTGCCAATAACCTCTGGCTAAGTCAAGAGTAGTGAAATATTTTGCACCTCTAAGTTTAGGTATAATGTTCTCTATGTTAGGCATTGGGTATGTATCTTTCACTGTGATGGCGTTTAGTTTCCGGTAGTCTACACATAGCCGCATCTTTCCGGTTGTTTCCTTTTGTTTCACTAGGACTGCTGGAGCTGAGTATGGGGATGTGGAAGCATCAATTATTCCCATTTTTAGCAGCGTTTCAATTTCCTTTTTCAGTATCTCTTCATAATGTAAGGAAACTGGATATGGTTTGGATTTTGTGGGCTTCGTATCAGTCAGTTGGATAGTGTGTTTTATAGCAGTTGTTCTACCCGGTTTGTTTGTGAATATTGGCGCCCATTGAGCTAGCAGTTTATCAATAACTTGCTTAACTGGACACTGGAGGTGTGATGTGTCTATATCTTTCACAGTTTCACAGCTTTCAATAACTGGACATGGTAATTCATCTGGTTCCTCTATTGCTTCTATCTTCATGACTCTCTGACTGTCTTGCGTGTCTTGCTTAGCGTTTGCTGAAAGGGTAAATGGTCTGGGCATGTACAGCTTCAGCATATTGATGTGAAATACTTTGTCTCGACCTCTGATGTTTATACTGTAGTCGACCTTCGAAATCACCTTTGTGGCTTGGAATGGGCCCTGCCATTTTATAAATAGCTGGTTATTTTTGTCAGGCAGCAGAACCATGACATTATCACCAACTTGTAGTGTTCTCAACTTTCGACCCTGATTTAGCTTTCTCAATAGTTCTGGTTTCTCTCTGTTTGTTTGTTTTTGGACAGTTTCGCATGCTTTGATTATATTTTGTCTTGTTTTGATGACAAGATCGTATCCTGTGAGTACGTCATTTTCTATGTTCCTATTTACTAGAAAGTCTCTGTATAGTGACATGGGTCCCCTAACAGGTGAGCCATAGAGCATCTCGAATGGTGAGAAGCCCGTTGTTGTGTGTGTTACTTCTCTGTAGGCGAACAGTATGGGGTTGATCAGCTTGTCCCAGTCTGTTGGGTTGTCCTGTGCTTCTTTGTTCAGCATTGTTTTCAGCGTTGAATTCAGGCGTTCGCACATCCCATTTGCTTGGGGGTGAAAACGGGCAGCAAATTGTTGTTTAATATTCAGAGTTTTGCAAAACTGTGTGAATTCATTTGATTTAAACTGGGTGCCTTGATCACTCAGTATTATGCGAGGGTAACCTGTTCTTGCAAATATTGCTGTAAGTGCGTCTCCAACATCTTCGGAAGAAATTCTTTTCAATGGTATTGCTTCTGGAAACCGTGTGCACATGTCTACAACAGTCAATATGTAGCAATGGCCTCTTCCGGATATTACTGGCATTGGTCCAATAATATCTACAGCTATCTTTTCAAATGGCATTTTACTTAAGTCTGTTGTTTGTATTGGAGCTTGCATATATGTTCCCTTTGCTCCATGTATTTGGCAAATATGGCAGGATTTTATGTAGGCCTTGACTTCTTGCGTAATTCTAGGCCAAAAAAATTAATTCAAGATTCTATTCAATGTTCTCTTTACTCCCATATGTCCGGCAAACGGGTTGTCATGTGCAAGCTTTAAAATTGTTCCTCTATATTTCTTTGGAACAAGCAATGTTGTGTCTTGCCTGCTTTCAGGTGAATTTCTCTCACATAAACACCATCTTCGCCTATCTTGATTAACCCTCGTCTTGGTGGAGCTTCACTTTCTATGAGTTTTATTAGATCTGGATCATTTTTCTGTTCACTGACAAATTTTTCTGTTTTAATCTATAGTGGGTCTTGACTTTCTGTGGAGATTTCATTCGGGTTGTTTTCTTGATTATGGCTTCTCATATCACTATTTTCTGTTTCTGTATTTTCATTTTCATTGTTATAAGGAACTTGTATGTTATCGTTTGTATTTAGCACTTCTTCTGCTTTCTTCTGAGCTCTTGTAGTAACCATGGAGCATTTCTGTGTGTAGTTTTCTTTCCACTTGTTCAATTCTTCTACTGTGCAAGGTTCACAGCCAATGATAAGGCCAATGTTGTCAGGCTTATTGTCTAATACTAAAGCCTCATGCCAACCACTGATGAACGGTGTGTGTATGTTGATACGTGCTACCAGATGTGTAGTTACTTGACCAGTGTAACCAACACAGTCTTGTCTTCTTCCGGTGTACTCTTGTGGGTTGACGTATTCTTTTGAGACTAAAATTGCAGTTGCACCTGTATCATACAGTACGTTGGTCATTTGTTCTCCCACAAACCCTGGGTATACCTGCAGTTTATTAGCGTGTTTGGCAGCAAATGCTCGATCTATTGGTCTGTCGTTCCAATCTTTATTGCGTCGGTTGTAAAAGCAAGTCTCTGTTGTGTGGTTTGTTCTACCACAAATTTGACATTGGAAACAAACTCTTCGCTGATTACGTTGATATTCTCTATTCTTGTAAGTATATGTTGGGCTCCTTACTTCATCTTTGTCTCTTCGATATCTATAGGTCGGGCTCATTCCTTCATCTTTCTCTCTTCGAGATCTATATGTTGGATTCATTCCTTCATCTTTCTCTCTTCGAGATCTATATGTTGGATTCATTCCTTCATCTTTCTCTCTTCGAGATCTATATGTTGGACTCATTCCTTCATCTTTCTCTCTTCGAGATCTATATGTTGGGCTCATTCCTTTATCTTTCTCTCTTCGAGATCTATATGTTGGACTCATTCCTTTATCTTTCTCTCTTCGAGATCTATATGTTGGACTCATTCCTTCATCTTTCTCTCTTCGAGATCCATATGTTGGGCTCATTCCTTTATCTTTCTCTCTTTGAGATCCATATGTTGGGCTCATTCCTTCATCTTTCTCTCTTCGAGATCTATATGTTGGACTCATTCCTTTATCTTTCTCTCTTCGAGATCTATATGTTGGGCTCTTGTCAGCGTTCTCTCTTCTATATAAAGGGCTTGGAGTCCGCATTCTTGCAGCGTTGTTCACCATAAAAGCTGATGCCGCAGTTGGGTTCTCTCTAGCTAACACTTCCCTTGGGTGTGCGGCCTTATACTGCCTTAGTTGTGCTATCAGGCTGCTGATGGTCTTTGGCTCTCGCTCCGTGACGTATGTTTTCACATTATTATTGTAAGCTTCCATCACAGCGTCCATTATGATGTGTTCTCTGAGGGTGCTCCACTTTTGACAGGTCTACCCATCGATCGAAGTATATCGACATGTTGGTGACGAATATTTGTGGATCGTCGAGGTGTCGACTCTTTCAATCTCCTTCTGTATTCGTAACTTGTGGAGCCAAACTGTCTCAGCAACGCCTCCTTCACGGCCACGTACTCTTTTCTTTCTTCATCTCTCATTTGAAGACAGATGTTGATGGCTCTACCTTTTAAGCGCCCCATGAGGCTTCTTGCCCATTCTGTCTGTGGGAGGTTGCATGATGTTGCTATATCCTCAAATCTCAGTAGATACGAGTCAATGCACTTATTCTGGCTCTCGTCAAATGGAGACATTCTAATTGTTTGTATTTGTCAAAGTGTTCCTCCTTTTCATTTTGCTGTTCTTTTTCTTTCTTTTCTTTAAGTTTTAGTTCTAGTTGTAAGATTTCCTTCTTTCTACTATCTTCTTCTTTCTTTTTGGCTTCTTCCCTATTAAATCTCCTTTCTTTCCTTTCTTCATCCTGTGTTATTTTTAGTGTAATGAACTTTTCAAGTTCTTCGCCTTGCAGGCCATTTTCCTTGCCCGCATCTCTATATATTTTGTACATCGACATTTCCACTTACTTGTGCCTCGTCGTAGTCGCCAGTTGTGAAGAAACAAGTCCTTTTACGTTTAAAGTGTCATTTAATTGTCGAACATTTTAACAAAACACATATACACGGCAACGTTATAAACAGACCTCCTACTTCACTCGCTGACTTTCTCTCTCTCTCTTGTTTACACACTCGTCACTTCCCCCCAAGTCCCCTAACTCTCGATACCCAACACTTGACCGTGTGTCAAGGTTGACCACACAGTAACCGTGTCACAACACACTGCAACCAATGCGGCCGCAGTTGGCCCCGCACTTTTATAGGCCTTGCGCTATATCTAGGTGTAAATTATTAAATTGAACCACTTTAACTTATTATTTAACAGGTTTCTCGCGGCCTCCTGATTTTTCCAAGAGCTCCTGGAAATCTCCTGAAATAGCATAATTTACGAAAATTTCATGGAAATGTCCTGAAATTATTAAAATCTATTAAAAAATCGTACTAATCTCCTTATAATTATCCATATAGTCATTTTGGTATGCTATTTGATGTGGGTAAAGTTAATCCTACTTACAGTAAACCAAAAAAAAGACGGCATTGAGATATTTCAGTTAATAAAACTGTAATAATTGCGCAAATTTTAACCAAAACAAGGAATATCCGATCATTTATTTATTTAAATAGTCACTGGTATATAATAATAGATCTAAATCTATCTCATCTCGATCTCTTAAAAAAATCAAAAGCGATATTTTGCTAGTAAATCTTAAAGGTAGATCTCAATGTTTATCGGCTTATTGTTGGAAAGCTAACATCTACTGTAGATGCAGATAAAAAGTTCATTTGATTTTGATTTTGTACCTTGTAAAATATGAATAAACTGCAAAGGTGAATTTATTTTGTCATATAAAATCTTAATTTTCACTTATTAATTATCCTTATCCCTACCAGGACTGGGCCCCGCGCAATCCGTTTCGAATGGGGCCCCGCATTCTGCAAAACTTTTGCAATGACGAAACGTGAACAACGAAACCAATGAAGCTGATCAGTGACTTTTTTTTTTATTTGTTTTTGTTTTTTTGATAATTTCCATACTTCCTAATACATAAGATGTTCAGACGCCTTTCTAAAAGTTCAGAAGCTTCTTACCTTTTTTTCAAATATTTTTTTTTCACAAGCTGCTAGATTTTTATTTTGTAATTGTGCAATTGGCAACTTTGCTAGTTTTTATAAAAAGTTGCCAGGTTTTTGTTTCCGTTTTAATCTTACAAGTTTTTTTGTATTTATTGCTAACCACAAATATAAAAGGCACATAAACGAATTATTTTATTGTATATGTATTTTTCTTTCTTTCAGTGTGCCCACAATCAGAAGTCTTATTCGTCTTGGATTTTTCGGATGCCGCCTATGTTCCTGCAACGTCTAATCTATTCCCTTATTATAGCTTCGACCTCCTGAAAGCCGCCCTGGACAGTTTTCTCAACAACAACTACGTTGATAATAGCAACAACGATTTCAGGTGACTACCAGCGTGTCTCTTTCATGCTTTGTCAGATCGTGATACTGCTTTGTAGGAGACTAGATTGGACTTTCCAAAAACTTTTTTTTGTCAGTCACTAGGTTATCCATCTAGAAACATTTTTTTCTTGCCTTCTTATCAATTGAAGATTTTCGTTTAGGACTGAAAATTAAAAATAACTACTTGGCTTTATGTTTATAGTATACATATCGGAGGCGATGTGGCTGAGTGGTGAAGATCTTGGTTTCCACAACTGGGGTTCGAATCCTGGGATTTTTAATTTCAGGGTATTGGGGCGCTTCTAAGTCTACCCAGCCCCAACGGGTACCTGACATTATTTGCGGAAAAGTAAAGGCGGTTGATCGTTGGGGCTGGCCACATTAACCATAGGCCACAGAAACAGATGATCTTTTCATCATCGACCCATAGACCAAGAGGTCTGAAAGGGGGACTTTACTTGAGGCTCTATGTTCCATGAAGAACGCAAAAGAAAGATGATGATACGGATTTGTGGATAAGCTGCCTATAATCAAATCTTCCACTTCAATAAATTAAAGTTTCCATACCATCTAACGCTGGTATCCCTATATCTAAAGTTTTATTATTCACTGTAAATAAAGTTCCGCTTTCAGACCTTGCGATCTATAATGCAAATGATGAAAAGGCCATCTGTTTCTGTGGCCCTCGGTTAACAAGGGTGTCACGTAGCTAGCACAACGACCAAACACCTTTGCTTTTTCCCCACTAATGTCAGGTAACCATTAGAGCTAGGTGGACTAAATATTTCAAAAAAAAAAAAAAATCCCAGTCTTTAATAGTATTTGAACTCGGCACCCCTAAGTTCGGAAGCCTTGCGCTTTATCACTCAGCCAACAAGCCTTTTCACTTTTTTTTTTATTTTTTTAAAATTCTCGAAGTCTCTTTTCTACAATGTAAAAAAACAAACAACGACAGGTTTTACCTAAAGCGCAGTGCTTTCCATTGAATATGCACATACTATGTTGTGTTTTTTTAAATGACTAAACAAATGTTCATATTAACTATTGCTATTTGTTTTTAGAGTTGGCGCCATAGGTTATGGCTCTAGGGGAACTTTTGAATACATTCCAATACGTTCCTATCCCAACACCGCCAAGCAGTACATCTATCATAGAGGTAACGAAACATATGTAAGTAAATCTTAATAGTGTTCTGTTTCAGTGTTATAAAAATGTTATCTATTAATCCCCTTAATGAGAGACAAAATATGTAGGTCATAGCTGACTCTGCTTAGCCACGCATAAAAAAACAACAAAAAACTGTTTATTTCATTGAGAATAGCTAGATTAGCTTTACATTATTTTAAAAAATAAAAGAGTGAAAGAGTCATTGAGTCGTAGTGTCCAAAAGTTATAGAGTCGAAAAATGATAGGAGAAAGTTGTGGAAATAAAATCATTGAGTCAGAGCGCAGGGCAAAAGAGATAGTAGAAGACTACAAAGAGAAAGTAAAATTCCAGAGCCACATACACAAAGAGAGAGAGAGAGAGAGAGAGAGAAAGAGAGTAGAAGGCTCATAGAAACATAGTCATAGTCCAGAATCAATGACTAAAAAAAAAAGAGTAGGCCTACGAGGCTCACAGAATCAAAGACTTATAGAGTATATAGATGGCAAATGTTCATTGAAATTTTAAACTGTACAAATCTATTGAGTTTCAAGGGATTTCTAAATAAATAGTTGATTTAAATAGTCTTTAGACGACACTATAGGTTACAGAAGGCATGAACACTAACATGTGACCTGACCTGGTCTAAACTGCCCACATGTTGCGACGTCACAAGTCAGTGTTCAGGCCCTCTACAACAATTAGTCTCGCTTTAGCTCCATTTTTTTTAAATTAGAAAAAAAAAATTGAACTGAATCGTGTTGAGGACCGATACAAAATCTGGCCTTTTTTTCAATGCAAAACTTTTTACAAATAAGTATCAAGCATGAAATCCACTTTAATATTCCAGGGGGCCTCGTGGACCTATGTGGGCCTCCGTGCTGTTACTTTTAGCCCGATCTATGCCAACAACAAATTGATTGTCATCTCTGCACAAGGCACCAGCAACTCCAACAACTCTCTGGCTTTCACAGAGTCACTCAGACTCCGCAACCTAGGGTGGAATATCCATGTCATCGCTATGCAAGTAAGATCTTAAATAGTATTTATTTAGATTATTACAACTAAAATTACGTTTAATTTACAGAAATATATCTGAACATTAAATCATAAAAACCACGATTGTGCGACAAATTGAATTTATTTTATATAATTTTGATAAAGCACTCTATCTGCCTGTCTGATAATTTGTCTGCTTTTCTCTCTGATACAAAGTTTGTGCACGTTATTGCTCATGCATCCATTCTTAGATCAGGAAGAATCAATAAAAAAAAAAAAATTACCAATTAGTCAATGGATTATTGGTAATTTTTTTTTATCGAATAAAGGAAATAACTATTATTGAGATGTATAGTAGTGTAAGTGCGTATCTCTTTACCTTAGATAAGGTTTGTTTTTTCTAAAATATTTTGCTTGTTATATGCCTGCAAGTATTAAAGTTCTACGATCACACATAAAAAAACAAACATTTAAAACGAATTCATTCAGTTTCTTTCGTAGCATCTACACTTGTGTGCACTCTCTCTCTTTCTCTGTATGTCTCCAAATTGAAGATAGATAATTAGACTATGTAATAGCAAAGCAAAATAAAACTCTAGATTTGATAACACTCAGAAGAAAAAGTTTATTTCCTTTTTCTATTGTTTTAAATAGAAATCGGAAATACCCATCATTTTCAAAAATAGTTATAAATAATTTTAAAAGATGCCCATCCTCAATGAAATGTATTTACTAGGGTCAGAATCCACTGGACTTTTTTGAACTGACCGGTATGAATAACAATGTGCGTCCTGTTGTGCTAAGCGACTCAACTGCAGGTGGCACAAAGAGTTACAGATACCTGTCAACGGAACTGGCCAATGTGGTGTCCGCACTGTGTAGTGTGGTTCCCACCTCTACAGGTATACATCATCCGCAGGTTTATTTAAAGGCTCATCATGTATAATTGTATATTAATATGCTTTGGAGGGTTGGGAAGGGGAAACACCTTACAATAATTGTAATTGTTTTTTCTTTGCATTAGTATTTTCACATTATCTTCCTGTGCACCAGTATTTTTACAGTATCTTCCTGTACACTAGCATTTTTACAGTATCTTGTTGTGCACCAGTACTTTTACAGTATCTTCATGTACACTAGTACTGATACTGTATCTTCCTGTACACTAGTACTGTTTTAGTATCTTCCTGTACACTAGTACTTTTACAGTATCTTCTTGCGCAGGTTATAAAATCTTGTTGTGGACGACTACTTTTATATTATTTTATCATCTTGTGCTTTTGGACTTTCGCTTCATCTAGCTTTTCGGTTTATTCTAGAAAGTACTAACGCCTCTAATTTAATCTTAGTCTGCAGCAATTGCATGTTTGAGGGAGGCTTCGCCTACGAGGCTGACCCCAAGTACTGCGACAGCTTCTACCAGTGTGTCGAAGGCTCCAGCCCAGTGAGAAAGATGTGCCCGGCTGGTACTTTCTGGGATGGCTCTCAGTGTAACTTTAGGAATTCCGTCAGCTGTCCATACGGTAACGTTTTTTTTTTTAAATATATTGTTGTAACATTATTGGCGGCGCGACAGAGTTAACTGTGTACAATCAGCTAACACACGTGAAACAGGCCAGTAAGACAGTTAAGCGTGCTATGTCGCTGGACAAGGAACAGTACTGGTATGAACCTTGCACGTAAATATGATAAACTTCGCGAGCACTCAAAGACACTTAAAATCTTTCCAAGACATTCTTCTTTTAAAATAAAGTACAACGTTTATCTTGGTATAACGAAGTATGTTTTCTTGTGACGTTTTTCTGGTTTACACAGGCTGTGTTGTTTTTCTGGTTTACACAGGCTGTGACGTTTTTCTGGTATACACAGGCTGGGACGTTTTTCTGGTTTACACAGGCTGTGGCGTTTTTCTGGTATACACAGGCTGGGACGTTTTTCTGGTTTACACAGGCTGTGGCGTTTTTTCTGGTTTACACAGGCTGTGACCTTTTTCTGGTTTACACAGGCTGTGACGTTTTTCTGGTTTACACAGGCTGTGACGTTTTTCTGGTTTACACAGGCTGTGACGTTTTTCTCCCACTAATCTAGTCTCTCTAAACTTGTCTTTCCCTGTGTAACCCTAGCGACTCTTCTCAGTAAGAGATTACTTCTCACTTAATACAAATATTTCTACTATGTCAGTTTGCTGATACGTAATATACACGCTTAACAACAAGTTGTTCACAATTTTCAATTATCTCTGAATTGCAAATTGAAATTAACAGTCTTCCTACGCGTGATGGCCCCTGTCATAAACCATTTCTACTTTTATACACATGCGATGCACTTTTCTGAAAATGGTATCATAGCATATGTATTACATCAGCCAACACACACGCACACACACACATACTTAGACACATCATAACATTCAGCGTATTGATTTTTTTAAATTGAGTATATTAAATGGGATTTGAATAAAAAAAATATTTAAAAAGTTTTTTAAAGGTGGCAAAAACGACATATAAATAAACATCATTACATATCGTAACCACTTTGTAATGAACTGCATTTCGGTTACTGCTTCTTCTACAGCTGAGTGTTCAGCCAACACCGTACCAGGAACCCGCTACCCAAGTGGAAGATGTTGCAATAAATACTTCGAATGCTCTAACAGTCAATTGGTAGAACGTGCTTGTCCCATTGGTAAGACACCGCTTTAGTAGTCGTAGATCTATGTTTTAGGACTAGTAATTTTGTCTGCACTTTTTGCGATCCTTTCAACCATTAAACTAAAAAAAATGGGGAAAACATCGATAAAAATTAAATTTTCTAATTCATAGTATTGAGAAGATTCCAAGAATTAATGCAGTTTTTTAGGTTAAAAATTAATTGCCTGGATTAGTTTGTTGCATTAGACTGTTTAAAGTCTATAATGATTTTTTCCCTTACAGTAATGTACAGATTAAGTGATATTACAGATATGTGCTGATTCAACAAGCATGACTCCACGCTCTTGATTTTATATCTTTCTCTTTGAAGCGAACTTTTATTTCCAAGTTATTCTTTTCAATTCTAATTACATTTAAAGTCTTGTTCAATGGAGTGAACACTGTCAAAACCTTTGCTCAAAAATTCACCAACGTCTTTTCTATCTTAGAAAACTAAGGAAATTTAATATTGACAAAACAATAATTAAACTAATTAATACAGCAACCATCAGCAGTCTTATTAACTTTGCCATCACCTGCTGGTATGGTAATACTTCACTTGCACAAAGACTTAGACTAAATAGACTAATTAATAAAGCATCCTATATCACTCGAACACAGCTACCATGTCTTGAGGAGCTTTTCCATGAAAAATGTCTTTCCAAAACACTCACGATTCTTAAAGATAACCTGCACACATTAAACCACTGTTACATAAGATCAGAAGGAAGTGGTAGTCTCCTTTTCCATTAGAACTAAAACAGAAAGATTTAAAAACTCCTTCATCCCACTATCTGTCAGAGTGTTACAAGATCATCTGTCGTTATCGAGAAGTACATAGACGTGTGTGAATGTTGTTCGTATTTGCATCTATATTTTTATTGTTACATTAGTTACGCTGAGGTTGTCAATTGTTGTCAAACCGAATTTCCATTTGATTGGATCAATAAATCTTATCTTATCTTATCTTATCTTGTTAAACATTCGTTATTGTCCATTATTTAATACTAATAGTTTCGACTAATACTGGAAGAGACATTTTCAAATATGAAATAAAAAAAGATGTTTTTCTCTCTTTAATCAGGCCAATATTTTGATAGTGTCTCGAAGCAATGCTCCTCAGCTATTGATGTCACGCAAGTCTGCCAAACCACGGGAAGGTTTGAATGTGATGTAGCAAGCCAATCTTCTAGTAAGTCTCTTTCTATGTTCGTGTCTACGTTCCATTGCATAAGTATATTATTCTTTCAATATTATTTCCCTGCATTTCTTCATTTAATAATACAGCGTTCTTTATCTTTTTGCTATTAGGCATTTGCAACGGGTTTGATTATGACCCTACGAGAGACCCATGCAAGTAAGTCTCTTATCTAACTTCTAAATAAAAAAAAAAAAGTAAAATTAAGAAAAAGTAAGAATCTTTTTTAAGAAGCCTACACAGTGCATGATGCGATTGTTACTGTAACATCCACGAAGTATCCAGTAACATAGGCCTACGTCTTTTTTAGCGCTGTTTCATTTATGTTGTTGTTTTTTTTTTTTGTAATCAGAGTAGGTATTAGTGTATTAAGTAAAAACATTTACAATGTACATTACGACGGACTTAGTATTTTTTTTTCTCTGATTCCTCTGAAACTATGCATTCTTTTATTTCGCAAGGTTCCAGTTCCAGGGAAAGACCTTTAATGTCGCTCCAGGAACTATCTGGAATCAGAACAAATGTTCTTTAGACTACGACAGCAACAACTTGTGCTACAGAGTTTTAGATAGAAATTACTTTGGTAGGTGGTAATCGTTTATAAGTAGTTTTTATTGACAACACTCTAGTTATTAATATGCCCATTAGTTTTGGAAGCTTGGTCGTGAGGTATGCGCTCTGCGCTGGCTTCTCGATGGTTCCGTGTTTGAACTCTGTCAGCCGTCGTCAATGTTTGGATTTAATTATCTTTAATTCTAAAAAAAAAAAACATCAGCTACATCTACCAAAAAAAAAGCAAGAAAAAAACAAACAATTTGTTTAAAAAAAATGGACGTAAAGATTTCTCAAAAAAAAAAATATAATAACTTTCTGATACAATCAGAGGCGTAGTGAAAGGATGCAAAGGGGGGGGGGCCGAAGCCCAAAGCTCCACCCTCAGGGGGGGCGCCATACGCAGAGAGGCGCCCAAAAATCTATTGTAGATATTTTAATTAGGTTATTTATATTATATTGTTATTAAATGCTTTATTATAAGCCTCTATTTCTATGTGATGATCATGGGGGAGGAGGAAGGGCGGCACCTATAAGGTTACTTGCCCCGTGTGCATGTTTTGCTCACTACGCCTCTGGCTACTATGCAGTGGAAAAGTGACTCATGTCACACTGTTCGGGTTTGACAGGGGGACAACACATCGGGATGGTTATATTGGGAAAATAGGAACTTTTAGACTGCTACGTTACGGTAAAATGGCTGTCTGGATCCTTAATATAGCAGACAGGGTCACTAGGATAAACGATCTCTGCACGGCGGCTTTGCACACCCGACTAAATGGACGCTTAACTGCTAGTCAGATATCAGTCGTACTTTATGCCTTTGATTACCTCAGCCCAAGAAATTCAGTCACTAAGCATTTATTGATTTGAATTATAACTGTGGTTAAGCGCTTGGCTTTCGAACAGAATCGTCCCGGGTTCAAATCCTGCTGAAGACAGGGATTTTTAATTTCTGGATCCTTAGGGAACCTCTGAGTGGTCACTTGACATTATTTGGGGAAAAGTAAAGGTGGTTGGTAGTTGTGCTGTCCATACTTCTGTCTCGTTAACCATGGGTCACAGACACAGATGATCTTTACATCATTTGCCCTATAGATCGCAAAGTCTGTAAGAGGAACTTTCCCTTTTTTTTATTTATGTTATTGTATGGATAATTTTTATAACAGTAGCGTCAGTCGAACGACTAAGTCAGAGGGCAAAAGTTTATAATAATCGGAGCACAAAGTCTTAATACAGTAAATGAGAGATATGCTGTAACAAAGAAGAAAGGCTTTATGTACTATATGGGAGATGTGTCGTAAGCACGAATCAAAGCTTTAAGTAGTATTTGGGGGATGTGTCGTAACCACAAAACAAGGCTTTACCTAGTATATGTGATTTATGTCCTAACAACGAAAATAAGGCTTTATGTAGTATATGGGGAATGTGTCGTAACCACTAAACAAGGCTTTACCTAGTATATGTGATTTACGTCCTAACAACGTAAATAAGGCTTTATGTAGTATATGGGGAATGTGTCGTAACCACTAAACAAGGCTTTACCTAGTATATGTGATTTATGTCCTAACAACGAAAATAAGGCTTTATGTAGTATATGGGGAATGTGTCGTAACCACTAAACAAGGCTTTACCTAGTATATGTGATTTACGTCCTAACAACGTAAATAAGGCTTTATGTAGTATATGGGGAATGTGTCGTAACCACTAAACAAGGCTTTACCTAGTATATGTGATTTATGTCCTAACAACGAAAATAAGGCTTTATGTAGTATATGGGGAATGTGTCGTAACCACTAAACAAGGCTTTACCTAGTATATGTGATTTATGTCCTAACCACGAAAACAAGGCTTTATGTAGTAAATGGGGAATGTGTCGTAACCACTAAACAAGGCTTTACCTAGTATATGTGATATGTGTCCTAACCACAAAACAAGGCTTTATGTAGTATTTGGGGGATGTGTCGTAACCACAAAACATTAGTCACTCGGGACTGACGTATCCCGAGGACCTCCTATAATTACAACTTTTTGTATTTTAGCTCTAGCGAATCCTTGCACTCCCAACTTCCTGGCGACCTTCAACGGAGGCAGCAAGACTGTCTTCAGCCCGAGACTCAACGCCGATCTGCCCGTCTACGTTGTGAGCAACCAGGTTGTGATGACTGATGATGTCCTTCAGTTCACTTCTGTCATGACTGACCCCTACTATTATTTGTTCTTCTTTAACAACAAGGACTTCCTCCCTAACACAGCCTTCAGGGTCCGCTTTAGACTTGATGTAAGTAGGATATACTATCTTGGTCAAGAATCTGTTTTTGCGCTTGTATTCGATACTTTCATGAAAGGGATAACTATGACAATTTATTTGACTGGGTATTGGTGATTTTTAATCAGATAATCAGCTATAGTATGTTTTCTTCTGTACATGCTGTGGTCTCATGGGCCTGTATGTGCCTTGTAGAGAATATTATTGAAAGGCAAGATAGAACCACGTTTCGGGCGGAATCTGCCTCACGGGCTGTATTTTGGACATCGATAAATTTATGTGTTTACACAATTATGCGAATTTGTATAAACATTTTAGTAACAGATAACTATTATTTTTATTTGTTAACTTTTAGGAGAACACGCCGTATGTTCACGAATGTGGAAAGCACAAACAAAGAGACAAAGAAATGAGGCCTGAGGCCCAAGAATTCCTATTACGACAAAGCTAAAATTGAATAGCGCAAGTGCTGAGGTTTTCTTTAAAAAAATGGGGAACGTGCCAAAGCAACGTAGAACTTTTTGCAAAGGCAAAAAAATGCAAAAAACATACCATCCACAGAGTTATTAAGTATAAGGTTTCTTTGTAGGCGCTACGACACAAAACGGAGTAAATGCCAGTTTTTAGGGAAAAGGGCAAGACCACCAGAAAAATAGCTTTGCGTATGGAGTGCACAGAATGCAAATACAGAAAACAGTTACCAATTTAGCGGTGCAAGCACTTTGAACTTGGTTGTGATAAGAAGAGAAAGGGCCAGGTTTTAAGGGGTGGACATTAATAAAGATTGTTCTTGTAAAAAAAAAAGGTGAGGATGTCTTAGTGGTGTCCAGAAACATTGTTTAATTACCCAGCTTTAAGTATATAATGTTGGACCTAAAACATCAGAACAATTGGAATTAAAGTTGATCTGTCAGCAACAAGGAAATCCATTAACCAGGAACAATTTTGGATTTTGAAAAACTAATCTTGGTTTCATCACTCGCTTTTACTAATATAACTGCGACTATGGCTTTATAATTGATGAACTCCAGCGGGTATATTACAATGAACAATGAATAGTGTAAATGATCTTGAACTATATATACAACTTCTTCTTAACTGCTAAAAAGTATTCTATGGTCTAGACGTGGATGCGTTAACCTATTTGTCTTGCGTGTTATTATAAGTGAAAGCATAATTTGAATTTTAAAAAATGAAAAAAAAAAAAATAGACCAAGGATTACATGATGGATAAAACATTTGTGAACATCACAGATACTGAGGTTTCCTAATGAAAAAAAAGTGATGTTTATTATATGTTAATGCTATCAAAATGTTAATGAAAGTAAGTAAAAAAATTAAAACTTTGCAATTAAAGTTTAATAAAAAATAAGAGTCAATGAAAAGACTTCACAAATATTCATTTTAATGATAACAAGAAAGCTTCTACCGGGTCGCACACAACTAAATAGCCCAAATGAAAGAAATAGAGAAAAAAACACATTAATCTTTGATCTGCCCTATGTTGTGCAAATGACACTCTCACTTGAATTAAACAATATATTGAAAGGAAATAAAATAATTTGGATGGCCTCTAAACAACGTAAATAACTTTGAAGGAACATCCGAAACATGGAAAACATTTTACAAAGCTAAAGGAATCTTTGAATAGGCGGATGCTTTCTAGTCTAGATCTAGGCGTTTGTTTTTCTTCGCTATTTATGATTTTCTGCTTTTGGTCCCTGCATCTCAATTAAGATTTTTTTGTGGTTTTATATTCAGCGAGTACAGTCATAGAGTTTTTTTTGCTATTCTATCGTATTTCTTTGCGTTTATCGTATTTTATGTGTTAAGTGGTGGTCGTTATTGAATCGCGTATTACTTCCTTTGTTCTTTTGTTTCCTGTTTCTCTTTGTCTCTATTTGAGAAATGTCTTTTCAGACATTCCTAATAGAGAAGAATGACTTGGAGGATGGACTTGTCCACCCCATGGAGACTCTTCTCTTAAAGTTGTCTGGCGGTAATGCCATGAAAACCATTTTGGGTAGCCTCCTGGAGGCTCTAAAGATATCAGCGGCGTCACCTCCCTGTACTGCTTTGAGAACCCATATACGTGGTTCCTAGTGCCGATATCAGGGAGAGTGAGGGATAGACTTGTCGAGGTCCAAGATTGAGGTGGCACAAATTGGCACTTCTGACAAATGAGTGTCCTCCATCAATGTGAAAAAAGGTTTGTTCCGCACTACATATAGTTGCGCTACGAAGGAAGCCCAAAGACTTACAAAATTCTAATAACTGTTCCGGGGAGAAGGCAACAATGCTGGCACTGCGGACTAGACCAGCTTTGACCTAATTAGTGTCCTTCCCGAAAAGCCGCTCCGGCTCTAGATGAGCCCGCTAAGGGAAGGAGATGTACCCTAAGTTATGCCCAAGAGGTTGAAGGGGACACCCCTAAAGCGAAAGAAAAGGAGGCAATTGAGCAAAGGCTGCAGAGTGATGGCTTCACTCTGGTACAAAGGGGCTCCAAGGGGTCGCCACACAAAAATATAGAGGAAGTGGAGATGGATTGGTCACACCCTTACAAAAGATAACAGCAACAGAGCTAGACAGGCCTTAGAGTGGAACACCCAGGGAACAAGACGCAGAGGAAGACCAAAAAGAACATGGCACTGAAGTACACATGGAATGAGAACTTGGGTCTCAGAATCAAATGGGGAAAGGAAAGAGGTATAACAGAGTTTATGGATTCCTTTATAAATCTTCATAATAAGCACATTGCGCCCAAGGCTAGGGAAATAACCTATAGGCTCATTTTTGGCATGATACCTATTAAGTGCAAGAAGGTCAACATTTTAGAAATCTGTTGTAAATGTACAACATATAACAGTTCAATGGGTGTGGGAGAGAAACATTTGTTACTAGATTGTCCGTTGTTTTCTAAGTTTAAAAATACTGTTAAAAGTCTGTTAGATGCTGATTGTGACTCAGATGTGGATGTAAGCTGGCGATCTTTTAAAACAAGGTTCCCAAATTACGTAATAAAGCTCTTGGGAATTTTAATCTCATTATTTTGGCAAAGAATAGGAAACCTGTTTGGAATATTATGCTGAAATTTGTTATAGATAATAAAAAGTTCCTTTCTTATGGCCTTGACATTATGTTTAAACAAGTTGTTGACATTCAACCAGAGTATTTAGAGGGAATGTAAACGATGATATGGTAAAGGGAAATTTGTGGGTTTGTATATTGGTGAATATATATCTGTGCTTGTGGGTTTATGTATATGTATGTAGGTATTTGTGAGACTTTATATATGCAGAAAGATAGTTTGTGGGATATATATGTATGTATTTTTTAGTATTAAAGTACAATAGGAATTCAAGCTTGTCTGCTGGTAAATGCACCAAAAAAAGCATTTATGTTTCTTGGAATCTTTGGGCTTCCATAGGAAATAAAGACAGTTGCTTTCGAAAGAACCCAATATCAAGGACATCGTTTGTGTACGAACATGTGTCCACAACAGAAGACAGTAGACATCCAAATGATCGTCAAGTTTAAACAATATCTGAACGACGTTAACATTAATTGCACTTACGTTTTTTGTCTTATGTATTTTTGGCAATGTCATCTCTTCTACTGAATACACAAAAATCTGAATGTGAACAGGTGATCTTCTTAATTTATGTTGGAATAATATTGATATCAACTGCTAAATATGTGTCATATATTTCATGTGAAGATATTAATGGTATTGTTGTCTTTGGCTGATCTACAGAACGCCCAGTTGAACAGAGACTACGACATTCTCTCCAACAGCTTCTGTGCCCTGTGTCCCGATACTTTGAGGTTCTCTGTCACAGCTTCCTCATCTATCAGAAGAGTGGTGTCGGTTATGTTTGTTACCACAGGGTCTGCTGTGGCCTCAACGTCTGCTGTCATTGACCTCGCTGTAAGTATTGGCCTGTGCAACTTTTGAGAATACTCACACAACTAATTGTAAACAATTTAGAACAATGATCAGTTTAGAAAATGTCAAAACCAAATCTGCTTGTAGTAGAATTTGTCCTTGACATGATCTTAAGGTCTTAAGAATCAACCTTTGTCGAAACATAGAACCTTGAAAAAAGCGAAACTGTGTAAATATTAATAAGAATAATTGTACTGATTTCGATTCCGATAAGTACTTCTCATGACTACGAAGACCCAGTTATGGCCTACAAATTTTGCCACAACAAAATCAGACAAAGCCGTTGTCATCTGGGTGGTTTATTTAAATGTAATTGTCATTATTTATGGACGTGAACCTTACGGTATAAAATATACATTTTTCTCTTTATTTCTAAGTTAAAATATATAAATTTACTTTGTTAGAAAGTTCACTTTGCTCTCGTTGGGCAAGTCAATAAAAGGCTAAATATAAATTCTCTTTTGCAATTAAAAAACATGTATAATGCTTGACATGTTTCGAGTGTTCTTTCAAAGTTGAAGATGATCTACTTCCTAGTCCAACCCTCCCTCAGGAAGACGGGGAATCGCAGCGGACAGGTACCATGGACCATCGCGCATACCGCACCACCAGGCAGCCAGTCTCCCCTTTTTAAATCCTTTAGTTCCTCCTAGTAATCTTACGGTTAAAATTGTTGGATTTTTCAATTGCCAATGTGGCTACAACATTGGACTAATAAGACTCAACAGTCATCATTTATGGATATAGTCACCTTAATACTAGGCTAGTCATATTGATTAAATCTATAAGCAGGTCCAGACCTAAGGGAGGTCAAGCTGGACACAGCCCGTTAGCGTCCACAAAAGAGGTGCCACCATAAAAGAACTAATTAAAATATCCGAATTTCGTTGAGATGGAAATTTTAAAGACTTTAAATGTTACGGTTGGCTACACTGACCTAGTCAATAAGTGTCCGCCTGTACCGAGCTCCTGATTTATAAATGCAGCTCCTGATTCACGGTAGTGCGTCAACCCAGACCGTACCTTCCACAAACTCAAATATATATTTTTTTGTTTTGGAGGGGGAAACAGGCATATTAAATATTTTTAAGAAAGGAAAATGAGATTAAATTTACAAGTAATCAATTTCTATCTTCTAAAATATGACATACTTATCGATATTACTATTATTATTTATAGATGGATGTATATCAATTCGTCAAATTTCTGCCTCCGGGGGCCTCCAATTACTTAAATGCGGTCCTGACTCTAAGTATTTGATCCTAATATAATTTTCTCTTATTTTGAAATAATTCCCAAGATCTATGGTTTTAATTAATTCAGAATTCATCCAATATGATTGAGCTGTTGGTCATTTTCGGGGACAGTTCTGTGTATGGTCAGCTGAGGGAGTACAACAACAGTAACGGAGTAGTTCAAAGAGTCAATTTCAACAGCGCTGGAAAGTTGCAAGGAAGTAAGTTCAGAGGTTCGGAGAGGTTGACATTCATTACAGGCTCAATAAGGTCCTAATTCCAGAATAGAGTCTGATGATATTAAATACAAGTCACGTGGTCAATGACTAGGTCATGACTTGGTCATCAATGTGCGAGTGTAACATGTCACAACCTGAGCTTTTTTTGACATGCGCTGTTAAGTATTGCGCTTCATATATCGATTTATCACTCTCTCTATCTCATTTTTCTTACTATCTGTCTCTATTACATACTCTCTCTCTCTCTTTCCTTTCTCTCTGTATTACTTTCTCTCATCCTTTCTTTCTCTCTTTAACTCTCTCTTTTCTACTCTTGTCTCTTTCCTTTCACTCTCTCACTCTCTTACTCTCTGTCTCTCTATACTACTTTGTCTCTCTATTCTTCTCTCTGTCACTCTCGCCTCTCTCCCCCTCTCTCTCTCTCTCTCTCTCTCTCTCTCTTTCCATTTCCTACTCCCTTTCTCTCTATTACTGACAGCTGGCGTAAAATTTGAGAAAGTAAAATGTTTCATTATTTGATTTGTTTCTTTGCGGAAGTCAATGAAAATTTCGGAAAACGCCTTGTAGTAGATACGAGAAGGTTGTTGTTCAACTCGTAGGGTTCTAATCAAGACATATACCAGACTCTTTTCTCTTGTCTCCAAATTTCTTGCCCCTAATTCTAGACTGCGATGAAGTTTATTTCTTTTTTATGACATTTTTTAAAAGCTCTCTCATTAAGTTATTCCGGCCTAAAAATAATCATAATTATTAAGGCAGCGAAGCCGAAGCCATCAACTTGTGTTTTGTATATCAGATAATGTAGTTCTCTTGTTTCTTGTTCCATATAACAGATAATGTAGTTCCCTTGTTTCTTGTTTCATATAACAGATAATGTAGTTCTCTTGTTCCTTGTTTCATATAACAGATCATGTAGTTCTCTTGTTACTAAGACAACAGTTACCAAAGAAAGTGGTTGTACAATAACAAACCGTTTTGACTTACCCAGATTATACCAGCTACCCATTTACAGCTGGGACAACTCACATGATCAGTCCCCCCCCCCCTACCTTACGCACACACCTAGTACCATATTACATCTATTCTGTTTTCCTTTTTTTTTTCAGGTCACATTTTAACAAACAAATGTGGTATTCAACTGGGAAGGGGCCCTAACTCTCACTTCCTAGGCATCATTGATGAGGTAAGTAGAAGGATCTAATAACGAAGAGAGAAGTTGAGATTTAATTGACCAATGTTTCTCAACCATTTACCTTAACGGAACATTTCGCACATTCTGTATGTGACCTTTAGATCATCTACTCAAAAGATCACTAGGTCTGAAAGGGGAACCTTACTTAATGAAAAATTAAAACTTAAAAAGAAAAAAAATAATTTTATTTTCATGCCCAATAATTTTTTAAATTTTATTTTAAACTTTCAACGATCAAAACAAGACTCTGGCTTAAATAGTCCTGGTCCTCAATTCGATGGGGGCCGCCTCTGTGTGATAACTTTCACAGATTTATTATGTTCTATAGTTCTATAGTGAATGCAATTACATGACTGATCCAAAGTAATTAATGCAATTAGACTATGGCTTTCAATTTAAGCTATCATCACTGTTAAATTTTATTTCTCCCTAAAATTATCAGGTATCCAAGTCAGGTGGATGCATGCCTTTTTAAAATTATTAATCTACCAGCTTTGTTTTTTTTTTGTGTGTAAAGTACTCTTTATGTTGGTCTTGTTTAAAGTAACGTCTCTATTTTATAAGATAAGATATTCTATCATTATTACTATTGTGTTGCTATTATTGTTGTTATTTTCTTTTCAGTTTGCTGTCTTTGAAAACTGCGCGAACATCAACAGTTTAGTCTAAGCCCCACACCTGGACGTGGGCAGACTCTTTACGTCCTGCTTAGCAGACGACGTGTAATCATATTGCAAACAAATGGGAAAATGACGCCGACGACGTAGATTTACTTCATCATTTCTCTCCTACCTCAACCCCCCCCCCCCCTCCTGGCCTCAAAGGCTTTAAACGCAACAGAGTTGAGAACTCTTCAATACTCTAGATAATAATAGAATAAAAATTCTCTACAAACTCTTTTTTCTTTTTTTGTATTTTATTTAGGCACAATAAATGGATATGTTCCTACTTATTTTACATTACGCGATTCTAATTTCAATTTGACAGTTTTCGACAGTATAAACTCATTTAAATAATTATATACATTACTTAGCTTATGGGGGAAATAATACCAAAATATATTTTTTAAAAGAAAAACAAAATATAAAACAAACTATAAGAAAATCCTTTTAAAAATTTTTTTAAAGGGGAGGAACTCCTCACTTACTTACACTTAATGAGTAACTCAAGAATGTAGAAGTTATCTCCCCTTTTCTATATCAAAGAAAAAATTTAATTGACAAATTGTTTATTTTTTTAATTTTTAATTGAGTCATATTTTGTTAGGTACAATAAATAATTGTTTAAATTTTCAACTAGGTCTGAGAAATAACGTGTTCAAACTTTGTACCAGACAGACAGAGTGAGATGGTATAAACTTTGTACCAGACAGACAGAGTGAGATGGTATAAACTTTGTACCAGACAGACAGAGTGAGCTGGTATAAACTTTGTACCAGACAGACAGAGTGAGCTGGTATAAACTTTGTACCAGACAGACAGAGTGAGCTGGTATAAACTTTGTACCAGACAGACAGAGTGAGCTGGTATAAACTTTGTACCAGACAGACAGAGTGAGCTGGTATAAACTTTGTACCAGACAGACAGAGTGAGCTGGTATAAACTTTGTACCAGACAGAAGGAGTGAGCTGATATAAACTTTGTACCAGACAGACAGAGTGAGCGGGTATAAACTTTGTACCAGACAGACAGAGTGAGCTGGTATAAACTTTGTACCAGACAGACAGAGTGAGCTGGTATAAACTTTGTACAGACAGACAGAGTGAGCTGGTATAAACTTTGTACCAGACAGACAGAGTGAGCTGGTATTAACTTTGTACCAGACAGACAGACAGACAGAGTGAGCTGGTATAAACTTTGTACTAGACAGACAGACAGACAGAGTGAGATGATATAAACTTTGTACCAGACAGACAGAGTGAGATGATATAAACTTTGTACCAGACAGACAGACAGACAGAGTGAGATGATATAAACTTTGTACCAGACAGACAGATAGACAGAGTGAGATGATATAAACTTTGTACCAGACGGACAGAGTGAGATGATATAAACTTTGTACCAGACAGACAGACAGACAGAGCGAGATGATATAAACTTTGTACCAGACAGACAGACAGACAGAGTGAGATGATATAAACTTTGTACCAGACAGACATACAGACAGAATGAGATGATATAAACTTTGTACCAGACAGACAGACAGACAGAATGAGATGATATAAAATTTGTACCAGACAGACAGACAGACAGAGTGAGCTGGTATAAACTTTGTACCAGACAGACAGACAGAATGAGACGATATAAACTTTGTACCAGACAGACAGACAGACAGAATGAGATGATATAAAATTTGTACCAGACAGACAGAATGAGATGATATAAAATTTGTACCAGACAGACAGACAGACAGAGTGAGATGATATAAACTTTGTACCAGACAGACAGACAGAGTGAGCTGGTATAAACTTTGTACCAGACAGACAGAGAGACAGACAGAGTGAGCTGGTATAAACTTTGTACCAGACAGACAGACAGATAGAGTGAGATGATATAAACTTTGTACCAGACAGACAGACAGACAGAGTGAGATGATATAAACTTTGTACCAGACAGACAGAGTGAGATGATATAAGCTTTGTACCAGACAGACAGACAGACAGAGTGAGATGATATAAACTTTGTACCAGACAGACAGATAGACAGAGTGAGATGATATAAACTTTGTACCAGACAGACAGAGTGAGATGATATAAACTTTGTACCAGACAGACAGACAGACAGAGTGAGATGATATAAACTTTGTACCAGACAGACAGAGTGAGCTGGTATAAACTTTGTACCAGACAGACAGAGGGAGCTGGTATAAACTTTGTACCAGACAGACAGACAGATAGAGTGAGATGATATAAACTTTGTACCAGACAGACAGACAGACAGAGTGAGATGATATAAACTTTGTACCAGACAGACAGAGTGAGATGATATAAGCTTTGTACCAGACAGACAGACAGACAGAGTGAGATGATATAAACTTTGTACCAGACAGACAGAGTGAGATGATATAAACTTTGTACCAGACAGACAGACAGAGTGAGATGATATAAACTTTGTACCAGACAGACAGAGTGAGATGATATAAACTTTGTACCAGAAAGACAGAGTGAGCTGGTATAAACTTTGTACCAGACAGACAGAGTGAGCTGGTATAAACTTTGTACCAGACAGACAGACAGACAGACAGAGTGAGCTGGTATAAACTTTGTACCAGACAGACAGACAGACAGAGTGAGATGATATAAACTTTGTACCAGACAGACAGACAGACAGAGTGAGCTGGTATAAACTTTGTACTAGACAGACAGACAGAATGAGATGATATAAACTTTGTACCAGACAGACAGAGTGAGATGGTATAAACTTTGTACCAGACAGACAGACAGAGTGAGCTGGTATAAACTTTGTACCAGACAGACAGACAGACAGAGTGAGATGATATAAACTTTGTATCAGACAGACAGAGTGAGATGATATAAACTTTGTACCAGACAGACAGACAGAGTGAGATGATATAAACTTTGTACCAGACAGACAGATAGACAGAGTGAGATGATATAAACTTTGTACCAGACAGACAGAGTCAGATGATATAAACTTTGTACCAGACAGACAGACAGACAGAGTGAGATGATATAAACTTTGTACCAGACAGACAGACAGAGTGAGATGATATAAACTTTGTACCAGACAGACATACAGACAGAATGAGATGATATAAACTTTGTACCAGACAGACAGACAGACAGAATGAGATGATATAAAATTTGTACCAGACTGACAGACAGAGTGAGCTGGTATAAACTTTGTACCAGACAGACAGACAGAATGAGATGATATAAACTTTGTACCAGACAGACAGACAGACAGAGTGAGATGATATAAACTTTGTACCAGACACACAGATAGACAGAGTGAGATGATATAAACTTTGTACCAGACAGACAGAGTGAGATGATATAAACTTTGTACCAGACAGACAGACAGAGTGAGATGATATAAACTTTGTACCAGACAGACATACAGACAGAATGAGATGATATAAACTTTGTACCAGACAGACAGACAGACAGAATGAGATGATATAAAATTTGTACCAGACTGACAGACAGAGTGAGCTGGTATAAACTTTGTACCAGACAGACAGACAGAATGAGATGATATAAACTTTGTACCAGACAGACAGACAGACAGACAGAATGAGATGATATAAACTTTGTACCAGACAGACAGAATAAGATGATATAAACTTTGTACCAGACAGACAGACAGACAGAATGAGATGATATAAACTTTGTACCAGACAGACAGACAGAGTGAGCTGGTATAAACTTTGTACCAGACAGACAGACAGACAGACAGAGTGAACTGGTATAAACTTTGTACCAGACAGACAGACAGATAGAGTGAGATGATATAAACTTTGTACCAGACAGACAGACAGACAGAGTGAGATGATATAAACTTTGTACCAGACAGACAGAGTGAGATGATATAAGCTTTGTACCAGACAGACAGACAGAGTGAGATGATATAATTTTTGTACCAGACAGACAGACAGACAGAGTGAGATGATATATACTTTGTACCAGACAGACAGACAGAATGAGATGATATAAAATTTGTACCAGACAGACAGACAGAGTGAGCTGGTATAAACTTTGTACCAGACAGACAGACAGAATGAGATGATATAAACTTTGTACCAGACAGACAGACAGACACACAGAATGAGATGATATAAACTTTGTACCAGACAGACAGAATAAGATGATATAAACTTTGTACCAGACAGACAGACAGACAGACAGAGTGAGATGATATAAACTTTGTACCAGACAGACAGACAGAGTGAGCTGGTATAAACTTTGTACCAGACAGACAGACAGACAGACAGAGTGAGCTGGTATAAACTTTGTACCAGACAGACAGACAGACAGAGTGAGATGATATAAACTTTGTACCAGACAGACAGAGTGAGATGATATAAGCTTTGTTCCAGACAGACAGACAGACAGAGTGAGATGATATAAACTTTGTACCAGACAGACAGATAGACAGAGTGAGATGATATAAACTTTGTACCAGACAGACAGAGTGAGATGATATAAACTTTGTACCAGACAGACAGAGTGAGCTGGTATAAACTTTGTACCAGACAGACAGTGTGAGCTGGTATAAACTTTGTACCAGACAGACAGACAGAGTGAGCTGGTATAAACTTTGTACTAGACAGACAGACAGACAGAATGAGATGATATAAACTTTGTACCAGACAGACAGACAGACAGAGTGAGCTGGTATAAACTTTGTACCAGACAGACAGACAGACAGAGTGAGATGATATAAACTTTGTACCAGACAGACAGAGTGAGATGATATAAGCTTTGTACCAGACAGACAGACAGACAGAGTGAGTTGATATAAACTTTGTACCAGACAGACAGATAAACAGAGTGAGATGATATAAACTTTGTACTAGACAGACAGAGTGAGATGATATAAACTTTGTACCAGACAGACAGACAGACAGAGTGAGATGATATAAACTTTGTACCAGACAGACAGACAGACAGACAGAGTGAGATGATATAAACTTTGTACCAGACAGACATCCAGACAGAATGAGATGATATAAACTTTGTACCAGACAGACAGACAGAGTGAGCTGGTATAAACTTTGTACCAGACAGACAGACAGAATGAGATGATATAAACTTTGTACCAGACAGACAGAATGAGATGATATAAACTTTGTACCAGACAGACAGACAGACAGAGTGAGATGATATAAACTTTGTACCAGACAGACAGACAGACAGAGTGAGCTGGTATAAACTTTGTACCAGACAGACAGACAGAATGAGATGATATAAACTTTGTACCAGACAGACAGACAGACAGAGTGAGATGATATAAACTTTGTACCAGACAGACAGAATGAGATGATATAAACTTTGTACCAGACAGACAGAGTGAACTGGTATAAACTTTGTACCAGACAGACAGACAGACAGAATGAGATGATATAAACTTTGTACCAGACAGACAGACAGACAGAGTGAGATGATATAAACTTTGTACCAGACAGACAGAATGAGATGATATAAACTTTGTACCAGACAGACAGAGTGAACTGGTATAAACTTTGTACCAGACAGACAGACAGACAGAATGAGATGATATAAACTTTGTACCAGACCATCAGACAGAATGAGCTGGTATAAACTTTGCAAAAAGAATTTTCATTCTCCTAGGTCGCCAAGCTATGTCTACATCTAGCTGAGCCAACTCTAATTCCACCAATGAAGACTTCCTTTGAGGGCATTCACTTTTGGGAACAATAACTAGACAAGAAGCTCATTGCACACACACAAAAAACCCAGTGTATCAATAGACCACTAAGAAACTCGCCTGATACAAGCTATGTACGTTAGCTATATATTAGTCTTTATTGTGCATGGGGCATATAAAAACATGCAATTTTGTTTAGAACTGATGTGGTAGAAAGGAGATGAAACTAAATTCAATCTACGACTTTGAACATCATACACCAGCTTGTGTGGCTTATGTAAAACTCACTAACCACACAAAAATGCACAATTGGCAACAAGGATAAAGGAATTCATTTTTGCCGATGACAATGTTGTTACACCGCATACGAAATAAAAGTTAACATTTTTTTTTTAGGTCTGAGTTTAAATAGACACTTCTAGTTGTGACTTGACTTTGTTTGTCTTTGCTAATTAGAGAGTTCACACCATGTCGCTGCTGGACGTTTTATTTCCCTTTTCAAAATTGAATACCTTATGTTCTCGTTCGTATATGCATTTCTTGGTCGCGATACCTTTTACAATTCGGAACGATTTGTTCGATTCCGATTCCAGAAGCTGTTGTTTGTTTTTTTAGAAAAAATGCTAGTTCGTAACTTCACGCTAAGCACAAGTTTGGTGGGATTATAATGTTAAGTTGTCAAGCACTGCAAGCACTACATTAATGGTAGACATAATACACCATTTTAACTAGGTCAGCGTAAGAATTTATTTCACCAGGTCAACTGAAGAATTCATTAACTGTGTCAGCTGAGGAGTTATCGAAACGGCTTCAATTATATTCCTAGAAAAAGGGTAGTTTGGAAGTATCAAAAGGAAAAGAAAGTATCCATTACGTTCTATAGAGCAGATGATGTAAAGTTCATCTGATTCTATAGCCGTCTGGGTGTCATGTGGCCAAAATAACGACCTTGACATTCCGAAATTGATGTCAAGTACCCATTAAAGTTTAATGAAATTAGGGGCGTCACTTAAGTCCTGAAACGCTAAATCTTTGTCTAGCGAGATTTGAACCCGAGATTTCCTAGGTTCAGAAGCCAAGCGTGCTCTACCACTCAGCCCCCCCCCCCCCCCCCCACCTTTTGCTAGCATCTGTTCTTTGAAGTCGTTATGAAAATTAGAAATAACTAGTTATTGTCGACTTTATAAGTACTTCTTTTAACAAGTGGTCAAAATTTAAAAAACAAACAACTGATTATATAAATAAATTTACTCAGGTTGACACAGGCGCCTACTATTGTAAAAGAAACATCAATTATTTCTATTTAATAGGCAAATGTAATTAGTTCAACAACAAACTTTAGTTCAACTTTAGTTCAACAACAAACTTTTTAAGAATATGATACAATTTTAGAGTTCGATACTTGAAGGTTAAAAACAAAGTCAACTCGATTCCTAATGTTTAATGTAGCTGTACTCGTTCATTTGCAGGGACGATACTCTATAGTCATAACGTGAGCGTTTGATGTAATGTTTATATAAGTGTTCTTTTATTTCAATATTTTTACTTCTAAAGGCGGACAAAGAGAGAGAGAGAGAGTGAGAGAGTGAGAGAGAGAGAGAGAGTGAGAGAGTGAGAGAGAGAGAGAGAGAGAGAGAGAGAGCTGTGGGGATTAGCTATGGGAGGTATTTGTAAATGTTTAACCAGCGGGGAGTGTATACACATTAATCGGAGGGTGTCGCGCCCCCTTGAGCGCTCCCACTTTGGCGTGTCTCTACCTGCAATCAAACTTGGCAAGAGAGCTGAATGCAACAGTTAGTTGGGTGATTGAGTGGACTCCATGGACTGCACACAAGTAGATGAATTGTTAATCCACGAATAGTATTGCCCATCAGTGGCTCTAGTAGTCAATGTATTCAAGTACTAAGAAAACAAAAGTAGCTACATTTTTAAAGGGTTTGATGGTAGTAAGGATTAAGTGGGTTGTTAGTTATTTGTTGTGGCTTTTACTTTTCAAGTATTTTATCTTAATTTTTATTTGACAATCACACTGATCTAAGTATCATCCCTCGCATTCATTTTGACAATTGTCTAGATCTAGAAAATAATTAGATTGAAGACATAGTTCTAGATCAGTGCAGATACTTGATAATTGTATCATTTTCTAAATTTAGTTTAAGTTTAATGCCTTGAGCGTCATGTTTTGATCTCGATGATATTTTTAAGAAGAAAAGTATGACATATCGGGGAAATAACTATTTTTGAGTAATTGTAAAGACCGAAATTATTCCCCTTAAGAATTGTACATTAGGCCTTGCTAAGTGTGCTTAGCTGCCACTTGCTCCAGAGTTAACAGCTTGGCCACTGGACCTGTGTTGTGAACTGGATATTTTTTTTTCTGTTAGTTATTGGTCGTGTGTCTTGGGGTACTCGGGAGAAGTTTGCCCTGCTCTGGAGATCTTTAGGTTAAGTTTATCTAAAATCATAATTGTATTTTGTATACTTTGATTAATTAGTAGATACATTATCAAATGATTTTCAGGCAGTATATTTTAACCCTGATGGTTTGCATCCTGGGTTACACCAAAACGCTCCTTATTTTCTAGCCTTGTGTCTGGGATGTTTTGAATCATCAGATAGGCTTTACCGAACGGATAACTATAAGGGGATTTCCATGAAGCTTATAGTTCATCAAGACCTTATATTGGCTAAAAATGAAGAAGTCTAGTGAATCTAGATCACACAAAAAAAAAAAAGAACCACTGGATCTGGATTCCTTCCTAGTGCTATTAGAGCATGGAATGGGTTGCCTGTGCTAGCCAGAAAAACCAGTGACTTGGCAGAATTTGAGTCATTGGTTAATATGCATGACTAAATGCATGACGCGTAGGACGTAATCATCTTCTTTTTTGAAGTAACGTCTGTATTATATAAGATAAGATAAGAAGACACAAAAAGGCCGAGATGGACATTTAGTTGAACACATTGTTTGTAATTCCTTTGGGAATTCCCAATTTGAAACAGTTTTTTTTTTCTTTGTTGGCATTTCTAAAATAAGTTAAATTCAATTCGTTTTTATTTCATTCAGTTGTTTTAGTTTACCTGAGACATAGTCTTAAAGTGAGATATAAAGCGTTATATATTTTATTTATTTCACTTTTTAAATTGGTAATTTATAAATTGCTTTGAAAATCAGTTGAATACATGAAGGTAGTTCAGGAGGGAATCAAAAAAAGGGGAGGGGGATAAAGTTTACGAAGGCGATGACCTTGGCAGTTAAAGTTAAACTCACATAGCTAACTTGATCGAGCATATTGAGCTATTTCTTTCATTGGCAAACATTTTCACATGTTGGGATAGGCCAAGTTTGTCCAATGTGAGCGGGTGTAAGCTGTAGGATGGCCTTGTATGTGTTGACCAGCGTCGTGTGTGTGTACCTGTTTAGTGAGTGTGTGTGTGTGCGTTTCTCCGTGTGTATAGGTGTGCTTGTGTCACATTGTGTTCATCGCTAACTGCTAACTGTTAGAAGTAATTGCAAGGAATGAAACTATCTTGACTACATGACACCTTGCTTCCATGACTACATGACACATTTCTTCCATGACTACAGGACACCTTGCTTCCATGACTACAGGACACCTAGCTTCCATGACTACGATTGGTTAGAGTACACGAAGTATACTAGAAAAGAAAACAAGTCCTCACACCTAATTTCGTGCAAACGAGCCTTAAAAAATATCCCCTCTGCTAGAAACAACCTTAAATAACTTCTTTCTATTCAAACTACTAACAAACGGTTGATTGTCAAGTTTACTTTTAACTAATAGATTTGTCTTGTTTTGTTTTTTTTGTCTATTTAGGCCGAAGTTATAATATCATCAATATGGAGATTTCGTGATTATTTTTCATTTATTATTACACCTAAATAGTTTGAAAGTTTAGTCTGTGGAACAGGCTTACAATTAATAAAATTAGTAATTTTTATTTGTTTTAGGTTTTTTGTTACTCTTAATTACTGTCATCTTTCTGGGTGGAAAGATATTCTCCAATTTGATTCCCATTTCTGTAATTTCATCTAATTCTCTTTGTAAAATTTCAGTATTTTGTGTTGTTTTTATTGTTCTATATATTATGCAATCGTCTGCAAAGAATATAACTTATGAACTAATGCAATTTGTTTGGTCATTTATGTAAACTTTAAACAGTATCTAGCCCAGACCTGTTCCTTGGGGTTCGATTGCAGTTTATAAACTATCCACCTTCTTAAGTGACCAATTTTAAAATTTATCAACTCTTTTTATGATAGGCATGGGGGTAAGGTGATAAAAACTGAATATGTTTCAAAGACCTGGACCACACAGCAAATAATATTTGTTTCTGTATTGTGATCCTTATTTTGTTTGGAATATTTTATTGAGGCAATTTTTTTTTGTCTGGGTTTTTTTTTTACCTTTATCGTGGAGGACCCCTGAATGTTTGGAGTTGTTGACCAGTGTGTTGTTGTGTCATATGTTGGTCAGTCGCCCGGTAAGCTTGAACAGGAGGTCACGTTGTTAGTTTGAGTGTTATGTAATGCCTGGTGATGTGGCTGTTTTCCCCCCCTCCACAACACATATCAGTAGGACTACACTTTTAGTGGGTTAGTTGTTTTGGATAAATTCTTTCTGTAATAGCCTCTATTTTTTGAAAGTGTATATTATGTATGTTGCTTTATTTCACGATGTATAAACAACTTTTGTATTGTCTGATACAAGCTCAGTACTGTAGTTATGTCATTGTTGATACGTTTATCGATAATATTTGTGACTAGATATTATTAAGTTTAGTACAGACTCCCCAAACGAGTATTCGTAGATCACTGTAAAACAGAATATTAATGGATTCAGATCATCTTCACCAATGATATATCTTGGATGATTCTATGAGTGAGTGTGTACACCTGTTTAATAACACTTTTGTTTACATTAGTATAGCCTAATTGCAGGACATATTTATATTAAAGGCACTAAAATTCAAGGTACATAAAAAAACAAGCTACATTTCTGACGGCCGCAGATAAAAGAAACATTATTTTTCAAAGCCTTGTATCCCTTTACTCTGTCTGTCTGATGCACATTTTGTGCACGTTATTTCTCCCCCCCCCCCCCTCTCAGATCAATATTTAAGCATTGTACAATTATTCATTGTCTCTAACAAAATAAGAAATTAATTTTAAAAATTTAACAAATTAATTAATTAATTAAATTTTTCTTTTGATATTTTTATGTATTTGTTTGTTTATTTATTTATATGTATATGGTTCTAAATATGTAGTGTTTTTTTTTCACTTATATAATGTTTTGTTATAAAGTATTTTTGCTTGTTTTCAATCCAAGTGTATACACCCGGTTACTTAATAATCTCCTCCCCCCCCCCCCCTTTTCCATTTAAACACCAATTCAAAAACCTTAAAACGAACAACAAAGTGAAATGAAGAGCAAAAGTTAATTTCAAATTCTATAAATAGATTTGCTTAACATCCGGCTAAATGATTTTTTTTTTTTTTTCTACTAAAAGAAAAATATATTTCAAGGTTCAAAACAAAGTCCATACAAGAATTTATTTTGATAGGTTAAAAAAACAATATAAGTAATTTTAGCGGCCTCCGAAAGTGGAATAGACGCTATTAGATTTGTGTGATCTGTCTGTCCGATGGTTAACAAATGTGTAATATAATTACATTTTAATTTGTTGTTCTTCAATTTCTTAAGAAATTATGCCGCTGTTGTACGGAATGGCTATTAAAGAGTATAGTGCACAAACATCCTGTCACACGCCAGTATAGTTTGAATAGTTGATATTTAATGTACATATGACTCATGTATATATCATGATATATATATATGTATAGGTCTGTGGCTATAGGCATGTCTTGTTATAAACAAAAAAATATCTGGTGTTGATAGACTAGTGATAGAGAGTCATACTATTGTATGTTTTCGCGTGGGAACCATTATTAAATATATGCTTTTGATTTGATAATCTTGTTTAAATACAATTGTTGAAGTAGAAGTCGACACAACGCCTGCCCCTCACTCTCCCCCCTGTTTCCGTGCTTCAATTTATTCTAGGGCATCTCTCCCCGTGAGGTTGTCATAAAAGGATGATCCTTTAAAAACCCAGTCTAAAAATAGATTGGTATGATAAATATTAAATTAACATAAAAATTGCACTTTTTTTTATGACCAAATTTAGATCCTCATTTTTTTTTGGGCCACGTTAGAATGACTTTTTTTTTTTTCATCTGGCAAACATTTGATTAGAGATCATCATATTGCCAGTTAGCTTGATTCAGTATTGTTTTCAAAAGGCAATCGTCTGCTTAAAGTGTTTGATTTTCTTTTATGCGGGGAGTATCTCTTTTATTTCCTGATTAGGCTTTGACGTTTGAAAGTAAACCGCGCCCCTCCTCCTTGCCCTCTCAAACGTGCACCTACGAAAGGGTGTAGACAAATAAAGAGATTCATGTGAAATTTGTGAAACGCGTAGGATGACACCAGTTCCACACTAAAAACATGGGATATAAAAAGAGGCCCCTCTGACTCTGGCCCATCAAGAAATAGGTAACGAACCTGAATTAAGAACTCAAAACAGTAAAAGAAAAAAAAAATTATTTCAAAGGAGTACTAACTGCAAGAACTAGTAACAAAAAGCAACGAAATTCAGGAATTTTTTACATTTATTAAAACAGACATTTTACTTACCTGTGCTAGTAACCTGTGGAGTTATATTTTATAAACAAACTTAAAGTATAAGGTAATTGTACTTTTACATTATGATTACATATTTCATACATCAACGGTGGTGGCAGTGTATAAAATTTTATCTTATGATTGTTTCTTAAGTTACCCTACTGATTGTCGTTTAAAGTTACATGGTACATGTTTAGGTACGGACCTTTTAGCTTTTTTTCGTACGATATAAGGGACATACCAGTAGGCTTACATCAAGTCTCTTGTTGCAAAGTAGAGTTAAAACTAGCCCCCCTAAGGATACTACGGCTAGTCAAATAGGTACCCTATTATTACATTGACACATATTGTCTGGGCTCTGTGGGGACCTACGTCAGGCACAGTCAGATAAGCCTAGGTATTTTGTTTGATTGAATGTGTTCGCGTTTATCTACGTAATATGGAGAATATATTGAAATTGTTCTAAATCTTAACTGCGTTTTAAGTGTATTACATACAACATTATTCATAAGTCTTGTCCATCTTTTGTCATCAGGTTTATAACTAAAGACCATGAAGCTACTACACATAGTTACAGTCGCTTCTATCTTTCTGTCCATTTATGCTCAAAGTAAGTTTATGTTAAATTATTTTTCATGTAACTTTTAATTAGCAATTTGATTTTCTTGTAACTTTTAATTAGCAATTTGATTTTCTTATAACTTTTAGTTAGCAATTTAATTTTCTTTTAACCTTTAGCAATTTGTTTTTAACTTTTTAGTTTCCTATTTGATTTTCTTTTATTTTTTAGTTTCCTATTTGATTTTTTTTTATTTTTTAGTTAGCAATTTGATTTTCTTTTAATTATTAGTTTGCAATATTATTTATTGAACATACAAAAACGAAAGTACTTTATCTTAATGAAGCAAAATATTTCATCAGATTAGTTCATCTCTTCTGGTTTGTTTTTTGATGTTAACTTATGTCTAATTACTCTTGAAATAAAGTTAAAAAAAAAATTGTTATCAATGCCAATACCAGCGCCTTATGAATTAGACTTCTTTGTACTTCTCGATGATGAGAGATGAACTTCTAGCCCTCTGACCAAAAGTGGGATAAAGGAGTTTTTAAATCTTTCTGTTTTAGTCCTAATGGAAAGGAGACGACCACTTCGTTCAGATCTTATGTAACAGTGGTTTAATAGGTGCATATTGTCTTTAAAGAACAGTTTTATATGACATCATCTTACCCCATTGATTCAAACATATCCAAAATGGACATAAATTGTATTTGAACTTCCCCTTTTTCTTTCTCAGCATGTCCACCAATGGAGATGTCCTTCTTGATTGACCAGTCCGAGAATGCTCGTTGGGCTGGATCCACCAGCAACACCACAGACCCTACAACAAACTTCAACATTCTGGATCAACAGCTCAGAACCGTCTTCAGCAATTCACTGCTCCTCAACAGTGCCTCTGTCAGGTAGCTCTAACTGTGCTAAATGTGGTGGCGGATGTGTACTTCGTGCTATAAATAGTTTACTTATGTTCATTTTAAACCCAATAATTCAGACAAGTATCTCAAAGAAAAGTTTCCCAAATAATTTGGTCTTGAAACCCCATAGGTCAGTTGATCTAAACGCACCGATACGCTTAGTTAAAAGTTAGTTAATCCATCACTGAGTACCGGCACTTATTTGTTTTAAAAAAAAGCCATGCCTAAATGTGTATTTCAAGAAGTCAACATTTATGTAATTGTGCAATAGAAACCAAGGGATAAAGGGGAAACAAAGAGATAAAGGACTCTAGTCTAGCTATTCGGTTTAAAGCTTTTAAACGTATGCATTTTTAAGAATCTGAATTTGGTTTGTTTTGTTTTAAACAGCGTTGGGGCCTACGGTTACAGCGCTGGTGAGTCTTTGAACATCATTCCTTACTGGACGTCTGTGGCCAATGCACCAAACTTTTTGTATCAGTTGAGATCTCTTCCAAACGTAAGTCTTAAATCAGACGTTACGGACCAGAACTGAGTAGAAGTTCTAGAGGATTACTTAGTGTTTGCTTAATTTGGGAGCTTTTTGGGAAAAAAAATATGTTCCTGGTTTCTGTTTTTCAAGTTCATATCGGAGAGATGCATTATAACTATTAGTTTTATAATGTATACATTTGGGCGGGGTAGAGTTTGCAAAACAAAAGGGGGAAGGGTTAATCAAAGAACTGCCGATATCTGAAATCTTCGTTTGCAATAAGTAGATGTCTCTTAAGTGTTAAGTATATAATATATATATATATATATATATATATATATATATATATATATATATATATATATATATTATATATACAATTTCAAGTAAAATCAAAGGTTTCAATAATAAATCTATTAAAATAAATACATATATTAAAGTTTGAGGGACTCTTAAACAGAGTACACAGTACACAGAGCTACACATCCTGCTACTGTGCTGATTCCAATCTATATCGGCATTGACCATTCCTTTGGACACAACGGATGCGAAGACAGGGGGGAACTGCTCTGTTTTTGAACATACCTTAACCATTCCTCTCATATCTATAACATGATCTTTATTCGCGATTGAAAGAGTCCATAGTACCACTACTGATATCGACTATTTCGACTTGCTTAGATTATGATTTCAATTACACATGTTACTAACATTATATGCATGAAATATATCTGTTCAGTCTGGATCATGGACATATTCTGGGTTAAGAAACATTGTGGACAGACCAAGATATGCCAACAGCATTCTCTTCTTGATCACATCCCAGGGATCAAGTTCTGCCACAAGAAGAAATGAAGCCATAGCAGATGCTAACAGAGTCAAAGCTCTGGGCTGGAACATAAAACTACTTGCCATGCAGGTAAACATCAAACACTTCTTTTCTTAGTTTTATATCATTTTTATGACTTAAACTTAATAAATTCTTAGCTCAATATCTTATCACTCTTTTTACAATACTTCTATTCAGCTTATACATTCATGGAACCTATAAGATTCTGGGTGTATGGGCAGATAGGGATATCGAAAACGTCTCTAAAGATTTCCCTAGAAATTTGACAGTTGCTGTATATTGCTGGGAAGCGTGATCGAGACGCCAAGTGCGCTTGAACTTGGCTTGGCTTGACTACCTAGAAAGGGGCTCGAGGTTCGACACCCGACTCGGGCAGAGTTGTGTTTACTGAGCACTTAAAGGCAGCACAGAAAACCAACTCCTAGATACCCCTCCCCCCCACTGGTCCACAAATGAGTTTGGACCAAAAGCGCTCTGAGCATGCTATAAGCATGAAAGTGGCGCTATATAAAAGCAATAATAATAATATTGCTGGAAAAAGAATGACTGGAAAACTCGAGTTAGACCATTATAAATTTTCAAAGTAAAAAAAAATTAATTAAAATTTGGCTAAAAAACGAGAAAATGTTGATCTTGAACGGACTATACGTGTTCTTCATTCAAGAGTTTAATAAATTCATGTTCAGTAACATCGTCTTCTAAGTTTACATCTAAAGTCCTAATATTGGAATTTTACAAAGTCTAGTAGACACTAGCTGATCCAGAACTTTGGAGTGGGAAGGGCGATTTTTTTCCAAACCCTAAACCCTAACGCCCAGTAAACCCTAACCCTAGGCATAAACGTGCGTACAGCACACACACGCGCGCGCACACACGCGCGCACACACACACATATATATATATATGAGAAAAAAAAAGCAGCATTTCTCAACCTTCGGCGAAAAACAAAACAACTGGGGCAGCGCTATGAGGTTTCCTTTCTGGGTTCGGGGCGAATCCCCGACAACAAAAGCGTTATCTTGCTTTTTTCACTGCAGAAACGCATTCTCCTGACATCTACAGCTCATTATTCATCAATGGTGTTCGCGGCGAAGCCCCGCGTTAAAAGTGTTTTCTTGCATTCTTCACTGCAGAAACGCATTCTCCTGATATAAAGCTCATTATTTATATTATTAAAAAAGGACATTTTGAATAATGTTGTACTTGAAAAATATTCTAATATGAATTTATAGGCCTTTAATACATTGCAAATAAAACCGATTTGTTCCTTGAGAAGATAAAATATCCCACACATTTATTTTTTGGCTTTGAGGATCGCCGCCGAAAAAAAATATTCGCAAATAGTATTCAATAAAATTGAAATATAAATTGTGAGTTATAGTCCCAAATTTATTTTACTAGAAAAATATCAAATAAAGTTTGGGAAAAGGCGACTATGAAAAGATTATTTGGGTTTAGAACTCATCTTAATGACTTAATGATGACTCTTATACTTTAATAATTTCTGCTAAAGATTACATTTGGCATTAAAGAATAGGGGGGACTCGATATGAAAATTTTTAATTTATAGTATATATAAATTATATTAGTGACAGATTTTTTAAATTTTGTAATTTCTTAACTATAATGCAAGAAGAAAAAGTATTGATTTGTCTGATGGGGGAAATGCGATTGCATGTATGGTCCCTCCCACCTGCTACAACCCTTTTTCATTTAAATTTGCTAATAATACAATTTGAGACTAGAGTGTGGTACGACATAATATACAATGGGTCACATTTCAATACGTAGTTTATATAATATAGATATTCAACTAATTTTGTTCACAAACTATGATTTCTCAATAAAAACGGACCGCCCCCCCCCCACTCAAAGGGTTAAGGTGGAAAGGGCAGTAGGGATTGATACCATCGCCCCCACCCGACCCCACCTAATCGGCCAACATACTAGAGGGGGGGGCGAAATAATCTAAAAATAGGTTGAAATATAAATAATTAGTATATATTATTAAGATAAGTAATAAATTCGTATACAAATTTTGTGAATTCTATACTAAAATTCGTCCGCCTCCCCTTCGGGGGAGGGGTCGGCCGAGTGGGGGGGGGGCGATCGCCCCTACCGCCCCTCCCCGGATCCTCCAGTGCTAGTAGATCTATACATTCGCTTAACCGGGATTCTTTATCTTAGGGGAAGGGGTGGGAGAATGTGGTGGGTTAAAAAATCTTTTTTTATTTACCCAATATTCATTAGTTATGAAAAGAAAAACTATCGCTTTATAAGTTGTACAAAGGAGGTATTGTCTTTTAAAAAAAAATTGTCTATTTAATATTGTTTTGTTTAATGCTCTTTGACTCTCTCACTGACTCTCTCACTGACTCTCTCACTGACTCTCTCACTGACTCTTATGTATTTTTTTACACACGTTCTTTCTCTGCCTTTTTTAAAATATAGTTCTCTCTCTCTCTCTTTCTCTCTCTCTCTCTCTCTCTCTCTCTCTCTCTCTTGGTCGTCACCACTATACCAGTGTTATAGAGTGTATGTGTGTGTGTTTTAAAGGTAACCACGAGTTAAGAAGTTTAGATGTTTTTTTGTTTTTTTTCTGTTTTTTTTTTTTTGGGCTGGAGAGTTTCCTATGAAATCACCAGGTGGTCTTGCGTAATTGACATGTTTATATAAGTAACGAGGGTGGTAGTTGATTTGATTGAGACGGGACGAAAGACTTCAGACAGGAAGTTCGTGTATTGTTGTAGTGGGTTTGATTTTTGTTTAAATATCATTTTGTTACAACTAGATCTATAATTATCATTTCAAGTTAAATCAATGCATATTTACAATTAAACTTAGATTCAAGTTTGTTTAAAAGGAAATCTCTTCAAGTTTTTTTTTGTTTTTTTACTTGGAATATAATACGGCTACTTTAGTTTGAGTTGTACTAGCTGTCTGCTCGAGCTACTAACCCAAGACCTAGAGTATTATCAGCCATGAATGTGAGTGGTCGCTTTCGCACAATAAGTAGCGGTCACATAATAGGAAAATTAACAAATTCCACATAATTCACATATCCGGCCGCTTCTATATTTTGGGTAGAGTCTAAATGTTCATACTGCACTGATGGAGTGCGCTGAAGACTGTAATGGACTTTACGTTGTGTAACCATCAGACAGAACTGCAATGTTCCTAGAGTTTGACTGGAAAATTAAGCCTCTCCATCTCTTAGTGGACTACCTATAAGTTGGCTTAAAACGAACCTGCTAAGTCAACAGATTACAATGCTGCATTATTAAGAAATATTTTTTTTTCTCTCTTCTTGTAATTAGAGTAACAATCCTTTTGATTTACAAGAACTGCAAGCTATTGATCCTAATTACATCACCATTGCTGACCTACCCAAGTCTTACTATGGCCTGTCAAGAGAGATTAACAGAATCATCAATGGCTTTTGCAATGTTGTCCCAACCACTACAACAACAACTACAACAACTTCCACTACCACCACCACCACAACACCAGCATCTAGAACAGCTGCACCAACATTTCCCACCAGAGACAATACAGGTACTTTGTTTCATATTAATGTCATCACTGTCGTCACTGTTTCACCTTTAAAACTAAACAACTCATGCATGGGTGACTAAATGATTGCAACATTTTAAAACCTTGTTAAAAGGACAACGCTTCATCAGTAATTTCTTTGCAAGCACAAATCGTTTTTAGCCTAGACATGGTGGCGACCTTTTTCTTTTTGTACCATGTCGTTTTGAAAACCAGTCAGAATTACCCTTATCAGACATTGCGATCTAAGAGGCTGATTATTTAAGATCATCTGATTCTATGGCCGGCAATTAACGAAGGTGTCATGTTGCCAGCAAAAACGATCAACTGACTCTGCTTTCCTGACACTTAAGTCAGGTAGCCATTAGAGTTGGGTAGACTCAGGGGTGCCGTTAAATCCCGAGATTCATATTACCAGATTTTACCAAGTTTGATCCCGAGACCCCTCACTTCGGAAGCTAAACACTTTTACCGCTAAGCCACAACATCCCCCCCCCCACCTCTGAATATCTATTATAACAAAATATTTTGGCAAATAACTTCAAGCTTGACCACTTAACATGTCATAATTAAATGTAGTTGTTCTATAGGACAATGACCGGCTTTACACTGTCATGAGGTCATCACTCTCGCAGTTCATCAAATATAAAGTTCTGGTTAACTGAACCTTCCGATGTTGAGAATGAGAATGAAATAGAAGTCAGTATCACAATGAATGAATGCATCATCAGGATCACATGTACCTCAACTACTGCACACGGGTCATACGTGGCCTATGATACGGCGCTATCCATCCTTTCAAATCTTCTACTAAAACTGCATAAAGAATCTGAGAACTGGACGAGTGTTTCTGGTGATGTGACCTGTGACCTTTGACACGTGTCAGAAATTTATTCATACCGGAAGTCCGAAAATGTTATGCTAGCAAATTTTTAATATTGTTACGAATCTCCCTATCCAGGCTCTCTGCAAACTCCACCAGACACCACCAACTTAAAGAACTTGACAACTCTGGGCTTCAAAATAAAGTAATAATTTAATGTCAATAAATAACAGCCAATACTGTACAATTGGCAGCACGTAACACAAGACTGTACAAATATCTCTCCGCCGTATCAACTCTTGCACTGGTCTCTCTGTCTCGCCTCGGACTTGTACTGAGTCGTCGTAACGAACTTTAGATCGGGAAGTTGTGACTGACCGGTCTCTGATACCTTCGCTCTTTATATAGGGTCCCTGCTGGCCTTCTAGAACCGGACAGAACGTCGCTCGACCATTCTGGGTGGTCAGATGACTACAACCCTCATGACACTCCTGAGCTCTGTTCACGACGTCGATCCTTCCCGAACCATCATGTTGACACTTGTCTCGGCCGATTGTCGTAACTCGTCACGGTTGACCGCTCGTCTAGCGCTGGCCTGGGGCGATTTGCGTCGGCTGACTACGCCCACACACCACTACCCCCATCTGTGCCACCACCAGGTTTATAACAATATTATTTTTATTCTTCAATAATATCTTTATGCAAGCAGTATAAATAATGTACTAGAATCCTGCAGCGTTAATTGTATTTGATTGTAAATATTTTTAAATTTTACGTTCATCTATTTAGATTTGTGGACCTAACTTGAAAAAAAACAACGTCAATGGCTTTAAGGGAGATAAGTAATGCTTTAATGTAATGTAACATGAACATATAAGGTTGCACTCCCCTTTTAAAAGAAGATCTTGCTGCCCAGTCATTTCCTTTGAGTTCTTTCTCTCAGACAATCACATGAGTAGAATAATCTCGCTAAATTTCTACGAAAGCTTATTGACATATGAATAGTCTAAGCAGGTTTGGAGAGGAATCAAAAGTAAAGTAGCAATTATATATAAAACACTGAACCATAATCTTCAAATACAAAAACAAAATTAAATAAAACACTCTAAAAGACACAAAAATAGATATACATATGCTAGGACAAATTAGTACAAATACTCCTTCTTCCCTAGTGCTATTAAAACATGGAATGGGTTGCCTGGGCTAGCCAGGAAGACCAGTGACTTGGCAGAATCTAGGTCATTGGTTAATATGCATGACTAAATGCATGACGCGTAGGACGTAATCATCTTCTTTTTTGAAGTAACGTCTGTATTATATAAGATAACGGTTTACAAGTTGCATGAAGGAAAAGGGCCAAGGTGATAATTGACTTATATTAAAATCTGCTCTGCCCTGCTTGAATCATATATCTCTACAGCTCTGAATGCAGAAATTATTTTGCAGACGGGTATTCGCGCTTAAAGCTCCAATACTCCCTAGTTGCTAGGTTGGCAGTTAAATGGGGGCTTACTCAGTTCGTAATGATGGGGCTTCCATTTCCAATTTTGTAAGCCCCCAAAATTGCGAAATAAGAACCTTAGACAACCAAATTTGAAAAAAAAAAGTCATAATTAAGTGCAGTAGCAATCTAGATAGATTTAAATACCAATTTCTGTAGTTTTTTTTTAGTTATCTTCCTTACAGAAATTTTTTTTTTTTGTAGATAATAAATCTCACATAATATACACTATTTTTATTTCTTTATTTTAAATATGCTCGTCAAAAATTCACTCTCTTTATTTTTTTTAAATCAGGAATCTGCAGTGAATGCAGATACAACGGAGGGTTCGGCTTCGACTCTGATCCCGACTACTGCGACACCTTCTACCAGTGCATGCCAGACTTGAAACCCATCAAGAAGCTTTGCCCTGCAGGAACTTTCTGGGACGGCGACCGCTGCAACTTTGTTGAAGCTGTTAAATGTACCAAAGGTAATAACTCAAGCTGAAGGTCTAAATATCTTTACTTTACCACTTTATCATAGAAATATCAATTGTAATCGAATATTGAAAAAGAATACTTATCAGCGTATTAGAGCATGGAATGGGTTGCCTGAGCTAGCCAGAAAAACCAGTGACTTGGCAGAATTTAAGTCATTGATTAATATGCATGACTATATGCATGATGCGTAGGACGTAATCATCTTCTTTTTTTGAAGTAACTTCTGTATTATATAAGATAATATATATATATGTGTGTAACTGAGTACGATTATTATCTCTAGTAAAAATTGCATTTTAAACATAATTTTCTTAAACTAGACCGTCACTTTTTGTTGACATGTTTTGGAATTCTTTAAGATGACGAGCTAAACGCGGCGTAGCATACGCCGCCCCCCCCCCCCTTTTTTTTCTGAGCTTTGCTCTCTGTCACAGCAAAAGTTACGTGGGGTAACTCTAATCCGACTGGATGATTGGGCCACGAAGAGAATTAAATATATAGATCACTACTACTCGTGACAGGCATTTAGCTGAAGCAAGACATTGACAATCAAAGTGGTAGCTTAAATAAAAAATGAGCATACTACTACATGCCACCTCATGCGGCCCACCATGTTATATTATGCAGCCCACCATATTATATAATGCAGCCCTCCGATAGGGACAAGTTGTGTCCTCACTTATTGGATTAAAGCAGTGTTTCCAAAACCCTAGTGTTCCGCGGGTTTTGAATCGGTGTTCCGCAAAATGCGTAATGGGCAATTTTAATTACTTTAAACAGATTCTCAACTGCCTAATTGTAGAGGATCCCAAAATTTATTGTGTCTGCATTACGACCTGGACAGAAAAGATTACATTTCATTTATACTTTTATTAATTAATAGTTACATTTTAATTAATTGAATTTAAAACATTAAATCATCCCATAACACAACAAAATAGAAAACTCTCAAGTCATTTCAACACAAAAGAACAGTTTTGAGTTTTTAAAAGGCAATGTAAGAAACATGGTGTTTGTTCCGGCTGTACATGCTACTTACTGTATTCCGCCGTTTCTTTCTGTTACAGCTGTCTGTAGCTCAGCCAACCAGAACACAACTTACCCCAGTGGCAGATGTTGTAACAAATACTACGAGTGCTTTAACAGTAAACTCTATGAGAGGATTTGCCCTCTAGGTAACAACAAGTCAGCAAAATAATATTTACCTACTAATTCTAAGTCTTGTTTTTTTTTTTTCCGTAAACCAGATGTTATCAATCTTTGTTATATGATAAGTATAATGGCAGAAAAGGTATTAAGTAGATTTGTCGCATGGAGGTTTAGATTTGAACATATATAAACATTTTAATGCAAAATGTTAAAACTAGAAAAATATAATAAAATTAGTAATTACACAAGATTTTATAAAATGGCTCCATTGAGATATACCATCACACAGAAAGTAAAGTTTCATTTTCAGACCTTAAGGTCTATAGGGCAGATGATGTAAATGTCATCTGTTTCTGTGGTCTACGGTAAACGAGGGCGTCATGGGGCCAGCACAACGACCAACCTCCTTTACTTTTCCCCAAACAATGTCAGGTACCCATTATAGCTGGGTGAACTCAGAGGCGCCCAAAGACCCCGAAATTAAAAATCCCAGTCTTCACCAGGATTCGGATCCCGGTTCGGAAACCAAGCGCTTTACCGCTTAGCCACTTCGCCTCTAAGGTATACCGTAAAGGTATTCTAAATACTTAATAGTTTTTTAGCAGAGATTGTTAATAACCATTCTATGAAGAAAAATAAGTAACACAATTTGGACGGGTTGGAGAGATAGAAAGAAGAAAGGACATTTTAGAGATATATATTATACTTTAAGACAAAGAAAAAAACATAAGTTTCATTGTTACTTCGGAAAGTCAATTCCACCCTTCATTGCTTTTAGTATTTAGTTTTTGAACGGTTCAAGTGAATTACTTCTATCTAAAAATAGCTACTTGGTAACATCTACTGCTTTAGAAATCAAACTTTTGCCTTTCCCTTTCACGATTCAATAGATCAATTCTACGATTCCGTTACAAGACGATGTGGTCCAAGCACCAATAAAAATGCCACCTGTGAAGCGCTAGGTAGATTCGAGTGTGACGTCAACAGAAATGTAGGTAAGTATGATGGTACCAATAAAACATGCAGTGTATAGCAGATTTAATAGAGAGACACTCTTTTGTATGTCTCGTTAAAACAAATGTTACTTTACCTTTAAATATATTTACTTAATTCAAGTAATTGGATTCATCAATATATAATTGAATAATTCACAGCGCGCTCACAGTTTTATATAGGCTTTTAAAATTTTTTCATATTTCTAGGTCTTCCCAACTGCAATGGCTACGCCCCTGACGTCTTCGGTAACCCCTGCAAGTGAGTAGTCAACAAAATTTATTATAAAAATGTCTAGAAAAAACAAGATTACAAAGAGAGTTTGTGTTGCCTCACAAACTCAGAGGCGGCCCCCGTGGGAGACGGATCCCTGTCGGATCCGCATATTCGCTGGTTGACTGAGGATGGCATCGAGCAGGGTATGAAACCGAAACCGTAGAGATAATCAGTTCTGTGCGCTAACCGCACGACCAGGCATTGCTCTTAATCTAATGACAACTTGTTTACAAACTATTAGCCTACTATTGATAATATACCTACACATTACGGAATGACAACTGCCGGATATGTACAATATGTCAGAAGAGCGATTTTAGATAATCTTTTGGTATTGAGCATTTTCATTTAGGCCTAAATGGAACTAGAATGAGGATGTAGATCTACCTAAATTAAATTACTAATTTAGCACTCTCAATATCTATATCTACTAGATCTAGATCTAAAATATATATTTGGGATAATGTAGATGTAATTTAGATAAGATTGATATAAAAAAACACTAGATAATCAATTAAGAGACTAATTGCAAAATCTAAATATTAAAATAGTAGATTAGTTTTAGTATTTTATAACATTGCAATATTAACATATTGACAATCTAGACTTTAGAAATAAAAATCTACACTTTAAGCCTAGAAATTAAAATTATAGATCTTGATCTAGTCTAAATCATGGCTGTCTGGTAGTGCGGTTTGCGCGCTGGACTGTCGTTTGGATTCATCGATGGTCCCAGGTTCAAACCCTGCCCTATCCCATCCCCCGTCGTGCTACGGGAGGTTCGGACTACATATAAAAGGATTAAAGACGCTTTTTTGTGTTGTTTTGTCTGTCAGTTTGTCTGTCAGTTTGTCTGTCCGTTACGTTAATAGCGAGGGAAAAAAAAGACGAAAAGCTATTGAAAATCTGATTAAAATTAATTTTCCTTCCGAAACATCGCATTCGTTTTAAGTTTCTATTATAAATTGTTCCGGATGTTTATATATTTATAGTGAGAAAAAAAATAAGAATTCCAGATTAATCAAATGCCGTTAGCTAAATTTCTGGGATGGTCTGTTATGAAAATTAGATGTACCGTACCCTTATGGAGATTTTATCAAACCATACTTTGGTGTTAGGAAGTTGTTTTCCTTAAAAATCAGAGCATAATATTAACGATAATTAGATTTTTTTAACGTTTTTGATAGAGAGTAAAATGTAGTGTAAGAGAGAAGTGCGATTTTACATAAATAGAGTTAAACTATTTTTCATAAAAAATCCGGAACAACCAATTTTCGTAAATGAGAAAATTATTTGTTTTATTTATTAGAAGAGAGATTTCAAACATTTATTATCGTTATTAGATTTTTCATATAAAATTCTGATCATTTTTGGCGACGATTTGTAAGAAAATTAAAGTAATGTAGGTCGATTTCTTTTTCGAAACAAAATCCGGAACATTCTTTACCGATTAAACAACTTTTATTATGTTTCGGCAAGAAAATTAACTGTAAAATAACTAAAAATTTATTTTTAATAATCGTTTCTAGTAAATTACTTTCTTATTTTAAAATCCTGAATAACCTAGTTAATGAAATATAAATCAGTATAGATATTTTTATTTAGCATTTATATGCTATTCACATTAAAAAACCGGAACAATATATTAAAGATCATGTATTTCTTGCAACGTTTAAACATGGCAATAAAATCTACTATAACTCAGAAGAGCAAACAAATATTCATTGGCATTGATTTGTTTTTCACAAAACATCTGGAACAATCTATTATAGATACTTTAAACTATAGCAATATTTCTGAATGAAAAATTAAAGGTTCAATCAGATTTACAATAGCCTCTAGTGCTATTCGTTAATCTAATCGTGACGAACAGACCGACCAACAGACAAAACGCACAAAAATGAGCTTCTTTTTTTCGGATGGGGGCACTAAACAAAAAATAAATAAAATCTAATTTTTTTAAAAAGTTAAAGGAATTGGTTTAGGCTTACACTATGTTGCGACGTTACACTCACTACTGCACGAAAGTCGGTTCTAAAAAAGTCCATTTTAAAAAATGTGCATGATATTTACATACAAAGTGCATTATTAGCCTTTATAAACAAACAGAAATGTTTTCTTTTAATTTTAGCAGCTAGTTAACCAGAAAAAACATCTTTAAGTATTATTTATTTTTGTTGTAAACATTTCCTGTACATTTTATAAATATATTTGACTTAGTGATACTGAAAATACACAAAAATCATTTATCTTTGTTATCATATTGTAACATTGCCTCCATAACATTTACGTAATTGTTTTAGAATTTGTGTATTTTTATGAAAAAGTCGCTTGCATAATTAATTTTATAAATTAAACGGTTTGCTTTTAGAAAACCAAAAGTAGCCGTTGCACCTATTTTTCAAGCCGGATTTAATGATAAAATAATATTTTTCACATCTCTTCTAGTTTTCGAGATCTGAGTTTGACAGACGGACAGACAGACGGACATTTTGCACAAACCTAATAGCGGCTTTTTCCCCTTACGGCGGCCGCTAAAAAAAGAAAAATATTAAAATTTCTCTATTCTTCTATTTGTAATTTTTTTCACTCAAAATATAATTGCATTACTATCACAGCCTACATAGGTCTAGAGTTTATTATTGTTAGTTAAGAAAAATAAAACCTACTATGAGTAACCATTGCGAAGTCAGTCCTGAGGAAAAATCAAGAGCCGGTGACCTTAGGAGGCTTGTGCGACACTCTGGCAAACACTGCGACGCCGCTGATCTCAAAATGTATCAGCACCCCTTTTAATCTGTCATTAATAGTTGAACCAAGGCTTATGAATCTCTAGGCCTGCAAGAGCTCCCACTAACCAGCCTGACTGAACAAGAATTTCAGTAGGTTCCTTGAGAATTGTTGACAGGGTCAATAGAGCTTTTTTATTACCTCATACACTGCAACAGGAACGCTTTCGCGCCCCTTACGCACTCCCACTGGAGTTTTATTTATCTACCTTTGGCCTAGTCGTCTCTCATCATCAACCGTTTCTGCCCGGGCGCCCTGTTGAGGCTGGAAAGCTTGTATCCGCACCTGGATTTCCTTTGGACACATAATCTATTTGGAGAGGGAAACTTTTGCATAGGCGGCGTGGTTCCGATGAAGGATTACTCTTAGGCATGTATCTAATTTTTTATGGGACAACCTTTAGTCGCTTCGTGACTGAAGGAGGCTATGTAACGGAGAAATGTGAATCATCTTTGCTGACACAAGAAGCAAAAGATTTTGTGTTTAACTCATGATGAAGGGTTCACATTTTTAGCGGCCCCCGAAAGGGTAAAAGACGCTATTAGTTTTGTGCGAAATGTCTGTCCGTTTGTCCCGTTTAGATCTCGTAAACTAGAAAAGATATTGAAAGTCCGACATCAAAATATTTTAGACCATTCAAAGTTCTGATGCAACGGCTACTTTTTTGTTTCTAAAATTGAAAAATCTAATTTTTTAAATCAGTTATGCAAGCAGTTTTTTAAAGAGAAAAAGCTAATTAGTATGCATTATAATTTAGACCTAATTTAAAACGAATAGTAATCTTGTAAACTTCATTTTCCTAAACTTTTTTAAAATAAGGAACGGAATCTTTTGCGGATTCAAATAAGAGATTAAGCTTTTTCAAAACAATTAGATCAATTATAAGACATCATTTAGGCCAGGGGACGCGCGGTGGCAGAGTGGTAATGCGCTTGGCTTCCGAACCGGGGGTCCCGGGTACGAATCCTGGGGAAGACTGGGATTTTCAACTTTCGAATCTTTGGGCGCCTCTGAGTCCACTCAGCTCTAATGAGTACCGGACATTAGTTGAGGAAAAGTAAAGGCGGTTGGTCGTTGTGCTGGCTACATGACACCCTCGTTAACCGTAGGCCACAAAAACAGATGAACTTTACATCATCTGCCCTATAGACCACAAGGTCTGAAAGGGGAACTAGTTAGGCCAGGTTCACATCTAACTTTACATTCACTTTCACCTATCCTTTGATGTGCGTTACCGTTGGGGCACTACACAAGATCTGTTAACCTTCTTTCTCCAATCTTATCTCTCATTTGTTTTTGATATAATTTCATTCGGATGTTCTTTCTGAAAATATTGAAACATGCCGGGGCCCGATTTTGAAGTTGTGTTTCCACACAAACTGTCTTTTGTAACCTTGTTAATTTATGTTTCCACGGGAAATGTTGGGCGGTACAAGTCTTTCTAAACAAAAAGACACTAAGCTAAAAACACAAACCCGCTGTACTTGTTATATACTTTTTCATTATCTTCCCCTTGACTTTTATCCCAGGGGTGCTGTGACAGTTCGCGTAACTGAATCCCTCCACGTTTCTCGGTCAGCGTCTGATCCTAGTAGGATATCAAGAGAGAGACGGGGTCCATTTTTGTACGTTGTCCAGCCCCAGCCAGCTTATACATGGACATGTTATGACCAGGGCATACTGTTTTAGTAGATGGAGACGTACTTTATGATAATATTTATAATTCCGTGTAGGGAAAGGGCGTAAGAGGGACATTCTATTTCGTAGGATTTGTTTTTCATTACGTCACAGAGTTTACCCCAGACCTATTGGTTTCACGGGGGCGCGGTGGCGGAGCGGTAGTGCGCTTGACTTCCGAACCGGGGGTCCGAATCCTGGTGAAGGCTGTTTTTTTTTAATTTCGGGATCTTTTGGGCGCCTCTGAGTCCACCTAGTTCTAATGGGTACCTGACATTAGTTGGGGAAAGTTAAGGCAGTTGGTCGTGGTGCTGGCCACTTGACACCCTCGTAAACTGTAGGCCGCATAAACAGATGACCTTCACATCATCTGCCCAATAGACCACAAGATCTGAAAGGGAAACTTTTTTTTCCTTTATTGGCTTAATGACCATAGTTAACGATAACTGAAAGGTCGTGGTGCTGACCACATGACATCCTAGTTATGCATTAACTAATAGTAAAAATTAAACTAATTAAAATTTTAGAAAATAATCGCATGTGCTCATTTTTTTTACTTTCAAAAGAGCTATAGATAAGAAAATCTTTGTTTAGTCACATACAGAAAACTTTTTTGAATTGGAAAAATTATTATTTTATTATCTTATACATTTTGAACCGTCCTTTACTTACTCAATATTAAGTTGTTCTTTTTATTTCTCGCTGTGCATGAAGAAGATTCACATTTTCTACTTTCAGATACCAGTTTAACGGATATTCCATTAGTGTCGCTGCAGGCACCATTTGGAGTCAAACTGCGTGCTCCCTGGTGAGAGACGATGCGAAAGCCTGTGGTGCTGTGGTCAACGAAAGAGCCTTTGAACGTAAGAATATATATTTTTTCTTTTGGCTATAATCACTTCGTCGCTACATTAATATGGTCATTAATATTTCGTTTATTACTAGGCAGGCATACATATAGGTACAGTTCTTAGAGGTGATTCTTGGTTTGAATAACGACTAGTTTACTATTAATAGGACGATACTTAGGTCCATTTGTAAATAAATATTTTGTTTTCAGCCACAAATAACACCTGTAACGCTAACTTCCTTGCAACCTACAACAGCGGTTCTAAAGCTGTTTTCAGTGAGAGGGCTGGCACCAACATTGACATCGCTACCACCCAACAGGAAGTTCTGCTGACCAACAACGCCTTGACCTTCACCGCCTCCATGGTCAGCCCATATTTATACTACTACTTTTTTAACAACAAAGATATGGGTATCGACACTGCCTTCAGAGTCAGATTCAGCGTCCAGGTTAGTAAAATAAGAAAGAGGATAAGGTAATTGTGTACTGCTATTCCATAATGGAGATTTAACTTTTTTTTTTATCTTTTAGAGAGTTTTTTTTCCTCTTTTTTTAAAAAAATGTTAGTAGTTAAGTGTTGTCGATATTTTATATGAGTTTATATTAGTTTAAATCCTATTGAAAAGTAAGCCCCAAGTTTCCCCATTAGAGTCCTTTACCAATGGATCTGATGATGTAGTTTGGTTCCGAGATTTTGTTCTGCGGTCAGCAAACCAGCACAACGATCGTGATTGTTTGCCTTATTCTCTAAGAAAAAGGCGCGAATAGTTGTGTCGTGGAGAGATAAGCGCCCAAACAGTCTGCCTTTACCTAAAAAAATAACTATGTGTTTAAGAACCGCGATTTAGACTAATTCATTGCGACATACATTAGAGATGTCATACATTGGAGATGTCATACATTAGAGATGTGTAAGACTTGCTGATGACGTAGACGTAACTGTGGGCATTTCATTTCATTGTGCTTTGGAAAACTGAAATTTATTTTTGGACATTCACTCCGAAGACTCTTATATTGTCATCTTCAATAGTCCGCTTACAGAACTTGTCAGCAATAAATGACTCTTATTTTATGTTAGTCCGTTGTACTGTAAAACAGGTTAACTTGGTCAACCCCTGAAAACGACAAAAATCTCACTTCTGAGGGTTACTTACCCCAAAAATTAGAAATCTCGAGAAATTCAAGCCTAGGCAGTTAAATTTTTGCTCCTTTATACGATGGTCTTAGAAACAAACAATATATTTCTAAAAAGTGAACATGTTGGTAAATCAATGCAGCCTAGCTATTAAAGTGATTAATCTGATCTTGATGAATTCGCTTACGCCGATATGTATTACAAATATCAAATCAATCAGCCAAATTGTCATACATAACTTGTAATAACACATGTTTAAAAGCAGAGAACTACTAGGAAATTATCTTTTCATTATTATATTAGGTGTTGGTTATAACAATCCTGGCCTACAATAAAAAAAAGAATATCATTAAAACTTTGTAACCGAATGTAGCTTCATTTCAAAATGTATAAAATATTCAAATACTATGTGACCTTAAGACATTCAGGAACCATTAAGTATATAAAGTATCTTAAAAAACAAAGGGAACACATACAATGGCACAGCACCACGAAGACGTATGTAGTTCCTTTTCCGGAAATGCTCTAATTTATTTCTGTTTTTTTCAGGGCGGTCAAGATGGTAGAACCTACGATATCCTGTCTAACAGCTACTGCTCTCTGTGTCCAGACACCATCAAATTCACAGTCTACCAATCCAGCGCCAACAGCTACGTTGTGACAGCCACATTCTTGACCACTGAGAGAGCCACAGTGGAGACATCAGCCACCATCAGCAATGTCGTAAGTAGAACGCTTCCTTTGTGTATCGTTTATTTTGCAATTTTTGTTTTTTACGAGCAAGGAAATAAGGAATGATCCATTTGTAGTGAAATGTTCTAACGCCAATCAGTAAACAACAATAAAATAGTGTTCACATTTATAGCCGAATGAGTATTACTGTGAACCATACATGCAACAAAGAACATCTAAAACAGTTTTTTGTAGTTTTACGCTTGTGCTCTGGAAATCCGATAATAAAATAATAAGATAATCTTCTTCTTAAGATGAAGTGAATTTGTATAGGCGGTAATCAACTTTTCTAAATAAAGTAAATTACACACCACACAACATTGCAGAAACAGCCCTGATTGTTAGGAAACTTAGAAATCCCCAAACCGCATTCCCATCAGACTGATGATCAAACAGACCCTATTTTACAATACTGCATGACCAGCAGTGCAAAGCAGCAGCCGGAAAATGCTTACAGTTTCCTAAGCAAGATATCCTACAGATCATCATAAAAAAAAAAAGCAGGTTAGATAAAAAAAATGAAGAATTACAGAAAAGATGTCCTATAATACTATGGTACTATAAGTGAAGCAAACAAATCCACTAGGGTGTCGGGACTCTTCAGCCAGTTTCATTTGCAGAGAACAAAACGTTCATTTAAAGAACTATGTAAAAGAAAGTAAGAAAGACAAGGGGTGTGTAGAATTAAGAGCAAGAGAGATTCATAAATCAGGACGCACCACCCGGAGTAGCCGGTAGGTTAAACATACATCTAATTCTGAAATACTATTGATTATACCAAAATGTTTCAATATATATTTTTTATTTCATGAATACAGAATCCCAGCAACCTCCTGGAGATGACTGTTGTCTTTAGTGACACTTCCGTGTACGGTAAACTATATGAAGTGAACACAGCAAACACTGTAGTCAGGACAGTTGACTTCTCCAGAGTTGGCAAGACAGGAGGAGGTAGCTTTCTCAAACCTTAATAATATCTCTACAAACAAGCAGAACTACTGGTTTAGATTTAGATTTAGCGACAAAAAAGGAAAATGAAAAAAAAATAATAAACTGATTTTATGTCCCGTTTTTGTTTCCAGTTCACATCGCTACCAATAAATGCGGAATCCAGCTTGGTAGAGGCGCCAACAATCACTTTGTTGGTATCATTGATGAAGTAAGTAATAGTAGTTGGCATTACAAAGTAACAGAACCAAATATAAAACTAGTCGACCCACGGCGTAGCATACGCCTCTATTTAGCAGGGCCGGCCTTAGGCCATTGCAACCTATGCGGAAGCAGTGGGCCCCGCACTTTCATAGGTCCTGCGCTAATTCTAGGTGTAAATTATTAAACTGAACCATTTTGTAACTTCTAACAGATTTCCATCGGCATCCTGATTTACAAGGAGCTCCTTAAATTGCAAAATATACGAAAAAGTCCTGGAAATCTTCGGAAATTATTAAAATCTTTTGAAAACTCATACAAATCTCATGAAATATATATGTCATTTTGGGTGTCATTCAATATGGAAAACGCCAATTATACGTGCGATAAAAAAACAGCATTATGCAATACTCGTAATTGTGGAATTTGGTGAAAGAAGCTTCTCGCGCCTCAACCTAATGAAGAATTACTTGAGATCAACAATTTTCGTAGATAGATTGAGATATTTGGTATATGTAGGAAACAGAATTTTTATGATTTACTGTATGACTTCGCTACACGCAAGGCTCGTAAAGTAATTCTGTACGTAGTAAAGAATGAATAAAATGCAAGGACGAATTTATTTTCTAATACAAACTCTTAACTTTCAGTTATTATCCGTATCCCTACCCAAACTGGGTCCCACGAAATCCATTTCAAATAGAGCCCAACAATGGTTAAGTCCGACCTTGCTGTTTAGTGACGGGTGAATATTACTTGTTCCACCCCCTCTTTTTTATCGCTTTTTAACGTGGGGTAACTTTAGTCCGATTTATAAAAATAAAAGAATGATCTTTCCAAACTATTAAGCCGTGAAGAGAATTATATCTATATAGATAACCCCACACTTTATAAAATTATAACTGTTATGTAATATATTTCTGAGTCCACCATATTGAAAAGGTTTTATAACACAGTAAGGCAAGTAGATAGAAATACATTTTTGAGGACATATATAACAAGTTTCAAATAAATAATTGGATTCCAAATATTACTTTCAATAAGATCCAATGTTTAAAAAAAAGTATCTAAAAATAGTTTTTATGAACGTTTGCTCCCACCCCTAACACTACGTCACTTCCTCGACCTTTCACCTCTCTCAGCCATGCGTGATTGAAATGAACAAAGTTTTCTAACCAGTGTGTGTAATTATTTATATTCACTATTGTATTAAGGATCAGCCAACTTATTTAAATAGACAAATATTATTTAAAAATATATAACGACTGTATGTCTATAGCGAATAGGTGACGATTGAATTATAAATGTATAAGGTTTGTGTAACAAATTTATGATGCAAATGTTTGACGAAAGTTTAGTGAATGTATGCCGAGTGTAAGACGAGTGAATCCATGTTTTCGTATTCTAAATTGTTACTCTTTATTTCTATCCCAGTTCGCAGTTTACGAGAAATGTGCAAATATCAACCAGGCTTTCAGAGCATAGAGCATCACAGAGCAATCAGTTCTTCATTAGCATCATATTTATATCATTTCTGAGATGGAGTGCTGGACACAGAAAGAGATTTTCATTGCAAAGACTTACTCAAGAAACATTCAACAATAAACCCAGTTTTTGATAAAACAAAAAAGATTTAGTTTTATTTCAACTTGCACGTTAAGACTTTAGGTTTTATATGTGTATGTGTTTGTTTCTCATAATACTTCTAAGTTTTCCAATCTTATACTTCTAATTCTTCCACTCCTGATACTTCTAATTCTTCCACTGCTGATACTTCTAATTCTTCCACTCCTAATACTTCTAATTCTTCCTCTCCTGATACTTCTAATTCTCCCACTCCTAATACTTCTGATTCTTCCACTCCTAATAATTCTAATTCTCCCACTCCTAATACTTCTAATTCTTCCACTCCTAATACTTCTAATTCTTCCACTCCTAATACTTCTAATTCTCCCACTCATGATACTTCTAATTCTTTCACTTCTGATACTTCTAATTCTTCCAATCCTGATACTTCTAATTCTAAATTTTGAGTATCCTTATGCTTTCAAGACTGTTTCATATTTTTGGCATTTTCTGTATCAAAAACACTATACTTTTGACATCAAATCAGATCCCTTATATAGCATACTCCTCTTTGGGCGTGAAAATTGGACGAAAAGCCCCGAGGTTTAAAGAAAAAATTCAAGCATTGAGAGTAAATGGTAGAACAAACTGCAGGGTATTAGATAGGAAAAACATGCAAAATTCTAAAAAATGCTATAAAAATTTACAAACAACCAAGTGTATCAATTAGTTTGAATCAGTCATGTGATTACATTTGTAATAGATCTAGCCAAACTGGTATAAATCTGTGCGATTAGAAATATTTTTACTATTGTTTTTTTGTTTAGCGCAATTTTATGGTTTTAGCTATAATCCTATCACTTGTCAGGACCAGATGGAAAGGGGGGGGGGGGAGGTATAGAAAGAGCTATCTAGGTGTTCGCTTTTTAAATGTATTTATATAAAAAACGTGAACGAAATGAATTCGCACCAGAGTTATAACATTGCCCCCTTCTTAGAGCTTTTCGTCCCAAAAAGAAACAGTGCTGTGGAGGTTTGCCGGTTCAGGTGGAGGTCGATCGGTGGGAGCCACAGACGGCAGGGAGCCTGTTGCTCACGAGGCCATCTGCATAGTATTCCGCGGCCGTCGCTTCTTCTTCTTCCAGTTGGCCAGTCTAAGCTTGAGACGATGTCGTGGTCGCTGCTTTGACTTCATGACGATAGTCTCTGATGCCAGCCACTTAACACAAATGAAGGTAGTGGCGATCACTGTAGTTTCCAGGGCCGCTGTTTTAAGACGCCAAGTCAGCGGACGTTTTCCATGGCCGTCTCGTGTCACAGTTGTAGGCCCACAGGTAGCCATGGTTTCAAACACGTAGTCTTTCTCAGCCTCATTTGTAAGGTATGCCCATGAAGCACCCTTGTAATGTTCCATAAGCAAATGTTCATCCATCACTGCATCAGGTTCTGCAAGAATTAATTCACCATCGTTCAAGTCACTTTCACTGATGTAGGCAGAAGTACAAATGTCTGTTAAGTTCAGACCTTGTAGCTGGGTTTCCTGGCATGGGCACTGTCCCCGCAGGGCGTCGCATATACAGTTCTTGTCAATCGTCTGGAAGCAGTTGCCAAGCATCAAGTTCTCTTATGCCGACGCCAAAGTCTAATTCGTTGTTTCTGTCTCGGCCATTGTTGGGGCCCGTATTCACAATTTCACCCGACGTCATCCAAGGCGAGGAATGAGAAACGGTCTTGAGGCTTTCATGGTTCGAGGTCCCGTCAAATGTACTGACAGATAAACAGAGGTCTTTAAGGTCCACATCAGAAAGCTTGGACGCAGATCCAACGTTGTCTTGATCTGTCCGGCCCGTTGCAGGTATACCAGGAACAAAAGTTTCAGGCACATCACAGACTTCTCTAGTTTCTTCATTTGTTTCTTTTCTTCCAATTTTGTATATCCCATTGAGATCGTCGCAGCAATCGTTGTCACATTTCTCGCCCTGAAAGTCATCCCCGCCAGACTTGCCCACAACACAGTCACAGACGGCGCTCCAATCCCCAGCGCCTCCATCACCACTGTTTGTGCAGCCACAGTCCTGACCAGGCAACTGCTCCTTCCCTAACGAGTGTAGTCCTTCTTTTGCTTGCGACACAATTTTATCACTTTGGTCTATTTGGCCTTCTACTTGCATCACACTTTCATCAACTTTGTTCCACGTAATGCTCTTCATCATATTACAGATCATGTTCAATTGTTCATTAAATGCATTCCTAAAGTCCTGGTACTCGCCAATGACCTCAACAATCCCAGATTCCATTTCAAAATGGTAGGTTTCCGGAATTTCTTCTTCATCAATCAAGGCCTGCCGGAGACGAGCCGTGAGCGTTTCTCTGCTACCGACGGGTTTTAAACCTCGGTACTGAAGCTCTTGTCTTAGCTCTTTAATTGAGAGCTGATGTAATAGCTTCAAACATGTCATTGTAAGCAAAGCCTACCTCCTCTCGTTGAGTAGCCTATAACCCTACTTCTGACACCAATCGTAATAACTTAAGTGAGGCAACTCAACGAGACATAGACGTTTATTTACACGACATCACAGGTACACAAAACAACATCTATCTTAGGCACAATCTCTCCATATTGGCTCTTTACTTGGGCGGAAATCGTTCTCCCCTTCTAATGTTGACATCCTTTCCAGTCTAGTTTATCACAGTGCGCACCTTCTAGCTTAGATGGCGATGAGAATGACAGAGTTAGAACAATATTGTGTGTTACTCTTTTTTATGAAAAGACTTTAAATTAAAGGGCTAAAAAGAAATCTCTCTTCAAATTTATGAGTTATGGTACATTTAATTTTCATTCTAAATCATGAAAAAAAAAATTATCTGTTATTGTAATAACTTAAGGGAGGCAACTCAACAAGACATAGATGTTTATTTACATGGAGACATGACAAACACATAGGACATCTCCCTTGAACACAGCATCTTCATTTAGATTCTAGACTTGGGCGGAAATCGTTCTCTCTAATGTCAACAATCTTCGTAGTCTAGTCTATATATATATATATAGGGTGCGTCAAAAAATATATACACACTTTGAGCTGTCATAGACAATTTATTTCCCGTTCTACAATGCTAAATTTCTGGACATGTGTGTATGTGATAGCATATTATTGCTATTGCATTGTCGACTATGTTCATAATGCATCGTCAGCTCCCTCCTGACAATAAAAACCTTTTCTTAGTCTAAATAAGTGACGTAGTGGAAAGTTTTATTTTCCCTTTGAAGTCATTTGATTATATTCAATGAAAAGCTACAAGAAATCGTGCGTTAATGTTTTTTAACCCTCCAAAAAAACAATTTTTTTTAGTCTTGTCTTTTAGGCTTGTGACGTAGTGGGAAATTTTTGTTTTTTTCTTTTGACGTCATGCGTATTTATTTCGTTAAATGAATTACTTTAAGATCTCGTGCCTTAAAGTCCTCATTTACTCTCTCTTGTTGAAATGGATATTTTTTGTATAACTAAGCAGTATGTTGTAGTGGAAAGTTTTTTGTTTTTTTTATTTGGCATATTTTTTTATCTATGGTCAGTCGGGGACCGCCTCTCAGTTTGTGTGATACACAAACTCTCTTTGTAAATCTTGTTATCTACACTTTTGCATCTGAAGCGTCATTCTACTTAGTGTCACCCGGTGCAGTTAGTTAATGGCCTTAACTTCAACCCCTATTGCTCCTTACTCCTTTTCCACGTAAAGCTTTCTTCAGCGTTTTTTTTTTTTTTTTTGATGTCACCTGATAGGTATCCGCAACCCTCACACAACGTAAACAAATCCACTGCCTTGGAAGTTTGTCCGAAAATTCGGTGACGAATACTTTAAATATATAAATTAGATATCTCAATGTTAAGCTTTCTGGAGAGTTCTATATTAGAGTGTACACATTATACAGGTTTTTATGACCCTAAAACTGCGCCATTCAGGAATGGATTTAGAACAAATTCTATAAATAAAGTAGAGAAAATATAAGGGAAAAAAATTCCCTATTTAAAAAAAAAAAATGAAATGTAGGGCCTACATTATTTTCATGGTATTTAGTGTTTGATGTGAACTAAACAAACAGAAGCGTTTTTAGCAGTGCAGTGTAACTTTACTTATGTTCGAGACACCCCCGCAAGTGTGATAAAGTGACGTCACATTTGATGCAGTGATTAGTTGCTTTAACTGAACGCATACCCTTTCCCGAGGGCCGGAAAGCAGTTCAATACTGTTGGATATTACGAAAAGCAAGTTTCCACATACATATTATGTATTATTTACTTCAACTGTAATTGTTAAAACTTTACTATATAAAACATGAAAAAAAATTTAATGATAAAACAAATAACTGGTGTATTGTCTTTAGTGAGAAAGTAAAAGTTAAGTTCCCCTTTCAGACCTTGTGGTCTCTGGGGCACTTGATGTAAAGGTCATCTGTTTCTGTGGCCTACGGTTAACGAAGGTGTCCATCACAATGACCAACGCCTTTACTTTTCCCCAACTAGTGTTAGGTACCCATTAGAGCTGGGTGGACTCAGAGGCACCCAAAGATCCCGAAATTAAAAATCCCGGACCCCGGTTTGAATGCCAAGCGCTTTACCGCTCAGCCACCGCGCCTCCCATTGTCAATAATAGTTAACAACATAACAGTGTGTAACCTAGAGAAAAGGACTAAGTAATTACAATAATTTGTTATTTCGATTTGGCAATGTTTGAAACTTGTCATAATTATGTAAACTCTTACATTTGTTACCGCTTAAAATGTGAACTACATTGTATCGACATTTACTTTGAAACCATTGAGCAAATACTTGTACACTAACATAGAGAAAGAAAAGAATTGAATCGGAACACAGCAAACTTTTTCTTGATATATATCAGTTTCCAGAACAAAGAAAGAAATGTACATTTCTACTGACCAAGCGGAACGAAAGATGGCTGCCTGGCCGTGCGGTTTGCGCAGAGCTGTCTTTAGGACTTATCGAGGGTGAGACCCTGCCCGCTCCCATCCCCCGTCGTCCTGCGGGATGTTTGGACTAGGAAGTTAATTATCTTCAACTCTAAAGGAACATCCGAAACATGTCAAACATTTTACAAAGAAATACGTCAGTACATGTCATATTTGCCAACTAAAAGGCCTAAAGACAGACACGTTCAATGATTTCAGCACAGCTTCAAACTGGTACAGACCACAAACAAACCGTCCTAGAAAGTCAACATAGACATATTTGAGCATTTGCATTATGAAAAAAAAATGATAACAACATATAAACAAAGTGCGGCCGATAGCACAAACATACTCAGTGTAAACGAAAGCCAATATATATTTATATAATATGGAAAATAAATTCGATTCTGAAACAAGTTTCTCCGGCTCAAATTGTGGGATCTTTAGGACGCCCTTGAGTTCACGCAACTTTAACCTGGCATTAATTGGAGAAAATGAAAAATTGGTCGTCGTACTTGTCACCTTTGTGAACTGTGGGTCAGAGAATCCGATGACGTTTACATCCCCTACCCTAGGTATCAAAATGTCTTGAAGAGGTTACTTGACTTTTACAGACATGCACAACTTAATTTTTTTTTATTTCTATAAGGTTCTATATTACTCACTGTCCAAAACGTGTAAAGGGGGGGGGGAGGAGTGACCATAATCCTGGCCATCAAAAAAAATGCATTTCGTTCCTTTCTATAACTGGTGACATGTCTAAACCGTTAAAAAAAGAGTTACTAGATATAAGTCACAGGCCGTGCGAGTGTGGTGTCCTGAGAGCAAAGGTATGGGATTGGGTTGTTTTATACACAGGATGCAAAACAAACAAAAAATTAAAAGAATCTGCATAAACGTGTTGCTTGACGGTATAACATTATAATGCTGACCGTTCCAACGAAGGACGTATCAACTTCATGATATATAATAGCGATCTGATTGGGGCAGTCAGAAATGGTATTTAAGACTTCTTTTTCAAGGGATACTAGATTTCACGGGCCCAAATTAGGTGTGTGGGAAGCTGTACAATGTAGACTGTTCCATTAAAGGCTACGTAAAAGGAGTATCGAGGGACAGGGGAAAATGTGATTTACCTGAATAGGATTACATGTCAAGGAATTAATAGGACTAGGAATAAAGTGACTAGTGGACTTAGTGAAAGGGATTAATTACTGGGGATAATATCTGACAAAGGATAGAATCAATTTAGATTAATTGACTAGGAAAATATCTGACAGGGGATAGAATCAATTGAGATTAATTGACTAGGAAATTATCTAATAGGGTATGTAATCAATTAAGATTAATTGACTAGGAAAATATCTATTAGGGGATAGAATCAATTGAGATTAATTGACTAAGAAATTATGTTATTGGGGATAGAATCAATATCAATTTAGATTAATTGACTAGGAAAATATCTAATAGTGGATAGAATCAATTGAGATTAATTGACTAGGAAAATATCTGATAGGGTATAGAATAAATGGAGGTTAATTGCCTGGGAATTACCTGATTGGGGAAAAAGCGATTAAGGATATATTGGCTGTGTATCCCTTGACGTGATCACTTGTGAATTGACCAAGGGATGTTACACCGTAACCTACAAGAGTCAGGAAGATCATGGCTGCCATTAACCTAGCTTGAATAAATCGCGTTGCGTTGCCGAGCTTGAAGTGAATGGTCTTTTATCTCAATTTGTTTATTTGAATGACGTGTGGCCATGTCTTGAGTTCCACTCTTGAGACAGAGAGTCAAACATGCAAAGACTTACTCCCCTCAAGTTTGTAATAGGAATCGTGCAGTGGGATTGATTTTAAGATCAACTTGAATCTGGACTTACAAAAATGAGGCTCTGATTATATACAGGTATGCAAACCTATTCAAAGTGACAGTATTTGATGTAATGACGACGTCAATGGTGGCATTAAACTTTCACATCAGCACTATTTAAAATTTGAATCGGAATCCCACACAAAAAAAAAATTGGGTCCTGGAAAAAATCACGGATAATCAAATGGAAGGAGGGATGGGGGGGGGGGGGAGATTTTGATAAATTGGACCTCGCCCATATAAAAATAAAGTTTAATAATGCCTATAATAACAAGGATGTTTAAAACACGTGACTATAAAAGTCTAAGCAAGCTACATCGAAAACGTCATAAAAATAAAAAGATTAACTACAGGTCCTTTTTTTTACATTTTTCTTTCTAAAGCTTTGATGAGCGATTCGATCTCAAAACTATCTGGTGTGGTAAGGTGCTATAAAGTAATATCTTAATCATTTGAAATAATTTAATTTTTTTCTTGATGATTTTTAACACTAAACAAAATTCTCACCCACAAATACAGTAATTGAAATATTCATTGAAGAAAATGAAAAATATTGAAATTTTAGTTTTATCTTCCGCAGGCTAAAATCCAAGAAGGTAGCAAGTACTCGAGACATTGAGGACAGGAGAGAAGAATGAAGCTCATTCACTGGATTATATTTGCAAGTGTGTTTCTGTCAGGACATTCTCAGTGTGAGTATTGAAATCAGAAAAATGTTTTTCGTTTAAATTTTACAATACCTTTTTTCGAGTCACTACTTGGAGAAACCTGGAATCTGGGCGGAACCTGGACACCGATCTCAAAATATATCTCTGAAAAAAGAACTACTAGCTCGTTGGCCACACTGGGAAAAATCTAGCTTGACTGTTATGATTATTAAAATTGGCCAGAGAACTAGATCTAGATCCAGCATCGGTTTTGAAAGGACTTTGGCGTTCTTGAACGGGCAATCGCTTTCGGGAATTTCCGAATGTCCTCATTATTGATTCAAGAGTTTAAAAAAATTAATTTTCATGAAAATTTTGCGCATCGTCTTCTAACTCTATTGTCTAAAGGTTTATCATTGGATTACTATAAATTGTAGCTTATGAGATTCTCAAAAGAGTTGAGCCCATGGCTCAACGAATTCTAGGCGTGTAAGCCTGCTTGAACAAATCGCTCTGTCTGGAAGAGGGTCCGAGTTAATGTCTATATAAAGCATTGCTATTTCCAATGTATCTGACACTCTGGACGCATGGACTAGAATACATGGCCGAAGGCCGAGCACACCGGTAACCCGCGCCCATCTTCCTATGTTTCACCAAGCTAACTGTGCAGCCATTAGTGTAACTGTTCCTTGAGGAATTATCGACAGGGACGTGGAAGCTCCCTTTCAACACTGCACCGTGCAATGGGAAAGCTCTTGAATTCCTTTAATAACTAATGAATGTTAGATTAAATACAATGGAACATTTATACCCCGCCACCACCACCCCACCCCACTTATACCCCGGATAAAGGATCCTGGCACTATGCTGCACGTGGCAGACGGTGAGAAACAATTGCTAGAGGAAGGGATCAGGCTAAATGAATAGCAAATAATCCTGTGGGAGTGTCTAGAGAAAAACAATCGCTCTATAAGTTGAATAAAAGAGGTATTGTCTTTTTAAAAAAAAATAATTTAAATGTTTTTCTTGTCTGTGTGTCTGTTTCAGCGACTTCCTGTGACGGTAAAGCTGATATTCTGCTTATTGTCGATGCTTCTGGAAGTATTGGGGCAAGCGACTTTGAAAAAATGAAACAATTCCTTGCGAACTTTGTCGTGCAATTTTCTATAGGCAAAGATTTCATCCAATTTAGTCAGATCGTCTTCAGCTCAGATAGCAAGATTTCGTTCGGTTTCAACAAATATTTAACCGGTTCTTCTTTACGAAACGTAAGTGCTTTGGCGTTGATAGGGTTTGGTAAATTGTAATCTGCTATTTTATTTACATGTCTCTTTGATGTAAAGTGCCTAAAAGTTTCCATTTGTCTGAAAGATTTAATCTTGGCGACATTAATACTGATCAGATTTCATTAAAGACTTTATATAATTTAATTGTTTTATATAATAGTATCATAACAAGAAATTACAAAATAATACTAGCCCATTATAGATTGTTGACAGGACTTTATCCTACTTCTCATTTCTTATTTCTGTATTTTGTCCTCTTCGCATCTTTTCAATTGTAACTATTCCTCTTATCAGCTTGAAAATTCTCCATTGGCAAAACCTGGAACCTAAACTAGGATCTCGAAAAAGGTTTTAACGATTTTTCTAAAAATTTGACAGTGTATGTATATCTTTGGGAAAAATTCTATATAATGACCACACAAGGAAAACCATGGGTTAGCCGTTATAATTTTTCAAATTATTATATTTGTAAAATTAAATTTGGTCTGGGGTTTATGACAATCTTTGAACACACATTCTGGCATGTATTAATCAAAGAGTTAAATAAATTAAAGAGACACTTATGAATATTTCGCGCATTGTATTTTGTATTTTGTTTTATAGACCTATCACCAAACTAGATTAGTCTATACGGTACCATAAATGTAGATTCAGTCTTCTCCTCTACATTGCTACTCTCTACTATTGCCATGTCTGGATCTGTATTACTAAACAAAAATTGCATACACTCTGGATCAATTCTTGGTTATTTAGAACGAAGTCATTGCTTCATAAAGGAAGTATTTATTATTTTAAAAAAATATAATTTAACTAGTGGACCGGCGGCGTAGCATACGCCGCTATTTTGCAGGGCCGCCATAGGCTATGCAACCTATCCGACCGCAATGGGCCCCACACTTTCATGGGAACCGCGCAAATTCTATGTGTAAATTATTAAATTAAACCATTTTATAACTTATAACAGAATTCACGTGGTCGCATGATTTACCATGAGCTCCTGGAAATCTCCTGAAATTGCTGCAAAATATATGAAAAAGTCATGGAAATCTCCGAAAATTATTAAAAATATTTTGAATACTCATACAAATCTCATGAAATATATAAACAAAAATTGTCATTTAGGGTTGTCATTCAATATGTAAAACGCCAATCCTACGGCGATAAGAAAAATGCATTTTGCATTAGCCGTAATTGTGTAATTTGGTGAATGAATAGATAGATTGAAACATGAGGCAATTGTTGCTATTGAGCGTGATCTATGTAGTAAATAAACTTTTCTTGACTTCGCTACACGCAAGGCTCGTAAAGTTTGTGTTCTAACTCTATCCGCAGAAATGTAAGATTGATCTTTCCTTTACTTCTTCTTCTCGTCCAAACTGTTGAGGGAAGAAGAAAATTATATATATAGATTCTATATTTCTTCTTTAACTGATTTTTCTCTTTGGCTATTCTATTATCCTCCTCTATTGTTTTTTCACGACATTCATTAGTCCTTATTAGCATAATATATTAGTGATGCAGTATCGGTAGGCCATAAGTGCCCATAAGCTATATCCCTTTAATAAATATATATATATATTGTTAGGCACTATTAAACACCACGTATATCGGTGGAGGTACAGAGACTGGGAAAGCCCTCAATCAAGCAAGAACGCTTGGGTTCACGTCTGCTAATGGAGCCAGAGCAGACGTCCCTAAACTCGCTCTAGTTTTCACTGACGGTCAATCAAATGATGGTAGGCATTTAATTATTAAAACAATAGAGATGTTTTTACAAATCACTCTGTCTGTCTGTCTGTCTGGAAAAAAAAGTTCTACACGTTATTTCTCCTACAACCAATCTCGGATTAAGCTGCAATTTGGAAAACCGATGTCTTTTAATTGACAAATCAATAATCAATAAAAAAAACAATTAGTTAATTAACTCTTGGTAATTTATTTTGTTTGGTTCGAACAAAGGAAAGAAATTGTTCTTGACTAATAAGGTGGTATAAGTTGAATTAGTCCCCTTTATACTTTGTAGTGAGAAAAGATTGAAACCAAAATAGATAACTATAAAACCTTCTATTTTCAAAAAGAAATTCCCTAATTTAATGGCTTTAGGGCTTAGAGTGGGGGCTAGAAGGTTTAAGACCTCGAGTTCGAATTCAGGTCGTTCACTATTTTTTCAAAATACATTTAAAAAGCAATAATCCACTTTCTCCCCCACCTTTTTAAACTGGTCCAGACAAATGATAAGAACATAACATGTTAAAACAGCTAAAGACATGGAATCACAATGAACAAAAACATTTGATACAAATATTTATTATTGTTAGTGTAGATCTATTGCAATTGCATGATTGATAGAACTGCGCTAAATTATAGCCTCAATATAAGTTTTAATTGTTTTCTAAAGTATTTTTTAAAATATTTTTATTGTGTATTTACGAGTACTGCTTCGTGTTCTACTCAGGAAACTTGACCAGTATAGAGGCTCATCTTTTGAAAGATTCAGGAGTGGTCGTTTTAGCTATAGGTATAGGAGTAGGGATAAATTACAAAGAACTGCAAAACATGGCTACAAGAGCATCGTATGTGTTTAACGTCAGTAGCTATCAGGAACTTTACAGCAGCATCGACCGTTTCTCCAACATTATTTGTAAAGGTAAGACAAGAGATGTTTACCGCACAGGCGTGACATAGTAGTTTAAGGTAGTATCTCTCTATACTCCATATATATGGGTAGTATATACGGAATCGAACCTTCTGTATCAAGTTTTTTTTACATGAGTTCAAGAAGTCAAGAAGTGCAGTTTGAACACTGGAATCTCCTGACGCCTATGAGAACATCAAACTCTCATGAGTAGCTGATAGGACAGAACTTAAATAACTTAGCAATACAATTGTTACAAATAATATTTTTTGATAAAAAATCTAAAACCATTTGCCTAAATGAGTTAAGATATGTTAATATGGTAAATAATCATCTCCCTTACTAAAATGCCTCCAGTGTTTGTTACTATTAATAGTGAATAGTTGTAAAAATGGTGTATTTTTATAAAAAAAAACTGCTTGCATAATTGATTCGGACGGACTGACAGACGAACAGACAGGCCACACAAAACTACTATCGTCTTTTTCCCTTTCGGGGGTCGCTAAAAAAGCAAAATGTACATTTACACCAGACTCATTCATATTTTACATGTGAAATGTTGATATCAGATGGTTTCTATTTAATGATTTGATTGCCAGGGGAACAAAAGAGATTTTGTGTCTTTTTGTCTTTGCTATCGGTGTCTTGTATCTCTTTTGTGATGGTGAAATCACAAAATCCTGACCCAAAGGGTGATTTTTTTAATTTTTAGAATCTTTTTAGCTTTTTATGGATGTTTGTCTCAAATAATGCAATTTGTTAAGGCGGAGAATCTTTGGATGGAGAAAACTGATAATAAAGATAAAAAAAGTGGGAGTTCATTACAAAATTAACTATTTTAGCCTAAGGACTAATCAACAGTCGTCTCCGGTGGGTAAAGAAATTATAAATGAAAATATGTTCTCTCTATTATTTTCATAGTTCAGATTGATGCAAGCAACACCAACAGTTCCCTTGTCTGTCTTGGTAAAACTGATGGGGTCTACGCCGCTTCATTGAAAGAGTGCGTTGATGGCTATTACTATTACTGTGTCAATCAAACTGCAATTCAGAGGTAGGAATATAAATTGTTCAGATACTTTTTGTCAGTCTGTTTTAGTGATGAAAATAGTTTTAAAATATATGGGTTTTTTTTTTCTTAAAATAGGCTAATTTTACACATACACAACAATAATGTTAGGAATTTTTTTTTCAAATTTTTAGGGCGACCCGTGGGTCAGTCATATTCACAAAACTTTGAGCTCCAGACTACAATATTTTCAATAAAAGTTGTCAACATGTCGTGTGTCAGTTTTATTTTATTTCATTGTATGAAGAGCCATGTTTTTACATTAATAGAAAACAAACTGGCCAATCGAAGAACACAGATTTCTATCTATATCGAATAAAAAATAAACTCAGTAAGGTAGCGTCGACTTTAAGCATCTCAATATTAAAGCCATAATAAAGATTAATTGTTATATGTTAAATGTATATGTTAACTGTTAAATGATTCATGTTAAATGTTAAATGATGCATGTTTTAAATTATTTTGCATGGATGGACATCCTTTAAAGGGAAACAAAAAATAATTGTAGTCCTTAAGAATGTCATTTAGTCATTATTATTCTCTACAGACGATGTAACACAAGTTCCTTGTATCTCGATGATAATAACCAGAGTTACACTGCACTAATGGTCTTTGACCAAGCCTCTCAAACGTGTCAGCTCACTTCCAACTCTTGTCCCAGAGGTCATCCAACTCAACTCACTGTTGCAGGTAATTCTGTTGGAGCAGATTTGGTTTTGCTTTTTAGAAGTTTACGAAAATCGCTTGTAAATCTACACGATTAACTGTAGTCTGTCAAGTATTCACCTTTCATTATGATTTCAATTTATAATAAGTAAAAAGTAAAGTTCCCTTTCAGACCTTGCGATCTATGGAGCAGATGATGTTAAGGTCATCTGTTTGTTTGGCCAATGGTTAACGAGCAGGGTGTTATGTGGCCAGCACAACGACCAACCGCCTTTACTTTCCCCAACTAAAGTCAGGTACCCAATAGAGTTGGATTGACTCAGGGGCGCCCTAAAAATCCAGAAATTCAAAATCCCAGGCGTCACCGGGATTCGAACCCAGGACCTCAGGTTCGGAAACCAAGCGCTTAACCATTCGACCACTTAGGTTTGAAATTATAAGTCCTTTATAGACAAACTGAATATGACATCGTCCCTTCCACATCTAATTACAAGTATCTTATATAATACAGACGTTACTTCAAAAAAGAAGATGATAACGTCCTAAGGGTCATGCATTTAGTCATGCATGTTAACCATTGTCATAAATTCTGCCAAGTTACTGGTTTTCCTGGCTGGCTCAGGCAACCCATTACATGCTCAAATAGCACTAGGGAAGAAGGAGCATCTGTCCTAGCCTATAGAACGAGGAATGTGCCTTTATCTTTGTCTTTCTGAGTATTTTATTAGATTTTGTTTTTGTACTTCAAGATTATGGTCCAGTATTATTGCAGTTCTTCTTTTAAACTTGAAAAGTCTTCGAGGGTTAATAAAATGGAAACTTGACACGGTTTTTCATGAAAAAGGGATCTAACGATTTTTCTAGAAAACTCTGATATCAATATCAATACTATATCTCTAACAAGATCGAGTATTCTAGTCTTTTAATGCTACTATGTCTGGATCTACCGATCTATACGAGACCTTCTATAACAATCCGTCTCGATTCCAATGTACTAGTAAATTAGCAATAGAGAGCGAAGTAGTCGCCCTTACAAAACGTTATCAACTTCATAATGGAGGCATTTTTTAAATACAAATCTTCAACATTTTCCTTCAATGTACCCCCACCAACCGTACGAGTGTCTACAATATAAAGGCGCATTTTCCTAATTATAAAGAAATACTCTACTTCAAGACTCCAGATACAGTTTAGATTACTAAGAATTAATCTACCAATCAATTCCCAATCAGTTTGAAGATTTCATTTAGAATACCACGTTAAAAGGAACTTCTCTTTATTTACATCAGCTAGATGTAAATCTTATGAACATTTAAATATTCACGCGTCAGCGCGCCAGGAAAAAAAAGCGATACAATCTCGTGGTAGATCTAATAAGAATAGTCCATTTCAAGGCATTGACGCACTGATCTATATATATGATTAGCAAGAACTTTTTTTCTTAATTAATTAATTTTTTTTTTAAATTTGGAGGGTCAAATGCGTATTTTCAGATAATAAACGTACTCACGTATTTTCGTGTCCATTTGCGTACAAAATATGCAAGATGCGTACTTGTAGGCAACTCTGCACTAGTATAAGAGAGTCGTTGAATTTAAAGAGATAATAAAACTTTAGCCGGTGCAAGGCTGCAATAAGCCTGGCTGTCAAAGCGAGTGGGGCTTGTTCCAAATTGATTGCGTTACTTTTTTAATACCACGTTTTTCAACTTTTCTTTCTAAAATCAATATAGGATTCGATTCTATATTTGCTGTAATGTATTCTCTGCTTGAATATAATGAGACTGATAATTCCAAGATGATATACTCCTGCAATTACATAACGAAATTAAGCTTACTAGACATGGTCAGTACAAACTGACCAAAGGCAGCTACAATGCTTCACAATTAGGGACAGTCAGTCAATGGTCAGTGAAACTAATTAAAGTGCATTAACTCGTTCTCTCCGTAATTATTTACCACATTCTAGTGGAATCAACGTTTGTATCGTCAGTTAGGAGAGAAAGAGTTAACCAATGAGAAAGATAAAGCGAAAAGTTCTATTTAAAAAATTCGTTACTAGTTTAACAAACTCAACAGACCTCTTCCAGGCTTTTCAATGTTTAGAGGCTTAACTCTACTAAGACAATACTAAGTCTACTAAGACAATACTAAGTCTACTAAGACAATACTAAGTCTACTAAGACAATACTAAGTCTACTAAGACAATACTAAGTTTACTAAGACAATACTAAGTCTACTAAGACAATACTAAGTCTACTAAGATAATACTAAGTCTACTAAGATAATACTAAGTCTACAAAGACAATATGCAGGCAGCACAAAAACTGTCACATCTTTTCATTCAATAAACAGCCAAAAATAGTAATAAGTTTTTTGAAGTTTAAAGAAACTCATTAAATGATTATTTCCAAAGTAATGTACGTTGTCCTACCTTCAAGACAAAATCTCTCCTTATTAGACAATTTTTATGTTGTTTTTTCTTTGATAAAAGGGAAAAATTATGTATGCTGGCTTTCTCGTTACTCAATTTTTTTATTGTATTTATATTTGGCCAGATATTTGCGATGAATGCCAATACAACGGAGGGTTTGGCTACGACACTGATCCCGACTACTGCGACACCTTCTACCAGTGCATTCCAGACTTAAAACCCATCAAGAAGCTTTGTCCTGCAGGGACATTCTGGGACGGCGACCGCTGCAACTTCATTGATGCTGTTAAATGTTATAAAGGTGTTAGCTTGATCAAAGTTTTTTTAAGGATTATTTAATTAATCTAATAATTAATAATATAATAACATACTGGCAGAGGCGTAGTGAGTGAGGCAAGGGGGCACGATGCCACGGGCGCTAATCTCAGGGAGGCGCCACACACAGAAAGGCGCCTATATATACTTATGGTATATGGGGGAGGGGAGCGTCAATAAAGTATCTTGCCCCGAGCGCATGTTTTGCTCACTACGCCTCTGCATAAATGTTAATATTTCCTCTCTTAATAAAGGCACAGTTAACCATTTTAAAGGTTGCTTATGAATATGTTGAGAACTAGATGGACCTAAAGAACTATACATATCTGTGTCTGTTACAGCTGTCTGTACATCAGCTACACAGGGCGTCACCTACCCCAGCGGCAGATGCTGTAACAAGTATTACGAGTGTTACAATAGTAAACTGTACGAGAGGCTTTGCCCAACAGGTAAAATATAAAGTTACTATTAATTTGTCACGTGTATGTGTATTTAATGAATGCCTAATTTCACAGACCATTAATATATGCAGGGCCGAATTTGAAAGAGGGCAGGTGGAGCCTCCAAAAGAAGAGGACCTCCACAAAAGGGATAAAAATATATCTAAATGTCGACGGCTCAAAAACTTTTAATAATTTTTTTCGCATTATTAGATCTGATTAAGAAGTGTACGCTTGTAGGCTACAAACAAGTTGTAGCATGCTCAGAATATGTAAATACAGCTCCGGATTAACGACAGTGTGTCTACCAAGAGCCTTACCCTCTATCACCTCAAAAATATTTACAACTTTTAACTTTGATAAGAAAAGTGACGATTCTATTGACAGGGACGTCTCTTTCTTCTACAATGAAACAGTTTGCACTGGTATATATATTTTCACCCAAACGTGTAGCTTTGGTAAAGCTTTCGAAAAAATGTAGGGGCCTCCGAAAACAAATCTTGCCCCGGGGTCTCCACCTACCTAAATCCAGCCCTGAATATATGTAGCTACAATAAATAAAGTAGTGGAATGTATAGAAATTAGTTTGAGAGCGTAGACATTTTTTGTATCAGATTAAGAAGTTGTCTGCGTGGGAGTGAGATTTAATTCCTTAAAACGGCTTAAGTCCAACAACTCCATTAGGCTGCTGTCATTGGAAAACTGGTAGTTGTATTTGCTATATAGTCTTCTAGTTAACCGCCGGTTACAAAAACAAACCATCCTCACATCTTCTTCATGCTCAGCAAAGTTGGAAAGGGAAACTTTATAAACTACTTAATTTTTTTCTTGGACTCAAAAACTCAAAAATTAAAAGAAAACTTAACTATATAAAATTTAATGACTATTTTTTCTTAACAGCGAAATAAGATTAAAGAAAATAAGCTCCAATCCAGTAGGAAGAGGATATTTCTTCCATCCAAACATACAACCATCAGACCATTTTATGATTATCTGTGAAAAATAAAACATCCGTCTTTCAATGAACAATAACATCTTTGTTTTATTTTTTTTTGGCTACAAAATCTTCAAAGAATGATTCCAAATATAAACTAGTAAATTTAAGGAATACATAAGACGTAATGAAATTGTTGATTGCATCTCTGATCATTCTTCTTTCCCCTACCTCTCCATAGATCAGTTCTACGATTCTGTTTCGAGACGGTGCGGTCCAGCCCCTAATAAAAATGCTACATGTGAAAGTCTGGGAAGATTTGAGTGTGACGTCAACAGATACCTAGGTAAGCATGACGTCAACAATTTTCGTTAGTCAATAGTTTCCTAGGTAAGTGTGACGTCAACAGTTGCGTAGATGAATGCGACGTTAACCGATTCGTAGGCTATTATGACGTCAACAGACTAGTTAGTAATTGTAGCGTCAACAATAAATACGTAAGTGTGACGTCAACAGATTCGTAGTCGATTATAACGTCAACATATTCGTAGGTAAGTGTGACGTCAACAGATTAAAAGTTAAATATCGCGTCAATAGATTCTTAGGTTAGTGTGACGTCAACAGGTTGGTAGATTAGTGCCGGAGGAATTCCAGCTTCCCGTCGCCTCAGCGTGGCCCTCCGGTGGAAACGTCTAGTGGGTGGAAACTAGATAGGCTAAGTACGAGTAGCGAACCAGGCCCGGCCGGGCTTCCCTGGGTTAGCTTTTTTTTTTTTTTCTCTCACTCGGGGTTGGGATGGAAAGAACGCCCGGAACCTAGTCCAAAAAGTCCACCACGCCGTTCCACAAGGGGGCCGTCATCAGACCCGTGGCTCTAGTGGCGGTCCTTGCACGGAATCGTGGCGGTTACAGTATAGGGATATGAAACAAGCTCCGCGCAGTTAGCACTGTTCTCGGCCACTTATAGCGAGTGGGACCCAGGAACGGGGACGGTGCGGCCCAGTCAACTGATATGGCCGCCTACCGTTGGGAGCCCTCAGACAGGACAGGGGTGAAGAGCCCCATGTCCAGGCCTGGTGGTTGGATAAAAACCTTTCTAACCATCAACGGGATAATGGCGCCTACGGCGCCGACGCCCTACTGGAATTCACTGAAGGTAGATTAGTGTGACAATAAGACCTCGAAGTAAACACTTGATGATTCAAATCGCGATATCTAAATCAAGGTATTAAATAAATTAACATTTTTTATACAAGAAGAATACATCGGTTACAGAGATATGGAATTTAAAATGCAATGAAAAATTAAAACTAAAAGACCAACTCAGTTAGGAAATGCAAATTCCTCACGTTTTTGATCTATTTCTAGATTACGTTATTTGGACTCCTGTTTCGATTTCATTGTGTTAACAGAGTTTAATTAACCTCTCTATTAGTAGTTACTATAACAAAAACATTTTGAATGCTGTACAGTTAATAGCCGTTTTCGTTGTATTTTTCGTTAACGACAGAAGCAATACTACATGTATTTATCAACATTCAAATACTTCTAGTTTCCACTTAAAAACTTGAATGAAGGGGCTACAAAAAGTTTGTTATTACGGACACTTTGTCTTAACATTCTGTAATGCAGAAACAAAACGTTTATTTTTATTTCGTCGGGTAGACAACTCCTGATTATATTGAAGCATGACCATTTATTTGTGTAACGATTACGTCCCTTACAGTTTTAAAAAATTGTACTTTGTTATTTTGCTCTGTTCTTTGGCGTAGATTAATTCAACTATTTTAGTTTTACAACTAGGGCGTAACATACTTAGATAGTCAATTATATTTTATCATTTTAACATATTGATAAATATTTTCAGGTCTACCCTCTTGCAATGGTTACGCCCCTGATCCCTTCGGTAACCCCTGCAAGTAAGCACTATATGATTTTACTTTAATAAGAATACAAAAATAAAGAAAACATTCAACAATAGTTCTAGTATGTGGGATAGACACTACAGCCAGATCAGAATTAAAAGTCTGTATTTTAATTTCCTTTTTAGTGCTCCATGTATTGACTACAAAATGTCTAGACTTTGAAAGAGACGATATTGTTAGTATCTAATGGTCTCTTCGTGTTTTATTAGTTGAAAAAGTCTTATCTTATCTTATATAATACAGACGTTACTTCAAAAAAGAAGATGATTACGTCCTACGCGTCATGCATTTAGTCATGCATATTAACCAATGACTTAAATTCTGCCAAGTCACTGGTTTTCCTGGCTAACTCAGGCAATCCATTCCATGCTCTAATAGCACTAGGAAAGAAGGAGTATTTGTACAAATTTGTCCTAGCATATGGGACGAGGATTGTGCCTTTATCTTTGTGTCTTTCAGAGTATTTTATTAAATTTTGTTTTTGTATTTGAAGATTATGGTTCAGTGTTTTATGTATAATTGCTACTTTACTTTTGAGTCTTCTGTCCTGAAGGCTTTCTAAATTTAGTGATTTTACTATAGGTGTTACTCTAGTCAAATGTGAATATTCATTTGTTATGAATCTCACTGCTCTATTTTATATTAGAAATTAGTTACTATATAGAAAGACATTAGTGTGTAACATCTAATTTGTAATAAAAACACAACTAAACAATGTCATTGTGACTAATATGTAGGTCAGATGCATTTGGTATGATTCACTGATTCCCATATTATGTAAATAGTTTGCTTCTTTTTTTTTTCTTTTATTGGATGTTTGCTAAAGGTCATTTTTTATTACATATTCCAAACATCCCATCCAAACTGTATATCTAAGCAAATGTTTGTACGACTTGTTTAAAAATATTTATTAAAATTAATTCCACTTATTTTATATAATAATTTATCTAGAAATTTGAAGTAATTTTCTGAATTCTATGACATTTTCTTTGTATTAAAAAAAATCACTTGTCTCCCTTAGGTATCAATTCAATGGCTATTCATTTCAAGTAGCAGCAGGCACAGTATGGAGTCAAAAGGTCTGCTCACTTGTTCCAGACTATACGAGAGCCTGTGTCGTTATGAGCAACGAGAGAGCCTTTGAACGTAACCTTTTTTTTTTCCTCATTTCTAAATAATTTGTCATAAATATATACCAGGGGTCGGCAAATTACGGTGGCGGGTCACATGTGGCCCTCGATAAAAATAGGTTTCGCAATCCTGTAATATACAAAACTCATTATAAAGGTTGAAAGATTTATTCGGAATACACAGTTTGTATCTTCAACAATCAAGACGATAAAAGGAGCTGGAAAAGAAAATTCTTTACAACCTTCACCCGGCCTGACCTTTACACTCGAAAACTCATCCGCGGACGATGACCTTGATATCATAACAAGTCCAATCACTACGGAAGAGGCTTCCGAGCCTATCGCGCTTCTAAAAATACTAAGGCACCTGGTCTGGATATCAGCAATGCTAAAATACAGAGGACAATACAGGGCTGATAGAAGGATTTATTTCCTAAATCTGTGCTGGCAAAATTCCGGAGTCTCTGAAGACTGGCAAAAAGAAATGAGGATAAAGCTCTCCTCCAAACCCCCCCCCCCCCCCCGATTAAGGCAACTTGGTGGACTGCAATGATTGGCATGGTATCACTCTCCTCTCCGTCCCTGGTAAAGTTTAAAGTACTGCTCTGGGAAATAGCACAATCTGGCAACTCGCAACAATTTGTCCAGATTCTACTACATCTTTATAGCTAATCAATATGTTGTGTCACTCCAGACGATAGAATAACAGAGTTCTTCAAAATCGAGACGGGTATTAGACAATGGACTTTGCGTGAACCAAACTAAGTGACATGGACTTTGCGCGAACCTAACTGAGGGACAAGGACTTTGCGTGAACCTAACTGAGTGACATGGACTTTTGCGGACGAGATGACGGAGATTCTCGATAGATAAAGACCTTCTAATCTTGATAAAACCAAATTATGTGTATTGTCTGCAGATCAACTAGTACCCCCGTTAACATTAACAATACAAATCCTAAAAAAAAAAAAAAAAAAAAAAAAAAAAGATATCACAATTTAGGGAGGGTTTTCACTTCCGATGGAGATGCTTATAACAAAGTTGCATGTCGGATAGGGAAAGCAGAAGCCGTTTTTTTAAAAACTACGTCACATCTGGGCAAACAAATCAATCAGTCAGAAGACCAAGATCCACCTTCAACCTAAACACCTACGATTGAAAGACATGGAACTCATCGATAAAGGTTGAAAAGGGACTAAACGTAGGCCTATCAAAGCAGCGATGGCTAAGAAGAATCTTAGGAATAATATACTGAGATCATGTCACCAATATAGAGAAGTCATCTCCTGCACGGCATTCGTCCCCTGAGTGAAATCGTGACCGAACATCGTATGAGATTCCCAGAACATATCCTTAGACATGGTGAAACACGTTTAGCAAGTTAAGTCAAAACATGGAAGCAGAAAAAAGGAAAGCTTTACCGTCGCACCTTTTTACAAGCCCTAAATCAACGGGCACCAACAGGGAAGAAGCTGTGGAAGTCGGCTATGACCGATCTCTGCGGAGAAAGCTCGTTCTAAGTCAGATATGGAAGTTAAAACGAAATAGAATCTGAAGCTAGAGTAAAACCATTTGTTTCTCAAATTCAGCGGATACTTTCCATTGTTTCGCATATATATAATATTCTATTTAGTTTATTAATTTACGTTTCTTTTACGTTTAACCCCTTTAACTCGTTCTCTCCGTAATTATTTACCAGATTCTGGTGGAATCAACGCTGGTATTGACAGTTAGGAGAGAAAGAGTTAAAGAACCGTTTTAATTTTTCGTTAACGAATATTACATTGCTACATATAATTGGATGGAGCCTGGTGGTAAAGCGCTAAGCTTCCAATCCGAGGGGTCTCGGTGGAGTCTGGGATTTTGATATTTTTTTTAGGACGCCCCTGAGTCCACTCAACTTTAATGGGTACCTGACATTTGTATGTGAATGTAAAGGTAAACGGTCGTTATGCTGGCCACATGAAATCCTCGTGACCTTTACACTATCTGCTGTCTAGGTCTGAATGGATTACTTTACTTTACTTCATATATTTACATGCATATGAGTTATCTTTATTTTCCAGTAACTAATGGTACCTGTAACGCAAACTTCCTGGCGTCCTACAACAGCGGTTCTAAAGCTGTTTTCAGTGAGAGGGCTGGCACCAACATTGACATCGCTACCACCCAACAGGAAGTTCTGCTGACCAACAACGCCTTGACCTTCACCGCCTCCATGGTCAGCCCATATTTATACTACTACTTTTTTAACAACAAAGATATGGGTATCGACACTGCCTTCAGAGTCAGATTCAGCGTCCAGGTTAGTAAAATATTATTATTATAGCTTTTATATAGCTCTACTTTCATGCTTATAGGATTTCTAAGTTAATAATAAATATAATGTAATTTACAAAGCGCCTAACACAAACAAAATGTAGGATAAAGTTATCAACTCGAAATGTAAAGCATAGCTGCACAAATAGTAGCTCTACAATAAACATAAAAGGGAGACTATACATCCTATTAGTAAACTAAAATAACTAGGAAACCAGCAAGAGAAAAAAAATGGCAATGAAGGCTATGCATCCTTACAAAGCCATGACAATGTTGCTAATATATTGGCTTTGTGATTTTATGATGTTTTTCGAAATTCTATAATACCATTAATGAATATGCGTTGATACAGACACAAATTAACTTCGCGATTAACTCCTCAGGGCGGTCAAGATGGTAGAACCTACGATATCCTGTCGAACAGCTACTGCTCCCTGTGTCCAGACACCATCAAATTCACAGTCTACCAATCCAGCGCCAACAGCTACGTTGTGACAGCCACATTCTTGACCACTGAGAGATTTACAGTGGAGACATCAACCACCATCAGCCATGTCGTAAGTAGTCTAGAATCTAGATAAATGGAAATCCCAAAGTTCAAAATCCGTGTACATACCTCTAAAGAAATGCATATATTTTAGCTCACCAAATAAAAAGACTGCCTTGGCATACGTTTGTCTCCCATACGGGATTCGTGCCTGTCCAGCGTAACTGTCGGACCATAAGAAGTCCCTTAATACTGTTCATACCGACGGACATCGCTGTTTGTATAGCGGACTTGCCAACGTTTGTCCATAATGGAGCGCTAGCATCTTTGGTGAAAGCGCTCAAGATGTCTTAGTTGCTTGCTGTATAGTGTCCATGTCTCAGAGCCATATAGAAGAATTGAGAGAACCACCGCCTGGTATGCATTGATTATTGTAGGCAGGGGGAGCGATTTGTTCCGCCAAATTCTCGCCTGCCATATTACCCATAAAGATAGTCCTCCTCCCACTTCTGCCCCCCCCCCCTCGGTTGATGCTGGTGGAGCTAACCATATCACTAATCTTTTAGCTTGTAATAGCCAGTAAGGAGGTGGTGGGGTATATTTACCTAGACCCAACTGTATATTTTACAAATTAAATTTACTTTTAATTAAACAAATTTAGGTATTTACGTAAATCTATTGAGTACTAGACCTCTTTCATGCATATCTAAGTAAGTAAGTAAATCTATTGAGTACTAGACCTCTTTCATGCATATCTAAGTAAGTAAATCTATTGAGTACTAGACCTCTTTCATGCATATCTAAGTAAGTAAATCTATTTAGTACTAGACCTCTTTCATGCATATCTAAGTAAGTAAATCTATTTAGTACTAGACCTCTTTCATGCATATCTAAGTAAGTAAATCTATTTAGTGCTAGACCTCTTTCATGCATATCTAAGTAAGTAAAAGCACAGTTCCTCTTTCAGACCTTGTGTGATCTAAAGGGCAGATGATGTAAAGGTCATTTGTTTCTGTGACCTACGGTTAACGAGGGTGTCGTGTGGCCAGCATAACGACCAACCGCCCTACGTTTCCCCAACTAGTGTCAGGTACCCATTAGAGCTGGGTGGACTCAGAGGCGGCCAAAGATCCCAAAATTGAAAATCAGTCTTCACCAGGATTCACTTCGGTAGCCAAGCACTTTATCGTTCAACCACTGCGCCACCTATGCATATCTAAGGCCATGTTTATATTAGGAGATGGCAGGTAACAAGATCTAGAATCTTCTAGATTAACAGTTCGAATTTGAAATAAACTAGGGGTAATTTATCTTTTATTCCTAGTTGTAAGCTTTATGTGTCATAGAGTATTACATAATTAAATAAAATTTAATTGTTATAACGCTGTAGCTTTAGCACTAACTGAACAAAATCTGTTCAATAGTAATAAGGCTTGTCTTCGAGTCCGAAGATGAGTGAGGAATACATTATTTCCCGTGAATGCGCAGCCCCAACTGTGACCTACATATTTTGCCGCAAGCTGGGCAAGCATAACCATTGTCTGCAGGTGGTCGATTAAGATTTACTTTTCGTCGTCTGCGTTTGATGTCAATTTAAAACTTAAATCAAGAAAGTTCTTATCTTATAATTAAATTAAACAGAATCCCAGCAACCTCCTGGAGATGACTGTTGTCTATAGCGACACTTCCGTGTACGGTAAACTATATGAAGTGAACACGGCAAACACTGCAGTCATGACAGTTGACTTCGCCAGAGTTGGCAAGACCGCAGGAGGTAATTTTCTTAGATCACTAATAATTAGACACAAGACACTCTAGCAAAAGTTTAAGTCAATTAGTTTGATTACACATTTGCTATTTTGATAATTTTTCAATTAGTTAATGAGTTCTTAGATAAATCGAAGTTATTATTTTTGTTTTGATTACAGTTCACATTGCTACCAATAAATGCGGTATCCAGCTTGGTAGAGGGGCTAACAATCACTTTGTTGGTATCATTGATGAAGTAAGTCGATTAAACGTGTAGATTATATTATACTCTATTTATTAATGAGCGCTTTGAAAAAAAAACACAATATACGTTGTATGCGCAATTACTTACTTAGATTTGGTTCTCCCGCGCAATTCAACGCATTGGGCGGCAACCTGTCTCCATAAAGATCTGTCATTGGCAATGTCTGAAGCTTCCTCCCACCTGGTGTCCACTGTTCTGAGGTCCTCCATGAAAGTGTGACGCAAAGTTATACGAGGACGTCCCTGTTTGCGCTTTCCTCGTATTTGCCTCTATGTCATCGCAACTCTTGGTATGCGTAGTTCATTTTGTTATTATGCTCTATAAGAACACAATAAAAAGAACAAAAAAACAAGCAAAATATTTGTTTAATCCTAAAAAAAAAAAACTTATCTAAGGGAAAAAACTCGGCACTTACAACTATCTCCCAATAATGTAGAAGTTATGTCCCTTTTTGATATCAAACAATATATTTACTTACCAATAATTAATTGACATATTAATGGTTAATTTTTTAAAAATCGATTCAGGTTTTATTAGGTACGATTAATGTTTAATGCACCAATTAGATCTGAGAACGGGTGTGGGAGAAATAAGGTATTCAATTAGATAAGGAATGAAACGCTATATCTTTAGCCGTATCTGTAAATACTGAAGGAAACAATTTCCCTTGTCGGTATAAAACAAAAAAAAATTACCAGTCATTAATTAACTGATCAGTTAAATTATTTTTTTTTCATTTCTAGAATAATTATGCAAAAGTTTTAACAAGATCCAATAATGGTTGTGGGGGAAATAACGTGTACAAAGTTTCTATCAGACAGACAGACAGACAGACAGAGTTGATAGAGGTTATGTAAAAATAATGTTAAAATCTCAAACTGTTCAAATACATTTCAATATGTAGAACTTAAACATTTTTCCTAAATCTAATGAACAAATGGTGGGTTCATCTCTGCTGAGAAAGGAGCGAGTTCCAAACCTTTGTTCCGTGTAGTGAACATGACTTCAACCTGTAAGTTAGGATTGGAAAACGCGGAAAAGCAAAAAAAGGACCATTGGGCTCTCTCCAGGTTTCTGCTCCATAAATTAGTATTGGCTTAACAATGGTGTTAAGGAGCCTACAATATGCCCAGAGTGTACGTTTAGGGCAGCAGGACGTAGGAATGTCTCGTGTGCGTCAAGTGCTTGACGACTTTTTCTATATGTAACTAATAAATGTTGAGTGTATGTCAAAGTCAAATATATCACAAATGCGATGAAGCGTGTATACTAATAATGTTTGTGGGTCTCTCTTGTATTTCTTTCTTTTTTTGTTTTCCTTCCACAGTTCGCTATTTACGAGAAATGTTTAAATATCAATCAAGTCTTCCGACCATAGAACATCACGCTGACAGACACAATTCGATATAAATCCAGAGGATTTCTATCTAGCTGTCACAAGAAGAAAGAGCAATGCGACGAAAATATTGATAGAGAAAATAGAAAAAATAAAACCATTTCATCGTTTGTCATGTCTTTGTGTGATTTCAATACATGGAATTCTTAATGCTTTTGAAATTTACGGAAAGTCCCAGAGCTTATCCAACTCTAAATGATCCCGAATTTAGATTACAAAAAATGCAGTTGGTTATTGTGCTGGCCACATGGTACCTTTTTTCCTCTTTGGCCTAAGAAGCAGGCGAGCTGTCATTATCGGCACCATTTCTTTTGGTGTGATGGGGGGGGGGGGGAGTTGGTGGGTTTCATGCTTCTTTTTTTGTGCCGTTTTTTTTTATTTTAGTTAAAGTTAGCATACTATTTTATATTAATAATAATACAATATATATATATATATATCACCATAGGAGGTCCTAAGAGTCAACCAACCACCTTTCATACAGGAATAGACGAATTTCGACTGAAATAAAATGGAATTGAAATAAACAACATCTTGAGTTTATTGATATAACCTAAGGTCCTGGGTTCGAATCCCGGTGAAGACTGGGATTTCGAATTTCGGGATTTTTAGGGCGCCCCTGAGTCCACCCAACTCTAATGGGTACCTGACTTTAGTTGGGGTAAGTAAAGGCGGTTGGTCGTTGTGCTGGCCACATAACACCCTGCTTGTTAACCGTTGGCCAAAGAAACAGTTAACCCTAACATCATCTGCCCCATAGATCTCAAGATCTGAAAGGAAAACTTTACTTTTCTTTTACTTTTATTGATTCAAAAAAGAAAAAATATGCTTTGTCAAGGACATCGCAAAATCATTCTCACAATATTAGAAAACCTGAAAGTGAAAAAAAAAGAACAAAATATTAAAACCTAACTTTGGAGAGTGAGCGACTAGGAAACTAAAATAACAATATTCCCTGTTGTTCTATCAACCGAAGGGATACTGACAATTGACCTCACAGATATATTGGAGCCTCTTTAAGAAAACTCTTGCTATCTGTCAGAGAACGAACTACTGCAGACCTCCCACATCAAATTACTCCATGAATACGACGAAGAGAAGTACAGAGGTCTTTGATTCAACTAACGAATTTCAATCCTGGCGTGATAAAGAAAGAATATCACTTCATATCTATAACAATAATAGCTGTAACGATATATAGTTAGAAATAAGAACATTTAAGATCATAACAACTTTAATCAGCCATCTTGGCTACCAGAGTAGTCTTTCCTACGAATGAGCATAGCTCTTCCTACTATATAGCCTACAGTATGCCTAAAAGGGGGGTAATATTCAATATTATGTGAGTTACTGAAAGGTGCATAACATTCCATCAATATCTATAATACTAATAAAAATGATCAAACTCTGGAATCATTCATCCCGATGATAAGTCTCACATAATTTACAAGAAGCAAGAATCTTTCCGTGTATGTTTAGGGCCGCATAGACGCTTGTGAGGTGAATTGTCACCAAGATGACAACATCTCTTCAGCTGATAATACGATTAGCTTAATTTCTATTATTACTCCGTGCTCTAGCTAAATTTATATTATTATTTTGTACTTTAAAATTATAGCAGTTAAACTAAAGTTTTCCCAGTGTGGACAGACAGACAGACAGAGTTATTATAAGCTTTGTAATAAAAAAAAACAATAAAAGTCTAGTCTTAATACATAACACAAGGGATGGAGCACCCATAGCTTGTAATGACCTGATAGAATTAATGAATCTGGTCATTAATCCTTTGACACAGGGGGCTGAGTGGCTGAGTGGTTAAGAGCTTGGCTTCCGAAACTGGAGTGCCTTGGTTCAAATCTCGGTGAAGATTGGGATTTTGAGTGGTTAAGAGCTTGGCTTCCGAAACTGGAGTGCCTTGGTTCAAATCTCGGTGAAGATTGGGATTTTAATTTTTTTTATTTTTAAGGCGCCCCTGAGTCCACCCAACTCTAATAGGTACCTGACTTTAGTTGGGTGAAGTAAAGGAGGGCGGTAAATTGTGTTGGTCACATGACACCCTGCTTGGTAACCGAGATTGCTAAGGGGAACTTAACTTTACTTTTTACAAAGCTATTAACAACTCAAACTGTCTGTCTTTCTAGAATTTTTTAAAAATTATTTCCCATTCTCGGATCTAGCTTAGACTTAGCACAATTATTCATTGAACCTGACAAGACATGAACCAATTTAAAAAAATTACTAATTAGCTAATAAATGGATGGTTATTAATTATTTAGGGGAATAAATGCTACTTAATGAGAGATGTTGATGTTTATATGGATTTAGTTCCATTATTAGGATTGGAAAAGTCAAACCATCCACTTCCCATTCTTGTTAGACGTTGAAATTTGGCATACTTTTTCATAGTCAATGACAATACACGAATCAATTCAAAAAGTAAGTAATTAGCTAATTATTTAGTACTAATGAATTAATTTTCTTTTATGTAGCAACAAGGGAGCTAAATCCTGTAGTTTTAGTAAATGACAGTAATTAGCGGTTCTTTACCTAAGATAAGTTTTGTTTTCAAAAAGTATTCTTTCTTTCTATTTATACACTTCTCATCATGACGTCATTAATTTTCTGTCCAAAGATTGATAGTTCAACAATTTTTGTTAAGTGACCATAAAGACCCGCCTTCCTCCATTAAACATATACCGCATTCTAGTAATGTCATCACTCATTATGGGTCATGTACTTCAGCCACAGACGATTTCGGGGTTGTCCGCGTTGCCAGCAGGTCATCCATGCCTCTGGCTTTGTCCCTCTGGCTTTGTCCCTCTGGCTTTGTCCCTCTGGCTTTGTCCCTCTGGCTTTGTCCCTCTGGCTTTGTCCCTCTGGCTTTGTCCCTCTGGCTTTGTTCCTGCAGGTGTCGCCCCTGGCTTGAGCAAACATTGATAGCAGTAGATACGAGGGTGTCGGTAGATAAAAGACATGTTTGTTTTACGTTGGTATGGGCATGTCATTCTTACCTCAAGGGGTAGCGTCCAAAGACAAACTAAAGTAAAAACGTAACCCGCCTTCGGTCATTGATGCATGAGGCGTTGACTACGTAGTCATCTATGCATCAAAGCCTCTAGCTTTGTCCCTCTCGATTTGTTCCTAAACGTGTCGCCTCTGGCGTAAACAAACATTAATAGCAGTAGAAACATTGTGTCGGTAGAGAAAAGTAGTTTTCAGAAAGCTTCTATTAGCTCACTCCGTCTGTCTGTTTAGAAAACATTGTGTACACGTTATACCCCCCAATTGTAGTTGAACATGTCAGTCTTAGCTCAAGTGATGGAATCATAGGTTACTCCAAAGACAACGATGAATAAAATCCACAACACTTTGCTCCATGAGAAGACACCACAGCAATTTCAATATTTAATTAATTTAATTTATCGGAAGTAGAAATGAAAGGAACAGATTATGTTGAACTGGTCACCTCGAAAGAATGCCAAAAGAAAAGAAGAGCACAAATTGTCACCGGCCCCAAAGCTAGACCACGATGTCGGTGGCTTGATGATGTAGAGGCGAATTTACAAAGGCTTAAAGTCCGGGCATGGAGACGTAAAGCCCAGAATATATCAGAATGGAGAATTGTGCAGAAGCAGGCAGGGCCCTCCATGGGCTGTAGCGCCACTGGGATGGATAGATAATTGTTGAATTATTAAAAATTGAAAGTAATATATTAAATATTCATTAATATTACAATTTTATTAACAAGATTACAAAGACAGTTTGTGTGGAAACACAAACTCAAAATCGGTGCCCGAAGCGGTCCACCCAAGCAGGTAAAAAGGCAGGTTTCAATATTTGTAGAAAGAACATCAGAAAGAAAGTATATCAAAGACAAATGACAGAGAATGGAGAAAGAAGGTTGACAGATCTTGGGTGGTGCCACAGCGGTTGGATGTGAACCTAGCCTACCTGATGTCTTATAATGAGACTACATGTTATGAAGTTGATCACGCTATAATATGAAAAACTACTCATTTATTGTTGTTTTAAACTATGTCCAACTTATATGCATACTAAATAGATATTTTCTATTTAAAAAAAAATAAAAAATTGTGTATAAATATAGTAGTTAATATAACAGAACTTACATAACTTAGCAATACAAATGTAAAAAAAAAGGAAATGTTTAGACTAAACATCTACAACTGTTTTCATAAATGTGTTAATTATGTGATATTGCTAATCTTCCCTCACTAAAGTGTTTCCAGTGTTTCTTACTATTAACAGTGAATAGTTGTAAAAGTGGTGCATTTTTATGAAAAAACTGCTTGCATAAGTGATTTAAAAAATGAGATTTTTCGCTTTCAGAAAAGAAAAATGTAGCCGTTGCATCAGAACTTGGAATGGTCTAAAATATTGTGATGTCGGAATTTCACTATCTTTTCTAGTTTACAAGATCTAAACGGGATGGACGGACATTCCACACAAAACTAATAGCGTCTTTTCCCCTTTCGGGGGACGCTAAAAATTGATTAAAATTCTATTTCCCATTTTAGAAAATGTAATCTAAATCTTAGCGTTATTTTAAGATTTAATTACTGCATCCTTTTCAATACATTTGAAGTGTTTTTATTTATTTACCTTATTCCCCAAATTAACTTTGATGTCATTTGGAACGTATTCGCTTTTAAAAAGCAGTTATAAAGAAAACGAGGAGAACGTCCTGAATTCGAACTCATGGCTCGAGCTCCTCAAGCTTACATATTGATTACTATTAATGTGAGGGTTCCCGGTCATTTCATCCCTGGTCATTTCATCCAATGGTCATTTCATCCCCATTCACTTTATCCCCGGTCATTTCATCCCCAGTCACTTCATCCATGATCACTTCATCCCCTGGTCATTTCATCACCTGGTCATTTCATTTCCTGGTCATTTCATTTCCTGGTCATTTCATCTCTTGATCACTTCATCTCCTGGTCATTTCATCTCCTGATCACTTCATCCCCTGGTCATTTCATCCCCCTGTCATTTCATCCTTTAATCCATCAAATAATTGTAAAAAGTATGATAGGTACAATATCTGATATATTTACATGACAAAAGAGAATTAGACATTAATAAATAAGAATAGAATAGAATGTCATTAAAAATCTAAAAATGTAACATCTATACACATAAAACTAATGTAAACATTGTTTTTGGGTGCTAATTGAAATCAAGATAGGCTTTTGGTAGTAAGTACACCTTGGCCTTTGATCATGACATCACACAATATGCGCAGAATAAACATAACTATAGAAATGAAACTTAATACAAACCCCGCATTACAATGTATCTACAGTATTGAAATATATTCTTTGAGTAGCATAAAGAGAGAAGGGGAACACTATAAACACTATGAGGTCATGTCCAAATAGCAAACAGTTGTCTAAATTTGCATATTTATTTACTAGATGAAATGAGTGCTTAAAGGCAAACCCTTAACAGCACAATTACACAAGGACTAAGAAAAAAAATTAACTGGGGATGAAGTGACCGGGGATAAAAATCATCTGGAATGAAATGACTGTTATCGTTAGTAAGGTAACTATGGAAATAAAAAAGATTGTATAGTTATCTATTGTTTGTTACAAACTTATTTTAATGCGGCGACCTATATAGGACCTAATTCAGCTTCTTCCTCCACTTTAGTCAAGTACAATTTCTTTCCCTTGTTCGAGATATCAAACTAAATAATTATTTACAATGGTTAATTAACTAATTTTTGTAAAAATTGATTCTTCAGTTTTCAGGTAAAAGAATTTATTGTACAAATTTCAGATTAATCCGAGATTGGGAGTCAGAGAAATCACGTGAACCAACATTGTACCAGACAGACTGTCTGAGTTGAAATAAGCTTAGTAAAAAAAAAAATGTTACCTATTGTGTTTTACAGAAGTTTTTTTTGAAAGTCCGGAAAGGAGGGTGAGGTGGGACAAAGGTCGTCTTCCTGTCCTTCATCCCTATGTCTGGACTGTCCTTCATCCCTATGTCTGGACTGTCCTTCATCCCTATCTCTGGACTGTCCTTCATCCCTATGTCTGGACTGTCCTTCATCCCTATGTCTGGACTGTCCTTCATCCCTATGTCTGGACTGTCATCTTTTTTTTTTTTAGATTTTTTTTTCTTTGTTCTAGACCGGTTCACTTCCCTGAAATAATAATCCAAGAGAGTTTTACTTGATATTAAATATGATATATAATACTTATGGCGAATACAACAACTATTGAAGAATGTTATATAGGTGAATGAGTTTAAAACCATATTAAAAAAAAAACTAAAAAAGGTGGGTGGGGCTTATATTATGTTATTTTATATGTTAATTTAGATCAGCCAAGTAATTAAATTTGTAATTGATATAGAGTGACAATATAGACTAACAATAATTAATTTAAGCGATTAGAAACATTTGTTTTTATTACAAATTGTTTTTGCTTAGCGCATTTTAATGCTTTTAGCTTTCTCTATGATACATCATTTGTTAGGACCAGTTGGTAAAACGTGGAATGTAGAAAGAAATGGGTATCTGAGTAAAGGTTACCGTGATAGCTTTGACGTATTTTTAAAACTTGTAAGATTGGTAATCGACCTCGAGGACTCAAGCCTCCCCAAGCCAATGTACCATTCACCATTCGGTGCTTATTAAAATGGAATGAACTGATTGGTTTGTTTCTGTTCTTTCGTTTTTGTTGTGTGTCAGATACAAGAAACAATTGTGAAAATATTTTAACTTGATCCGAGATTATGTGTGGGAGAAATCATGTGTACAAATGTGTTAACAGACAGACAGACTGATTTCAAATAAGCTTTGTAAAAAAAAATGTGATTTGGTTTAAGAGGCTGATGTGCTTAAAGTTTAAAAAATCGTATAGTTTTACATAGCGATGCTTGCAGATTTTTAAATTTTTTTTTTACTAAAAATTAAAATACAAATGCATTCGTTTTATTTCACTTATATGTCTTATCTTATCTTATATCATATGTATTTATAGTTTAAATCCATCTCAAGTCTTAATAAATATTGTGAAATTTCTTAAATAAAGTAGATTTGTTTCATTAGAAATAAAGCTTTAGGAGTAAAAATTCTGACGAAAAATGAAAGAAGTCAATCATTACAATACATTATAGCTCTAATAAATATTCAGTAAAATAAACGAAAAGTAAAAACAAAAATTTGCAACAAAATTCTTAGAAAATTGGGTCTTTATTTTTTTTTTTTATAAACTACAAAAATAAATGCAATTATCAATACGACTTTGCGTTGTAATGAAATAAAAAAATACTACAATTAATTGGCTATCCCATCTTTCAATGTATTGTCCATTTCATTCATTCTTGTCTTTAGTTTTTGTTATGAGACTACCACTTGAGATAAGACTGGCATGGTCACTCCCAAGTAAAACCAACAATTTGTACCGACACCTTGGATCTACCACTTTCAGTGTTTGTTTAAGCCAGAGGTGACACGGACTAGAACAAAGCCAGAAGCTTTGATGACCCGACGACAAGCTGGTCAACGTCGATGTCATCGATGACCTAAAGACGGCGGTACCACGCATGAGAAATCAACCGTGACGGTGAATGATTGGCCAATGATGATATACTTGTGGAGAAATTAGGGATATGTTTAGAGTCGCTTTTTTTACTGGTCATTCAATAAAAATTGTCGGGCTATTCAGCTATTGGTCAGAAAATTACTGACGTCATGATGAGAAGTGGACATTATATAAACTGACCAGTTGCACTTATAGTGTCAATGTTTTCAATAAATCTCTGCTCGCTCAATTCTGTGTTACATATTCAGATAAGACTTAGTGTTCAATTTCCTCGGATTCACTGGTTGTCTTCAGTTGTGAATTTGTGAGTGTGTGTGTGTGTGCTATCTCTTTGTGAGTGGAAGCTTTGTTGCTCTAAATTTTAGCTTTCTGCAAAGTCTTCAAATCTCTGTTGCTCAGTACAAGCGATCTGTCAAGACATCCGAATATGGCTGCTAACATGAGTTCTTTGATTGATGATGTTCTTGAGAAGGACATCTTTGAAGAATTGAATCTCTCCGAAGTAGCAGTGCTGGGCATTGGCGCCTATGGAAAAGTCGTTCTAGCCGTCTCGAAAGACGACCCGAAAGAAAAGCTGGCACTCAAAATGTTTTCTTTAAGTGAAGATGCAGCGGATGAAGACACCAGAAAGCAGGATGAGGAAACAAAGAGAATGTTCTGTAAGGAGGTCCAGGTCATGAAAGGTCTCCACCATTGCAGCATCATGCCTCTTCTCTATTCGGTACAAGCACCACATTGTTTGGCACTGGTGATGCCAGCGTGCGAGCGTGGTGCAGTTGCTGATGCCATCACGACTCTACTCCCAAGTCAGCAGCTTAAATATATAAGACAGGTAAGCCAAAGTGTTTTAAATAACTTTGTAGGCTACTGAATTTTATTTTATTATGTCGCTATAACATTTATAGGTCTTAACATTAAATTCTTAATATTTTTACATTAAAATTACAAATTTCTTTGACTGAAAACACAAATAATTTGTAGAATGATATCAAACACCTATTTCATCTCTCATTTCATAGATTACAAGTGAAAGCCGCACTGCAAAAAAAAAAATGACCGTAAAGTGAGCTTTAAAATATGTTGATTTTATTGGAGTTGAAAAACAAATCATTTTATAAAATACATCTATTTGGAACATTTGTTTCTTTTAAATCAAGTGTCTATTAAATGGGCTAAATATGTAGGCAAGGCGTAAAATATCTTTTTAAGATTTAAACTCTACTAGTCTAGATATAGATCAGGTTTTATACAGCATTTATATATTTTGATAGGTCTATGATCTGTTGCTTAGTCTGATAACCTAATATAAAACTATGTCCTATTAAGTATTAACTAGTCTTCTTCTTCTTATATAATACAGACGTTACTTCAAAAAAGAAGATGATTACGTCCTACGCGTCATGCATTTAGTCATGCATATTATCACTCGTAGTCAGCCACCAGAGTGACGACACTCACGAATACAATATAAATAGGAATCCAGTTTTAGACCTGAACGGTTTCAGCAAACATTAATTTCAAATATGATATTGTAACTGTTACTTTTTTTAAAATAAATATATAAAAAGGGCAAATGTTTTACTTAACTATAAGCCTACACTTATTTACGCAGCTATGCCTACGTACAATTGGACACATAAGCTATACGTTTAGAACCTAAAAAATACACATATCTAGGGCAAAATACATATTAGACAAAGTACTGCTAATGTATTGCTTAGTTTTGAGGTTTTATTTAATTATCCTTTAAAATACAGACGATACTTTGAAAAAGAAGATGATTACGTCCTACACGTGTCACTAGGTCAATCTAGTCATGCAATTATAGACTGTACTGTATTGGTCCAAACTCTTCGTATGTTTGTTGTGAATTGTTTCTCTATCAGTTACATTCACATTTACAGACAATATTTAGTCTTCATTTTAATAATAGATTTACAAAATGCATAGAATATGTAAGGAAAAAAGAATTCTCAACTCAAAAAAATATGATAAGCGAGTACAATGTAGCTAACTTTATAGAGCTCTTCTATTTTGAATTCGCCAACCCTGTAATTATTATTTAATTACAAAAGTTTAGCTGTTTAATTGAACAGCTATTCTAATCACTAAAATAATCATGCTTCTTTTGTATTAAGTACATTATCTTACCTCTCTATATATTATTATATGATGGTCGGTGACTGAGCAGTGATGCGCTTGGCTTCCGAATTGGGGTTCAGGGGTTCGAATCCTAATGAAGACTGGGATTTTAAGTACGCTATCCTTTGGCGCCTCTGAATTTAAGATAAGATAATTTTTATTGATCCAATCAAATGGAAAATCAGTTTGACTACAATTCAGAAACAACCTTCACATCATCTGCCCCATAGATCGTAAGGTCTGAATGGGGGACTTTGCTTTAATTTTTATAATATTACCTAGGTTAAACGATTATCTTTTAGGCTTATCTTGATCTATCCAAAACATAGTTCCAAAGATACTATTACAAAGTTACCATTTACTTAGACATGCAGGTCGTTTTTATTTTCTCTATTGTTTGTTTATGAATTTTATTTTTTTAAATTTTTTATTTAATTTAGGAAATATGTGAATGTGATACCCTACTCTAATTAATTTCTAGTCTTAATACATATTGTGAATGTTCTTGTAATAAAATAGTTTTTTTTTCATTAGAAATAACGCTTTAAATAAAAAATTCTAAGAATGAAACAGCTAAACAATTTAAATACAGTTAAATAATAAAGACCTGTAAATTTAGATTTCTTCTATTATTTTTTTTCACTTTGCAAAACATGTAGAACTTGTTTTAGCTAATCTATATTTACGCCCTTAGAATTTTCCAAAGTCTATTCCTAGCCTCACTAACCCGAAACAACAAAACAACAACGAGGCTCTTCACATCCTAATTCCCAAACAACAAGACAAAAGGTCTATACATAAGAATAACTCATCAACCCAATGGATTTTTATATATTTAAATCTAAAGTCTTATTATAGTTCGACAGGTAGTAATTAAACACACGTAACCGAAATTCATGTAGATTAATATATAGACTGTAGCTTTTGGTGTTTTTTGTTTTTTGTTTTAGAATGTAATTAGGCTTAAATTCTAATTGAGTACAGCAATGAGTAAACTGATGCTTTGTTTTTCTACATTAATTTTATTTTAACAATACCTGTTCTTACCTTTAAAAGTCTAAGACAATATCTTTTATACCTTTAATATAAATAATCTGAACATATTAAATTCTTTATTTTGTGTGTAAACTTTAGTAATCCGACGTTTTTGATACTCCGACAGCTATCGGCCTCGTAACCGTCAGACTATCGAGAATCGATTAAGTATAACCATGGTTACGGATCATGTAAACATCTGCTCAACTACTCACCCCATCATTTTTATTTATTTTTAAATAATCCAAACAAACACAGACACCCTCTCAAAAATGTTGAACTATTTCATAAATTAGATCTACTCTAAGTTTAATTAAATAGTTCCTCTCTTTTTTTTTTTTTTTTTTTTTTTAATAGTACTAGAAATGTTATTTAATATCAAAGACATACTACCTAACCATTGAGACTACTCAAGACAGAAAAATGATACAAGTATCCTCTACCCCAGAACAATCAACACAGTATCAAATATCCCTGACCCCCAATACTTAACTACTACCTGAGTATTTTACAAGTTTTTTTTTTGTTTTTTTAAAAGGAAACCTCAGAATTTGCGCTATTCAATTTTAGCTTTATCATCATAGGAAACCTTGGGCCTTAGGCCTCTTTTCTTTTCTTTGCCTCTTTTTTGGGCCTAATGTGCCTCTTGTATGGGCCATCTTGCCTCTTTTGTGGGCTTTTTTTTTTTCCAATATGTTTTTATTTGTAAGTTCTCATAATTCACAAGTATTAAATCATAAACAATTGAAAATTGATTAACCTAAAAATACAACAATAGTAACAGAAACATTATTTAATATCAAAGACATACTACCTAACCATCCTGGCCATTGAATCCATAAAAGAGATAACAATGATACAAGTATCCTCAACCCCAGAACAATCAACACAATATCAAATATCCCTGACCCCCATCACCCCATTTCTGGAAAACTACCTGAGCATTGTACAAGCATATGAAAATCAAACTAGATAATTCCCTACCATAAAATCCATTATTTTTCTGAATGTCAATTCTAAGTGATTAGGATGAAAAACCTTATTATTATGTAGAGCTTTGAGCCAGCTAGCCCAAACAAGGTTCCTGTATTCGGAAACAATAATTAAGTTAAAGTTATGTATCATTTTATTTTTTAGTTTTGGCAGCTTGTTTAATACAATTGACAAGTTAACATTTACATAGTTGCCACAGTTTGCTTCTAATAAGTCCCTTACAGTACTTCTAACTTGAAGGAATAATGGACATTCCAAATACATAAGTTTCTCATTGTCAGCATTTTCAAGATGGCATAATATACAGGCACGGTCATTTGCTCGTCTTCTATCCATAGGGGTCATCCCAAAGATAAGTCTATAACTTATCTCTCTAGCTTTTGGTGGGATATGTTTGCTGTGTAGGTTTCTGAATGTGTCCTTGAATTCTGTCACCCCAAGAACTCTCCCCCACTTAATCCTATTCACTAGACTTTCATGTAACAGCTTTTTAAGTGTTGTGTATGATTCTATGGTTTTGTTGTGTATTAAATGTTCATTACCAGGTAAAATTCTGGAAATAGACCTGTAAAATGGATTAGTGACTGTACCAAAATAGTGAGGAGTATCATTGTGTATTGGAAGAAGACTACTTAATCTTAAACAATAATAGTAAATTGTCAAGGGAAAGTTTGTTGGGTTTCTAACTACTTGACCTACAAATTTTAGCCTTAGCGAATGTATTTTTGTTTTGACATCTTGTAAGTTTATCCCCCCATCCTCTTTGTTTTGAATGAGTGTAGTGTGCTTAATGCTCCTAATAGTGTTTTTAAATATAAAGCTTCTAATTAACTTATTCAGCTTGTTTATGAATTTAGGAGGTGGCTCTGTAATGTTAGCTAAATAGACAATCTTTGGAATGACCAAACTATTTATCAATACAGCTCTACCAAATATTGTAGAACCTGTGTGCTTATAAAGTTTTATCAAGTTTGAGGTTTTGACAAAAATATTCTCCCACTGGTCTTTACAATAGAATAAAGGAGTACAGGTATAGACAGTACCACAAATCTTGATTTTATCTACAATTTTGAAAGCGCAATTCTCTTTGAATTTCCATTTCCCTCGTTCCATCCAATACTAGAATACTGTGGTAAAAATTTATATAAAAATAAATCACAATAAATATTAAAACGGTTTCCTTCTTTTGAATAATATTCTTGAACACTATAAAACAAAAAAACCATTAATAGCTGTTTACTTATAAAAAATGTTTGACTATTTTCCATTCTATATGTTTTAGCTGTGTCAGGCCATACACTACCTTCATGAGAAAAACACGGTCCATCTTGATATCAAAGCAAACAACATTCTGATTGACGACGACGACAACATTCTTCTCTCAGACTTTGGCTTCTCTCGAGTTCTTCCAAACAAGCATGTGGAAATCTTTGTAGAGCTCGGAACCGAGTATTACAGAGCCCCAGAAACATACTCTGATGAAAGAGTCAATCCTTTCAAGGTATTGCATTAAAATGTGCTCATATTTTGTTTTTAAATTGCTTTTATATTGCGAATCTCTCCTGCTTATAGCATGCTCAGTGCGCCAAAGTCCAATCTCTTTTGAGAAGCAGTTAGGGGGGATAGAAGGGGGGATATCTGTAAGAAAATTTTTGTTGCCCTCAGGCATTTAGCAAACACAAATATCCTTAAGAAGAGTGGTTGAACTATTAAAGAAGCTATTATTGTAATATATTTGAACATATTTCTAATAAAATAAGTCCGCCAGTATTTAAAGTATAAGCCACATAATTGTTTTCTTAAAAATAGGATTATTTGTATTATAAATTTACATTATTTTGAAGATTCATATTTAGAACCATCAATTTAATTGTTATGGGTAATCCTTTCTCCAGGTTGACATGTACGCCTTTGGAATGACCTGTTGGACTATAGTGATGAAAACAAGACCTTCAAAAGTGGACTTTCTGGACATCATAAGAACCAGCTTGGGTGTCCCATACATTTACAGGTAAACATTTGATACATTTATTTCAACTTTGTTTTTTTCTTCTATTTATTTTTTTTTTTTTTTATGTTAGTTGTTCAAAATTATCTCTTTATTTTCATGTTTTCTTTTCCAGAAGGATGGTTACATTCCTCATGCAAGCTGACCCCGACCACAGGCCTTCCGCTGCTCAGGTCCTTGAAATAATTTGTAAACTATAACTTGCAGGTGACTTAATGCAAGGATTCCCTCTTACAGATTGTCACTCTACATACAGGTCTGCAGTGAGCAGTTCCTGTTATGAAGGCTAATCAACTTAAGAAGTCGAAGTTCTATAAGAACCTCTTCTTGTAATGAATACACTATTCAAAACTAAGTCAGGTTCAAAGTAGATGTCCTGACTGTGTGATTTTCTAAGACTTACTTGCTGAGCATCATATCTAGGCTAGAGCTGCATTCTACTAAACGTGTGTTCCTTGAATCTCATTCTACAAAGTTCAGTCTAGCGTGTTATAGTGAAAACGTTGTCAACGAAATTACCACATTTATAGCCAGACATAATGTAGCTGATTTGTCGTATAGGAATGGTTTCGAAAAGAAACCACTATACCAACATACAACTTTAATGCCAATGAGGTGTAGTCCCCTTGAAAGAAAGAAGTCCAGCTACGGAAACATTATTATAGGAACGCAGTTCTTGATTGAACCATTTATTTACAATACGAAACAGACGGAGATAAAATGTAAAAAAAAAAAAAAGCAAATGTTGTTTTTTTTTTATCTGACCTTTTAATATTTTTGCTATGTTTAAGTTTAGTACACCTTTTAGCCCTTAGGATTGACATGGCAGATGTTATAAATGTCATCTGATTCTATGTCTGACAGTAACGAGGGCGTCAGGTGGCAGGTACAATGAATTTGCTTTCGCCAACTGATGTCAGGTACCTATAATCCCCAAATTAAAAATTCCAGTCCTGCCGAGATTACTGCTCAGCCATTTTGCATCCCCCTCCCCTTATATTTAAACATGTAACTTTAAAATTAAATTTCGTTGCTAAATACAGTTAGTTTTACTGATTAATGTTATAGGTGAGCTAAGCATAGATTGTTAACTCTAATGAAATGGAGATTAATATCTGTATTTTGACATTTACATTAGTATTTTTTCCTGAAAATACTGTAATAAAATTGGAATTCTCAAATTTGAGTGTTATTTCTTTTTTATATCTAGAATTAGTTTTTTGTTTAATACATTTTTTTGTTGTGAAAAACTTGTAGAAAAAAAAATTATGTGAAAGTCTTAAGACGTTGGAAACTGGCAGAGACAAGTTTTGTCCTTTAATTTGTACAATATGTTGCCCTTTCTTCCCAACTGACAAACCACCGAGCTTTAATTTCTTTAGATATATTTACACATAGTGATCTATTCCTATTTATATAGTTATTCTTCAACCATACGTATTACTGTAAATATATACTTTCTGGGAATTTCAATACCCAGACAGAGTGAGGAAATTTAACAGTAAAATTCGATCTAGTCTGGACTTTAAAAAAAAAAATATTAGTATGTCAATGCTAATAAACACATTTTAAAACTTATTTTTCAATACAAATGTTTAATTCTAAACAATGATAATGACGCTAAATTAAAAGATCACTGCAGCAAATAAATTAATTAACAAATATTAAATAAATACTTTAAAAAAAATCTATATAAGGGAAATTTTTCCGCACTTGCAGCCTATCTCCCAATACTGTAAGATTTATTTCCCATTTTTTGATTTCGAACAACATTAATTAATTACCTCTAATTTATTAACTAACTGGTAAATTTGTTATTGATTCAAGCTTTGTTAGAAACAATGAATAATGAACAACTTGATCCGAGAATGGTAAGTGGGAGAAGTAACGTATTCAAAATTTGTACCAGACAGACAGATAGACAGACAGACAGTGAGTTAGTTGATATAAACCTTTCTAATATATCGAAAGAACTTGAAACTTGTGTGATAGTACTAAAACAAAATATAGAAAATATATTGAATACCGTATGTTGGTGACCTTAATGCTAAGCAGCACGAAATTTAAAACCAAAATCCATTCCGTGATTACGTGTGATGGCTTTACTATTTTTTCTTTTAAAGTTCCCAAAAAATATTTTGCACTGACATACAAAATATATCGACTTATAAAAGAGCCCTATAATTCAAATATCCTTGTCAAGTCTAACTACGGTACTGTGCATGCGTGTGCTGGTGTTTTAGCAGTATATGTCTATGTTGGTCTATCTGCTTGATATCGCTTCTGAGATAACCTAAATAGAGCAGTGAGATTCATAAAAAAACAAAATATTCACATTTGACTAGAGGAACACATTTAGTAAACTTCTGCATAGAAGACTCAAAAGTAAAGTAGCAATTATACATAAAACACAGAACCATTATTTTCAAATACAAAAGCAAAACTTATTAATAAACTCAAAAAGACACAAAGATAAAGGGACATTCCTTGTTCCAAATGCTAGGACAAATTTGTATAAATGCTACTACTTTAATGCTATTAGAGCATGCAATGGGTTGCCTGAGCCAGCCAGGAAAACCAATGACGTGTCAGAATTTAATTCATTGGTTAACATGCATGACTAGATTGACCTAGGAACACGCGTTTGACGTAACGCAAGTAACGTCTGTATTTTATAAGATAAGATTGGTGCTGATAACTGATAAGGCTCTATTTAATTTCTCTGTATTTTATAAGATAAGATTGGTGCTGATAAGGCTCCATTTAATTTCTCGGTACATTTCGTTTCTTTCTGAAAGCGTGTAATAAGGCCGAAACCAAAATTTGAAAGGTGTTCATTTAGAAAACTGTTCTACGAGGATGACGCAGCTATTATTATGACATCTGCTACTCGGCAACAGACACTGGTTGACAGATGTGGGTGTAGTGAATGTAGTGTGGGAGATTTGACTGAGAGTCCAAAACCGCTTGGCTTCTGCTTGGCCACCTAAAAAGGAGGCTCAAGCTCTAATCCCGTTAGTCGAGTCCGTAATTAGATGTTGTTACCTTGAATTGCTAACACCAACTTACTAAATAACAACCTAACGTCTGTATTGTATAGATATGAAAAGATAAATGAACTAAAACCCAATAATCTGTGACGTCACTAAATGTCGCGTTCAAAGTCCGTTTAACTATGGTGCGTCTCTGCACTAAGTGTCTCACGGGATATTTCAATAAGCTGCTCCTGTATTAGTATGTATTCATCTGTGATTGGGATCTGAGTTTGTCCAAACACTAAAGATTTGAATACCTAGTTGAGTACATCCGAGTGAAGAATGTCTTCAAATCTTTGGTTTAGGTCGTCAAAGAATGATTCGTAATAGACATATTAAGCAATAATTGGGGCGAGCTGATTATTATTACCATTTGTGACGATTTCTGTTTATTTATTTCTTGGCAATGCTTCTTACAGTACTTATTGATCAAACAGAAGCATCACAGGGCCGGAGATTATATGAATGATTTGAAAATAAAAAAAAAACACCAACACCTGTGTTCTCTTCTAAATCCTTTAATAAACTTCTTCAAAATACACAAACAAGTAACTTCTCAACTCAGTCACTTGACTTCTATTTCTACTTGAAAATGAACCTATCTAATGCTTTAACTGATATAAATAATGAGTGAATAAACTTTATGATACTAATTCATTTAAAGTAACTTCAACTACTGGACCCGCAAACGTTTAAACGTAAGATCGTTACTTTAAAAAATCGTTACTATGCGAGGACCCCGGCTAACTAACTTGCACCTAATTTATTCTTTTTTCAATCGTACTTTCCAGAATCATAGAAACTTCTCCCCTAATTATTTTATTAACTATGACCTTCTAGAAGTTGACGTATGCTATTTAATTAACTTGTTTACTCTGGTTATCTCTGACTTGACCTTGGCTTCTAGAAACTTGTCGAATTAGGTCACAGTATCGACTCGTGAATTTATTATCCGATTAGATAAACTGGATTTTAGCAAACATGTTTTTTTATTGTACACAATTTGCATCTTTCTGCGGAGCTCCTATGGTCGTCTCTAGAACCTCCTGAGGGTCTATGGACCACAGTTTAAGAACCACTTGTCTTTTAGATGTACATTTTTGAGTTAGTATACAAGATATATATATAGATATGATTTAAAAATAATAATTTTATGTATAGAGCGCTGTTAACATACAGAATGTAGGCTCAAGGCGCTGTGAGAACATTACCAACAAAAAAAACGAGAACTAAAATGACAAACTAAAACTTTTTAAGCGCAGGGCTCTCTGAGGGACACTGAGGTACAAGGGGCATTTCTTTATTATAGATACACTAATGTCAAAGTGTGGCCACCTTGTAGTCAATTCTCGCTTTCACAATAAGCCAATGGAGCTTGCGCAAGAGCGTAGTAACAGAATCTCGCCTTGATTTTCTTGGGACTATACGTGAAGCATTGTTCTGAATTCGTTGCAGCTTAGCGATTTTGTTATCGGGTATACCTGCCAGCGTGGCGTTACAGTCGTATTTAAATGACTTTGTGGGACTATTAAATGTTCATTTCTGGGTTGGCATATTAGAATGGCATATATTTTATTGGGTCTATATGTCTTTGCAGTTCAGTTTTATACGAGGCGAATATGCACACACACACACACACAAAACTCTTAAGGCTTATTTCTAGTTAGCGATTGACAAAATAAATGTATTTTTAAATGTAATAAGAATTCATATTCAATAGTACAGGTTTTCTAAAATACTCAGATTTTTTTTTCTGAGTTGGGGAGGGGCCAAATAGGATGAAAAAAAAAAGAAGTGTAGGAGGGAAGAGATGTTTCTGTACATGCATTGACCTTTGCACTTGAATGGCCTACATGTATATTAAGTTCAACATTTCTCATTCTTGTAAAAACGAATAGGCGCGGCCCCAAGTAGTTCCTGGCATCATGAATGGACTCGTTTTGTTAGCAGAGCTTTTGTTCGCTTAGTGCAAATTTTCTTTAAACTGGGAGAGCGACTACCATCTTGAATTATCGGCATGTAACATCTACCATCTTGTGATGATTAACTATCGGCATATAACATCAACAATCTTGGGTAACTGGTGATCAACTATCGGCATGTAACATCTACCATCTTGTGATGATTAACTATCAGGATTAACATACAGTTTTGTGACTTCACTAGTGAGGGGAACTAAACTAAATTTTACAAGTTAAACTAAAACCAAGTTTCAACTAAAATAAAGTAGTTAAACTAAAAGTTTATCATCAATTTCAAAAGATAGTTAAACTAAACTAAAAAAAAAAATAAAACTTTAACAATTTTTTATAACTTATTTTTTTTGGAGAGGTGGGGAGATTTAGACCTAGCCAATCATCCGATTGTAGACATACGGTTCGATCTAATTCCTTTAAAAACAATATAAGTTAATTAGGTAGATGTCTCTTACATAAAAACTATTGCACAATGAAATTTGAAAAAAAAATGTCTAAATAAATATTTGCATTCGTATTTTCGTTTTGAAATGAAACTTTTAGAATAGAAGGAAACTTTTAGTTTTTTTAAAAATTATATTGACTTATTATGTAACGTAAACTCTTATAGTACTGGTAAAGTTTAAAAACTCATATAAGAAATAGATGCAGTGAATTTCCCATTTCGATCTAGTAAACAGAGAAATAAAAACGAAATCGCTGTCGGAGTGTTAAGAAACATTCGATCTGTGTAATTATTTTAGTGTAAAGGTAGATCTGCGTACATGCTTGACTGACCATGCCAATGTGTAATTTTTTTTTGGTCACTTAAGATACAGCAAACATTATTGCATAATGCGCAATGAAAATAAAAAAAAAGCCCAGGATTGTCATGTCATTATGGACTAAACACTTTAGTACTCTAAGCCTACATGCGTATGTCTATATCTAACATAGTTGTTAAAATCAGTTGGACACACATTCTTTTTGGGCAGAAATATTTTAGTGTAAAGGTACATCTGCGTACATGCTTGACTAACCAAGCCAATGTGTTATATTCTTGTCTGACCACTCAACATACAAACACTATTGCATAACTCGCTGGGAAAAAAATCCCAGGGTAGTCTTGTCATCATCGACTACACACTACAACATGTGAATTTTACCGTAATCGCTTTTAAAAGCATTTATAAAATAAAAGGGGATGGGGCGGAGAACTACATGAATTCGAAGTTATGACTCAAGCCTCCCCAAGCCGATATTCAAACCACTCGGTAAGTGAGCTGCGTATAAAATAGAAGATTATATATTTAATTATTGTTTGTTTTATACTTACTTTAAAGCGGCGATCTATAAAGGAGACTAATTCAGTTATACAACCATCTCAGTCAAGTACAATTTCTTTTTCCCTTGTTCGAGATAAAAAACAAAATAATTTATTATTGATAGTTCATTAACTAATTGGTCATTTTTGTTTAAATTGATTATTCTATTGTCAGGTAAAAGAAATAATTGTTGTAAATTTCAGCTTGATCCGAGATTGGTGTCGGAAAAATAAAGTGTACAAACGTTTCAGCAGACAGACAGAGTGAGTTGATATAAACTTTGTAAAAATGGGGCATAGTATTCAAGTAATAAAACCACTTCGAACCGAAGGGTTTTGGGTTGGAAATCCCCCTGACGACTGCTATTGAACTTCGGGAGGATGATTCTGAGTTCACCAGGATGTAAAGGCGGTTGGTCGTTGAGCCGACGACATGACGCCCTCGTAAAACGTAATCCAGATGATTTTTCTATCACCTGCCCGTTGATCGCAAGTTCTGAAAAGGGTACCTATTCGTACTTTACTGACAGGAGAAGTAGAAATAGCGAGCAACTGGCAGCGTGATTAAAAAAGCTCTTAACAAGAGAAGCTCGTTAGAAGAAGATGGAAACCTTTGAATCAACAACTGCCTGCACTGCTTCTCTACACAAACATATGAAAGACTCCGGGCGTCAACTTTTAAGGAAAATCAGAATTCCTTGAGTTTTAGTCGGCTTCCAGTGCTACACCTTAGCAGAGCCTGTCACACCGCTGATCCCAAATGATATCTCACTTGTCGTTCATTAGGACACAGCTGCGTGGGCGACATTTTTACGACAGGGAATTCATCTAAATCCAATGAGCTAAATAAATGTAGGTTAATGGGCGGCTAACTTTCATGAATGTAGTAAATGATTCTATTTACAAGCAACAATCGCTAACTTGCACATTACTCTCTATTTAAATTTTAAATTGGATACGATGGGTAGTTAAAGGTATCAAGTGGGCAGGAATTCAAATCCCAATTCGAGCTAAGATGTATTAGCTGAGAGCGTAAAGGAAATGCTTATCTTAGCTAATATAATACAGATGTTACTTTAAAAAAAAAAAAGTAACTCGTCATGCAAGCTGGCTTGATAGCATAAACAAAATAGACCAGCCTCTCTTTTGATATTCTACTAAGAGCATCTGCTGAGCAGGACAAGTGGAGGTATTTGTTTTCGTGAACTGTGACATTACCCGTAAGACGTAAGTTATGGGACAGGTGATGGTAATGAAAAAGACAGGATTAAAACCTCCTCACAGACACCTTGAAACTGTAAAGTTATTTAGGTTTATTTGGGTTTTTTTTTGAAGCTTTAGTCTTAGGAAATCCTATGCCGAACTGGGAGTCAAACACTTAGTGAGGTTGTGACAGATCGTCGCATAAAGTTTGCGGGACATGTTCTCCGACAAAATGAACTACGCATACCAAGAGTTTGGTATCTCGAACAAGGGTAAGAAATTGTACTTGATTGAAGTGATGGTATAAGCGGAATTAGTTCCCTTTATAGGTCGCAGCTATAAATAGAAACAATCAACCTTTTCTAGTCTTAAGTAGCAGAGTAGTTAGCACGTTGGCACGACGAGGTATACCCCACGAGTTCGAATTCAGGTCGTTCCCTCTAATTTTTTTAAAAATCTCCCAGATGTCCCCTTTTCTATTTCTCCCCCACAATTGACATACAAATGTTTGTCACGCAGCACAAGTTTAGGCACGCAATGTTATCAAGACGTTAAAAATAAATTATTCATTTTTTTTTAAATCACGAAAATGTGGGTTTATAGTAGCGATTGAATGGAAAAATTGATTTTACCTTAGAAAGTCTACAACAAAGGCTTTTGAATACCACATTTCATACATCTCGGATGATGTACAATAAATGCTTGTATGCACTCCACGCGATGTATGGCGTATGCAACCAAGGTAATCACCCTAACTCTATCACTATTGGCCCCCCCCCCCCCCTTTTTCTCTCCTGCCTTTCCCCTCTCCCAACCACCCCCCCCCCCCCATCCCACGTCACACATTTCCACTCGTAAACCCAACATCTGAAAATGGATGTTTGTTTATCGAACAAAATATATTTTATTTTTTTTTTTTTTTCTAAAGCTTTACCGGCAGAAACATTTTGTAGTGAATATGCTCTCTTAGACCTTTTATCGTCTTGTCCTTCTCGGGTGTTTACCTTTAATGTGTGTCTACGTTCTAGGACTGACGGAACACACTCTTCCGATCGACACGACCAAAGGGAGTGAGGATACAACCTTTTATTGATACACGGGCGTAGTCCCAAAACATTTTGATACAGAGCTAAAGTCAGCCATAACGCCCGCTGGACTTGTACACAACATGGAAACATGCACAAAATACTAAAATTGCGATAAATAAAACAAACAATTGGTCAGCGTTTGGTTTCGTTCAGTAAGTTTGAAACATTTATTAAAGAAGGTTAAATCTGTTAATAATAACTATATTTATGATTAATCAGGATTATTAATTATATATGGACAGTATTATACAATCAAATTTTATAATTTTAACATTAATACTATATAATGAAACTATTTATTTTAGTTTTTAGATATTTGACTATTTCATGTAATTATTTAAGTCATGAAAATTTATTGTACATTTAAGCGATATTATATTATATTATATTATATTATGTATTTTCAGCGGATTGACTTTGTACAAGAAATGTTTCTAAAAATAAAGTTATTTCTTTATTTCCTGACAATAATAAGCCATATTTTCTGTAGAGTTACTCAGAGTAAGTTCATTAATACCCAAAATACGTATTTTATGAATATTCTGAGTCCAAAAGTATAGATTCTGTTATTTCTTTATTTAAAAGGACTCGTAAATAATAGTTATGTTGTTTATTCATAAATTGATTGAATGGGTGATGCATTGATAAATAGATAGAGAGATTAAATTCCATTAAAATACATAAGATTTTAAAAATTTAACACTTCATCTTTGACTAGTGGCTAGAATGTCCATCCATAGCTGGGGTAGCTAGATTGATAGAAAGGATAATAAATAGATAAATAGGCGGAAAGTTTATAGATTACAATAGATTTTTGGACAGTTTTGTTTTTCTAAATGTAGAAATTCATATTTAAAATAGGTTGTCCTCCCATGGAGTTGTCTATTTTACTTGACCAGTCTGAGAATGCCCGTTACGCAGCCTCAACTACGGACCTGTCAGCAAACTTTGATATACTGAATGAACAGCTGAATTTCATTATTAACAATACAGTCCTTTACAATAGTGCAAACATCAGGTATTTGATTTCTGTTAACCCTTTTTATTTTTTATTTTTTTGTCGTGGTAAAATACTATTATTTCACACACATTTATCTTTGCATATAGACAATATTTGAGGTGTAATCATTTATTAATACCATATATCAAAAAAAGTTTTATTTTTTAAAAATATTCCTCCTTTATGAAGATGTCGACTTCTTGATAGGGCGATTACTTTACACTTCATGACCAATGAATAATTAATTTAAAACAAGAGTACAAAGAGTGTTTTGGTTGTTACACAAACTCAGAGATGGGCCCCGTCGAATTCATCCATGGACCAGGAATATCCAAGTCATGGTCTTGTTTTGATTGTTTAAACTTTAAAGCAATAAAATAAAAATAAAATCATTCGGCGAAATTTATTAATTAAAAGCAAACAGGACAACACGTCGGCAATAATTAGACTCTTCTAACTCTTCTGTAAAAAAGATTTCAAATAGAACTAGGTTGAAAGCAGAGCTGCGTTAAGTGATCACCTAAAATTAGCACGGATACCTCCCAGATGCGTACGTGTCCCCAATAATTACTTCCTAGTCCAAACCTCCCGCATGACGACGGGGGATGGGAGCGGGCAGGGTTTGAACCCGGGACCATCGATAAATTTGAACGACAGTCCAGCGTGCAAACCGCACGACCAGGCAGCCATCCACTACATCGCACTGAGCATGCATGAGAATGAAAGTTGCTTTATGCAAATGGGTTTTAAAAATATTCGATCGTAGAGTTCTAGATCTGTAATTCTAGATGTAGAGTAGATGTAAATTTCTAGATATAGATTTAGATTAGGTCCAGATTTCTAGATCTAGATCTAGACCAAGTCTATGATTTGTATGTCTTCCTCTTACTTAACACGTTCATTTTTCAAATTACTAGTCTAGACCAATATGATTAGGATTTGTGGTAATAGTGTATATTATGCTGTTTGCGTCCGATCAGTCCCTAATGTGATACTACCATATACCAGGGCCGGCCTTAGGCAAACTAAGCAGTGTCCTAGGGCCTTCGATATGTGTGGGAGAGGGGGGTCCTCAGAAACATTTTTAAAATCAAGCAATAGCGAAACTTTTGCCCAAGCACGTAAATAACTTTTAGACATGTCAATAAAAAATACTTTAAGGCCTGAAATAAAAGATATAGATCCAGATTACTCTAGTATATAAAACTAAGCTTGTTTGAGTATATATCTAGAGATTTTACTTCTCACTGAGCCCCCTGCACCCCCCCCCACCAGGGACGTCACCGTTTTATACCATATCCAAACTTTAAAACAAAAGATCACCACACTTCCGCTTAGCTCTTTTTAAATTTGTTGCATTATAAAATGTTCCTTTCTTCTAATGTTTATTTGATGTAGCATCGGGGCGTATGGTTACAGCGGTGCTGAGTCAATTGAGATTATACCCTACTGGTCACCTCCCACAAATATAACGAAAACATTGGAAAAGTTGCGCAGTATCTCAAGCGTAAGTTGAGAAATAACTAGTCTCAAACCCTGTCAAAGATTTTTTAAAATTCACTTTTCACACATGTTTGTTAATTAGAAAATAGGAAAGAGAAAGAGCCTCAACTAAAACATATCATATTGCTGGCAATGGCATAAGAAGACTTGCATAAGTACTTAATAATAATGAAGAACATAAGTAAGCAATTTATAAGTCTATATAAGACAAAGAACAACATGGGTAAGTACATAAGTTAAACCATAAGTAAGTTAGATAGTGAACAACATCTATATGTAATGAACAATATGTCTAAGTGCTTTAATAGGTAGACAACAGTATAGTTTATAGATTTGTTTTTAATTACCTTCAATTTTAGAAGAATAAGTACTTCTAACATGATCAGATTGAGCTCGAAGAGCAGCACGATCAAATACAGTACCTTTACCTTTACCTTTGCCCTTAGTCTGTTGGACCGTTGGGGCACCATGCAAGATTTGACGACCGTCTTTCTCCATTCCTCCCTGTCTTTTGCCTTAGCTAGAACCTCTTTCAATGACAGGCCTTTCCATTCTTTAGTTGTCTTCCCATCGCTTTCTCTGCCTCTTCTTCTTTTTCCTTGTACCGTTCCTTGCATGACTGAATGCATGACGCGTAGGACGTAATCATCTTCTTTTTTGAAGTGACGTCTGTATTATATAAGATAAGATAAGATATGATAAGGAAAGGCTTTGCGAGCCCCAAAGACCTTGTAACATAACCATAGATTTTTAGTGCGTTTTTTTTTCACGAAAGTTAGCAGGTCAGAATGGGGTCCAATGGCTGCAGTAACCCTGTATCTAATCTTTTGGTTTGTAATGCGGTCTTTGAGTGTGATACCTAGGATCCTTCTGTAGCACCTCAATTTCATTGCTAGGATCCTCTTCTCTAGCTCTGCAGTCCGCGTTCAAGACTCACAAGCATATAAAAATGTGACCATGACCAGGGAGCGTCAGTCTGATTTTGGTGCCGAGGGCTATGCCTTTTGTCTTTCCAGATTATTTTAAGTTTTGAAAGAGCTGCTGTGGACTGTGCAATTCGGCCCAGTCGTTCAGATTTCGTTCCCACATCAAAAGTTTCCAGGTATTTGAAACTATTAACACATGTCAGTTTTTCACCTGCAATGCTGATGTCCCTTTTAAAGTCCTGTTTGCTATTGTTCATAGTTTGAGTTCTTTCGGAATTTATTTGCATACCATATACTGCGGTAGTACTTTTAAACCATAAGATGGATTTGTCGTTTAATAATAATTACTATGAATATGATTTACGTAATACAGTGGAACAACTGTATCAGATATAGCATGAGTAAATTCAATATTTACATAATAAGGCTTGTCTTCGAATCCGAAGATTAATTAGGAATGCAGTATTTTAATATTTACATAATGATAAACTAAAATAGTTTCAATTCATTTCTTAAATCAAATTAAATTTGAAGCTACGTAGGGATGAATTTGAATCACAAGTAAGTTAGAAAAATTGTCATTTAAGTAAGTTAAGCTCCAGATACGCTTGCACCATAAACAAGTTTAACTAAGAATAAGTGAAACCATAAGTAAGTTAGACTATAAATAACATCCTGAAAAAGTACTTAGGACATTAATCACGTTAGACTAGATATACGCTAAACTTCAATGGAGTTAACTCTTTCTCTCCTAATTGACGACACCAGCGTTGATTTCACCAGAATGTGGTAAATAATTACGGAGACAAAGAGTTAAACCACAAGTATGATAAGACAAAGACAAATTGCAAGAATGAAATGAATGCTACTCTCCCTACCAGTCTGGCTCGTGGACCTACTCTGGCTTACGTAACATTGTGACTGGACCGAGATACAACGACAGTTTGCTGTTTCTCTTCACATGCCAGGGATCAAGTTATGCAAGAAGGAATCAAGCCATTGCTGAAGCCAACAGAGTCAAGAGTCTGGGATGGAGAATCATTGTCATAGCACTGCAGGTAAAAATTTCTTTCTGAATGGAGATCCATTTGCGACCTACATATTTTCACTCATCTCATGCAGACAAATGCGTTGTCCGCTGTCAGTCTATTTACGTTTTCTTTCCGTCTTCTGCGCCTGTCTTCAATAAAGGCTTTACTTTGAGTCTCAAACGTTTGTCCCGCTGTTTTTGTGAGAGCTCTCCGTCTGTCTCTTTTAGAGGCCGTCTGCTGCCAGCCACTTTCCTCTATTGCAGTGAGGGCGAAATGGCGGCTGAGTTGATCTTTATAGCGCTTCCGGGGGGGGGGGGGCACCTATGTACTTGCCAAAGAAGATTGCCTTTGGTATACGGTCGTCTTACGCCATTCTCCTTTAAGCTTGCCAAAGAAGATCGCCTTTGGTATTCCTACAAAATCTTCTATTTTCATGAGCGCTTCCCTGGCACAGGGGTTAGTGTGTTTGCCTTTTTGGAGGCTTGGGGTGGTTTTTCGATTTCGAATTCGGGTCATTTTATATAGATATATAAATGCATTTAAAAAGCGATCACAGTAACATTTACACAGATACCCCTTTCTCCCCCCCCCCCCTTTTTCAACTGGTCCAGGCAAGTGATTGAATCAGAACGTAGTGAGAAAGCTAATAGCATGAAGTAGGCGCTCAACAAAACACAATTGGTACAAATAGTTCTAATCGCACATATTTAGTATTGTTGGTTTTGATCTATTACACATTTAATTACATGACTGATCCAAACTAATTTTATCCATTTACTCTAATATAGCTTTTTTTATTGGTTTGTTTCTAATATGACTTCTGGTGCAAACATTTTAAGGCTTACAGGCTGCTGATTTTCCCTCGAGATTTTCTGTTTTGTTTAAGCGTTGTTGCAGCAAAAGTTCATAGGTTAAGATTCAGAATTTTCATTCTTCCTGGTGGGTGGCCATCAAGGGTTTTTTTTGTTTTTTTTTTCTTTACCTTTTAGAGTCGGAATGCTCTTGACGACATTGAACTTTCAAGTATAGACCCTGACTATAAAAATAATATCATATCCGGACAAGACAAAAACTATTATGGCCTGGCTGATAAAGTCAACGACATTATTAATCAGAAGTGCACTATGTCTACCACTTCATCAACCTCTGCCCAGACCACTACAGTATCGGAAACAGCAACGGAAGCATTATGGACAACTGCAAGACCATCATCAACAGAAACATTGACAACAGCGTTTACGGCTACTGATTCCAGAATAGCAACTATGGCCCCACTAATGGACAACAGAACGGCTGCAGGTAAATAAACAGCAATTAGAGATTGTACTTTTTTACTTCAATAATGTTAACTCTACGTATTATACACATGGGCGTAGCCAAGGGGGGGGGGGGTTGGGGTTCAAGGTTTTCTGAGTTTAAAACCCCTACCAGGGGTTTTGAGTTTTAAAAAAACCCACCAGGAGGTTTTGAGTTTAAAACCCCCTTCCAGGGGTTTTAGCAGTTAAATCCCCCTCTGCTATAAAACAAAACCCAAAAAAATGCAAACGACAATCCCCAAATTCCAAGAGCACAGTTAAGTAAGATTTTGATTTTAAAACCCTCTCCAAAATATACGATAAACCCCCTCTTCAATATAAAAAAAGCAAATTCCAGTAGTGTTTGAAGCTAAAAAAATACCACTTCAATTTAAAAAAAAAGCTAATTACGCACTCAAAATGTTATGAGCATAGCTAAATGGCTTTTGACTCAGTTTTGAGTTTACCCCCACCCCCTTCAGCGGGGTTTGAAGGTAAAAAATACCTTTTTAATATCAAAAACAAAGTTAATTATACACTCAAAATTCTATGAATGTAGTCAAAGGAGTTTTGAGTTTAAACTTCCCTCCAGTGGATTTCGAAGCTAAAAATAACTTTTCAATATAAAAAAAGCATATTACACACTCTAAAATCTATGAGCGAAGCTAAAGTGGTTTTGAGATTAAACCACCGCCAGCGGGGTTTGAAGTTAAAAAATACATCTTCAATGTAAAAAAAAAGCAAATTTCGCACTCAAAATGCAATGAGCGTTGCCAAAAGGGGTTTGAGTTTAAACCCCCTCCAAAGGGGTTTGAGTTTAAACCCTACCAGAGGGGTTTGATGCTAAAAAATACCTCTTCAATATAAAAAAAATCAAATTACACACTGAAATTACTTGAGCGTATCCAAGCCTATTGGGGGTTTTGAGTTTAAACCCCTCTCCTCCTGATGGTTTTGAGTTGAAAATCCCCTTACAGAGCGTTTTGAGGTGGAAAACCTCTATCTTCATTATTATTCTAAAGCAAACTAGAGTTACTAGAGTTACCAAATTCTAAGAACGTAGCTAAATTGTGTTTTGAATTTAAAAAAAAAACAAATAGAGAGATTTTTTAGTTTAAAACCCCAAACAGATGATTTTGACGATAAAACTTCCCTTTCGATATAAAAGCTAAAGCAAACTACAGTCACCTAATTCCAAGAGCTTATTCAAGAGAGGTTACACATTTCTACCAGTGGCGCGGCTCCATTAATAAAGTGCAGTGAATAGCCACCTGCCGAAATTGTAAAAACAAAAAAGATGGCTAAGACAGATTTTAGGAGTTAGTTATAGAGATCGGGTCTAAATCAAGGAAATCCTATGCCAAACTATGTCCTATGCCTATGTCGACCCTTTAGTAAGATTGTGACAGAGCGTTGCATGAGGTTTACGGGACATGTTCTCCGACAAAATAAATTACGCATAAGAGCTGCGATGATATCCTATTAAGTGCAACTCAGAGCAGGTGGGAGGAAGCTTCAGACATTACCAGTGACAGATTTTTGTGGAAACAGCTTGACGGCAAATGCGCTGAACGGCGCGGGAGGGTCTAAGTCAGTAAGAATAGCACATTAGGATTTTGAAATAAAACTTTTTAATAGCAGGAAAATGCACTGTAGATACCTCAGAATATGCATTTTGTTGGCTTTCAAAACCAGAAATAGTGCTTGGCGGCGCTGGAAAGCTCCTGGCAGCCCCAGACCTCCTAGATGGCTATGACGAGGAGTCTACAATTTTTCCACTAACTCCAGGAAGAAATTCTAGGGCACAATAAACGTCTTCCGAAAGAATGAAGGGTCAGAATGTAATAAAGATTATGTACACACACACATACATACATATAAATATATTTTTTTCGCGGGGGGATGGGGCCGGAGAAAAAAATCCCCCCCAAAACCCACCCCGAAAGAAAATCCTGGCTACGCCCATGATTATACACATGTATGTATTATATAGCTTTATATACCTTTACCTAATTGAGGAATCTATATTTTTTTAATTGGTCTAAATGAAATTAAGTTGATTGTAGTGAAATTTAATAAATGGATTCTTTAAACGTTTTCATCACGTGTTGTTTCATGGCTTTGCGATGGTTGTTTTTAGATTTCATAAGATAGGAAGTGCTCTCTCCTTTTAAGCTTCACAGTAACAACATTGAAATGCTGATCAATGAGAGGTTTAATTTAATCAAGGGAAGTAATAAAATTTATTTTCAGATCCTTCATGTCCTCCGATAGAGTTAACGTTCCTACTTCACCAATCTCAGCCAGCGTGTGATGTCGCATCCAGTCGCTTTAAATACGATACGAATAATAGAACAAAATTCAATATACTGGAGGACCAACTAAAATTGTTTTGGACTATCTTGCGGAGTACAACAGTACTGATACCAGGTTGGTTAAAACGATATTGTGTTATAAGATTTAGGTAATGCTAAACTACGAGATGTTTACCAGCAACCAACATGAAGGCACTGGCGGATACAGGGGAGGGGGGGCCGGTAGGGGCGATCGCCCACCCACTCGGCCGACCCCCCCCCCCCCGGGAGGAGGGGGGCGGGCGAATTTTATTATAGAATTCACACAATTATTTGTATACGAATTTATTACTTATGTAAAAAATATATACTAATTATTTATATTTTAACCTATTTTTAGATTATTTTGCTCCCCCCTTTAGTATGTTGGCTGATTTGGTGGGGTCGGGAGGGTCGATGATATCAATCCCGCCCCCCCCCCCCATACACTTTCGAGAGGGGGGGGCGGTCCAATTTATTTGTAGAAATCACAGCTTGGTAACAGAATCAATTAAATATCTATATGATTAAAATTGTTATTGATATTTTAACCAATCTTTATATTATTTCTTTCCCTGTATGCCGATTGATGTGGGGTGGGGGGCGAATACCTCTACTGCCCTTCCCACCTAAACCGTTTGAGTGGGGGGCGGTCCGTTTTTATGAAGAAATCATAGTTTGTTAACAAAATTAGTTGAATTAATATATACATTTTATATTATGTCGCTCCCTTTCTGGTATTTTGGCCTATTTGGTGGGGTAGGGGGGAGGGCGATTGCATGTACTGCCCTTCCCACTCTAGCCCTCTGAGTGCTGGGAGGGGGCGGTCCTATTTTTGTGGAGAATCATAGTTTGTAAACAAAATTACTTAAATATCTATATAATATAAACTACGTAATGATATGTGACCCATTGTATCTCAAATGGTATCATTAGTAAATTTAAATGAAAAGGGTGGTACCAGGTGGGAGGGGCGATACATGCAATCGCATTTCCCCAATCGGACAAATCAATACTTTTTCTTTTTGTATTATAGTTAAGAAATTACAAAATTTAAAAATCTGTCACTAATATAATTTATATATACTATAAATTAAATTCTTATATCGAGTCGCCCCACCCCTATTCTTTAATGCTAAATGCAATCTTTAGCAGAAATAATTAAAGGAGCGAGGATCAATCGTTTTCACTCTACCGCCTCTCCCATTTCCAGACAAAGTTTTTGTATTTTCACATGAATTTATCATAATTATTTTAAGAAAGACTTTGCATTGGAAAAGTTAGAATTCAAACGAAATTTTTCAGTAAAAGATTCATGATTGAGATGAGTTCTAAACTCAAATAATATCTTCTTAGTCGCATTTTCCCAACCTTTACTCAATCTGATATTTTTCTAGTTAAATAAATTTGGGACTATAACTCACAATTTATACTTCCATTTTCTTGAATACTATTTATCGAATAATTTCTTTTTCGACGGCGATCCTCAAAGCCAAAATCTAAATATGTGGAGTATCTTATCTTTTCAGGGAACAAATCGGTTTTATTTGCAACGTATTTAGGACCTATAAATTCATTTTAGAATATTTTTCAAGTACAACATTATTCAAAAGGTCCTTTTTAAATTGATGGAATATGAGCTTTAGGTCAGGAGAATGCTTTTCTGCAGTGAAGAATGCAAGAAAACGCTTTTGCGTCGGGGCTTAAGCCCCGAACTCCTTTGATGTATATTGACGTATAGATGTAATGAGAATGCGTTTCTGCTGTGAAAAAAGCAAGAAAACGCTTTTGGCGTCGGGGCTTCGCCCCGAACTCTTTTGATGAAATAAAGAGCTGTAGATGTCAGTAGAATAGGATTCTGCAGTGAAAAAAGCAAGAAAACGCTTATGGCGACGGGGCTTCGCCCCGAACTTCTTTGATGAATAAAAAGCTTTAGATATCAGGAGAATGCGTTTCTGCAGTGAAGGATGCAAGAAAACGCTTTTGGCGTCGGGGCTTTGCCCCGAACTCCTTTGATAAATAATGACCTGTAGATGTAAGGAGAATGCGTTTCTGCAGTGAAAAAAGCAAGAAAACGCTTTTGTCGTCGGGGCTTTGCCCCGAACCCCACAAGAGTACCTTATAGCGCTGGCCCACTTGTTTTGTTTTTCGACCAAGGTTGAGAAATGCTGCTTTTTTTTATTCTCATATAAATGTGTGGGGGGGGAGTGGGGATGTGTGGTGTGTGTGTGGGTGTGTGTTGTACGCACGTTTATGCATAGAGTTAGGGTTTACTTGGCGTTAGGGTTAGGGTTTGGAAAAAAATCGCCCCCCCCCCCCCACTTCAAAGTTCTGGATCCGCTAGTGCATGAAGAGCATACATCAAATTGACAAAAGATGTTCATCCTTGCAGTGCGGCATTCAGGGCCGGATTGAAGTATGTAGAGGCCCATGCACGTCATCGAAAGCTATATAAAAATCAATTTTTTTTTAAATACTTAATAACAGAGCTGAAAAGACTTTACATGTTGTCTAACCTGAGATAGACTCTGATTCCAAACAGAGCTAGAAATATCACTCCTTCCATAATGCTGTGGCAACATTCTGTAATGTAGGTAGTAACTGTGATACTAATCTAGTGATCTTTCAGATAAGTCCAACCTTAGCTTTCGGAGCTAGACACAGTGTGTAAGCTATGTAACACTGTTTCCCCTGGCTCTCTACAATATAGGCTTTCGCAATCGTATTGAGATCCATAAGGGCCAGTGTCCACATCAACACTGTGCAATCACAGACTGCTCCGATACCACCAACCATCAAGTGGGTTAGCATTTTCTAATTAAGTCGCCGAATAGAAAAGAGAATAATTACGAACAAGTCTCAAATTGTGTCAAACCCGAGCCAACTTTAGTCGCTTGACTGTATCAGCAATCTGCCCATGTTGGCTTGTAAAACTGTGCACTTATAGTTAACTCACGTACTTGTCGGGTATACTGAGAAGTCTTGTGTAGTTTGTCTTAAAATACTTGAATTGTTTTTCAAACTGGTCCAAGACATCAGTGTTTTTCTGTCGCTTACTTAACATAATATGGAGACCAGAAACAAGAATGCAAGAGGAAAGTACATAAAGTTATAAAAAAACGCTCTTAAATCTTATATATAAGAACATCCCATTATATATATATATATATATATATATATATATATAATGAATTTTAAAAAGTGGAACCGAAAGTAGAACCAAAATTTTAATTCCTAATTTACTACTTTTTTTTTACTTACAACTTAAGGGTTGGGGCCTACAGTTACAGTGGTAAACAGTCTCTGGAAATTTTACCTGCCTGGACCTCACCTGTCAAAGCTGGAGAACATTTGTGGAAACTGAGATTACTGCCAAACGTGAGTAACACGTGAAATTGAGTCAAATGTTCAAAACAGGAATTCACCTATAGATGATATTGTAAATAATGTAAATTACCCTTTTTAGACCTTACGATGTATAGAGCAGATTGTACAAAGGATCTTCTGTTCTTGTGTACACGGTTAACGAGGGTTTCATGTGGCCATCACAATGACCAAACGTCTTTACTTTTTCCCAACTTATGCCATTAGTGCTGGATGGCGCCCTAAAGATTTCAAATATGAAAAATCCCAGTCTTCACTATGATTCGAACCGACGACCCCACGGTTTGGAAGTCAAGGCCATTATCACTCAGCCACCCCGGCTAGAGTTGCATCTAATTCTTTCATGTCACCTTACGAGATTGTACAGTGTTTATTGTTTGCAGCCACAGCAACTAGGATGGATGAGAGTCGATCCCCAGCACATTACTAGGAAAGCATGCATGAAAGCCCTTCAATAAGAATAGCTTACTGGATTTCTATAGAAGGAATTTCTCGTTTAGTCAACACAATGTTTTATTTTGTATGTAATTTCAAATTGAACTTCAGCTCAAAGTTTTTACCAAGGAGCAACCAACTTAGATTTTTAAATAGTTTGTGATGCATGTAAAACAAATCAATACTATATCCATGATCAATATGAATATGGTCAATATGTATTATATCCATGATCAATGTGAATATGGTCAATATGTATTATATCCATGATCAATGTGAATATGGTCAATATGTATTATATCCATGATCAATATGAATACGGTCAATAAGTACTATATCAGCGATCAATATGACTATGGTCAATAAGTACTATATCAGCGATCAATATGACTATGGTCAATAAGTACTATATCAGCGATCAATATGACTATGGTCAATAAGTACTAAAACAATGATAATAATAATCTTAATTGTCCGTGAGGAAATTTGTCTTACTATTAGAAAACTAGAAAAAATGTACATTAACACCAGACTTACTCATAATTTACATGTGAAAAGTTTATACCAAATTGTTTCTAGTTAATGTACTATATCAGCGATCAAAATGAATATGGTCAATAATACTATATCAATGATTAATATGAATATGGTTTTTCGGCATTACAGGCTGGATCTTGGACATACTTTGGTTTGAGAAACATTAAGACCAGGCCAAAACATCAAATCAATGTTGTGTTTTTGTTGACAGCGCAGGGTTCTAGACATCCAGTGAAAAGATATCAAGCCATTGCCGAGGCCAATAGAGTGAAAGATTTGGGCTGGGATATCAGAGTTCTCGTTCTTAAGGTAACTTGATATAGTGTTTCTGTAGTGCCTGAAATACAATTTAAAAAACAATAAAAAGTACTTTAAAAATAGTTTATATTTAGCTTTTTTGTATCAATTAGAATGGATCAGCCATGTAATTACATTTGTAATAAAACTAGGTTAACAGTAAAAAAAATCTGCGCGATCAGAAATATTTGTATCAATTGTTTTTGTTTAAAGCAATTTTATGCTTATAGCTTTATCAACACGCTATTGTCTTGTCACTTCCATGGACCAGTTGTGAAAATGGGCTAGCGGTAGAAAGAAGGAGAGTATCTCTGTGAATGTAACAGTGATAGCATTTTAGTTAAATGCAATTTTTAAAAAAATACGAACAACCTGTATTCGAACTCGAGGGCGCAAGCCTCCTCAAGCTAACGCACTAACCACTGTGCCAGCGAAGTGCTTATAAAAATATTAGGTTTTAGACTTATCGTTAGTTTCAAACTTGAAGCGTCGAACATCAAAGTATAAAGGGGAAGAAATCAACTTATACCACCGCATCAGTCAAGTACACAACTTTCCCTTGTTCAATGCCAAATAAAAGAAATAATTACCAAAAGTTACTTGTTTATTTTTATTTTATTGATTTTTGTTCTATCAGGTAAAATAAATAATTGCGCAAAATTTCAGCTTGATCAGAGATTGTGTGTGAGAGAAATAACGAATAACTTTTGACAGACAAAGTTGACATTACCTTGTCAAAATTAGAAATCAAACCATCGATTCCACTGGAATCGATCCAATTCAACTTCATAATTTCATAATACCATGCGGGTAGAACTCTTGGTGGTGCAAATATCAGGTATTTTAAAGTATCTTAAATTTGATTGGACTGAAAAATAAAAGCCCAATCAATTTTTTGCTGACTAAACTTCAAAGTTTCATGTTGTAGGGTGTCGACTTTATTGGAGACAAAATGAACTCTTGACAAAATTTGCCTTCTTGAGACATTACAAAAACGAAATGTATCAGCGGTTGCACCCAAAGAACATTCCAGACTCCACGGTGGTTACTTTAACCGTAACCTCTGATTTTAAACTAGACTATTTCCTTGGAGGGCTTTGGGCTCATTCGTCGATTCCTTCCTATCAAAATTACGCTCTTGTCACATTCTCAGGTCTGGACTACAGGCTATCGCATGTCTCCACTTTCTTTACCACCCAAGCCTTGTCTTCTTTTATGCCTTATTCCAGTTTAAATTCGGCCATTTACAACCTTGACCTCTTTGCTCATCAAGTAGTTATCTGCTGTATAATACTAATACTACTACTAATACTACTACTAATACTAATACTAATACTAATACTAATACTACAACTATTACTACTACTACTACTAATAATAATAATAAAAATAAGGCTTGTCTTCGAATCCAAAGATTAATGAGGAATGTATTTCCCGTGGTTACGTAGCCCTAGCTGTGACCTAATCATTTTGCCACATCCATGGCAAGCATAACTATGTCCGTCGGTTGTCGAATACGATTTTCTTTTCTCCGTCAGTGTCTGTCCTCTACAGCGGATTTTCTTTTGGTCTCAAATGTGTATCCCACGGCCTTTGTGAGTGACCTCCAGCTGTCTCTTTCTGAGGCCGCATGCAACCAGGTGCTCTCTTCTATGTCCGCTAAGGCAAGTTGGCGTCTAAGCTGGTCTTTAAAGCGTTTCTGTAGGGTATCTGCTCTATACTAAACCGTTTGATCGTCAAGAGCTGAGCAGAAGGCTCTTCGAGCTATAAGTTTGAAAAAAAAACCTGTTTGAGCGTCAAACAGTAAAAAAAAAACAACCTGTCTAACCACCGTTCTGTCTGGGAGAGACCCAAGTCAATGCCTATATAAAGCATTGCTATTTCCGACAAATCTGGCACTCCGGACGCATGGGCTAGACATGGCCAAAAGCCGAGTTTACAGGGAGCCTCCGCCAAATTCCTATGTTGTACTAAGCTAACCGTGGGATACTCGCCATTAATGTAACGGTCCCTTGAGGAACGGCGCATGGATTATCGACAGAACCGTGAGAGGTCTCTTTCAACTCAGCCCGTGCAATGGGCTCACTCTCATGAGCCCTTGGACACTCCCACAGGAGTTTTGTTTTGCTATTCATTTAGCCTAATTACTTTTTCAAGTAACCGTTTCCACACGGGCGCCACTTTGAGGCAGAATAGCATGCCCGTGTATACTAAACCACAAAACATAGTCGAAGTTCAAGTTGTTTTTTCTCTTTGTTATAAAGCGCAACTGCAGTAAAGTCTTAGGTTGGATTTATTTTGTATTTCTTATAAATGTATGTTGTTCTCCAACAGAGTTCAAGCCCCTATGATGTGGCTGAGTTATGGGGCATAGACCCACACTACATTGTTGTATCGGACAAACCCAACAGTTGTAACGGACTTTCAAGGGAGGTAATCCACGTGCTGAAAAGTTTGTGTCACGAGAAGAAGCCCAGAAATTGTCAAAATCACGAAAAGCAAACGAGAGACCATCGTTACCATAGTGACAGCAGTGAGGAAAATGACCTTTGATTGTTATTGTAGTACAGATAATACCATGTATCTACTGTTAGGATTGTACCAGAGAATACTATCTATCTACTGTTAGGATTGTACCAGAGAATACTATCTATCTACTGTTAGGATTGTACCAATGAAGGTCTCTGATGAGAGTAGATGACTATTTTTGTATTGACCATTTTATGACAGATCGAGTGAAATAGAGAAATAAGAAATGTCGTTTGAATTTATGAAATATAAGATTCATATACAATTTAGAAAGAATGTCTACAACAGAGCCGAGTAAAGTTTGAAGTACTAAAAAAATAAACAATTAAAATGTTTGTGTTTCTTTGTCATTAGTAATGGTTTGCTTGTTTCATTTATTTTGCATTAGTTTTTTCTATTTCTTGGAAAAAAAAAAGGTTGATTCCGAGAAGATGCAGGTTAATAGTATACATATCTGTATTGAGCGTTTGAAAAAAACAAGATGTTGGTATTTACACAATGTAAGAGCACATACGATTTATATCACTTCATTCATTCCGTCCGATAATTAAAATGTTCAAACGGTAGTTAAAATTAGAGTAGCCTTTCCTTTCGTCTCAATTGTCCTTGTTGTAGTCAACCTTGTTTTTCCTGTGTAAAACTAAATCCTGTCTTTTTATATCCGTTTTCTGCACTTCATTCTCTGCTACCTGGTGGATTGGATCAAATAAGAATGTTATTGTTTCTGTATTAATAAATACTCCAATGGGGAGCTGTCAGGTTCTTTTCTTGGATCATTAGGGGTTGCTTACGAACGATTACTGCAGATCTATAGTAAACACTTAATTGATAACCAATATATTTCTAAGAGAATCCAGAAAAATTTTATCTCTGATGAAATCAGAAGTTTAATATTTATATAGAAAACACTCAGTAATAGCAAACAAAAAATCCGTCCTCTTCTAACTGTCCAAACTTCCTGCACTGGGAACAGGACCCCACTGACTATCATAGTCTCTCTCTCTCTCTCTCTCTCTCACACACACACACACATTCAAGGAAAACTAAAACATTCAAATTACAACACGTGCAGACTGTTCACTTTCATAACCTGGGAGTACATGAACAAAGGCATATAACTATCATACCAAAATATCAGCAAATAAAATATTCACTCTCGCCATACCTGCCCCAGACAGGAGCCTAACAAGTTTATATTTTGTTGTGCCTGGGATAGGTGTAGAGTATATACCAACCATTATACCAGTGGTCTTCAACCTTTTTGGCCTACCGCCCCCTTTTCGTATTTTTCATTTTAAAATCTGTCAGCGCCCCCCTCTAAGAAAAATACTTATAAAGAAGCGTGAGAAGGCAAATTTTAACAAAACGTCATTTATTTATTAATGTGTATGCTATCAAGGTTCCGCAAGGTTGTCATTGCCGGAAGTGGTAATGGATGAAAGCACTCCACTACCTATAAAATGCTTCCTAATGGCATGCGTCTCAAATAGCCTCTGAGAACCAGTCCAACACCTGGCCTTCACGTGTGGCTCAGATATTGAGTCCGGCGGAACTGTTCTCACTAACAGGAAAGGGGCAAAGGCGAGTAACTTGTGCCTTAACCAGTAAGCTTCGGGCAGGAGGGGCTTGTTAGCCATGGCTGGCTACCCACCTAGGAGAAGGAAAACTCTGAATTCAAACCTCTGTTGCCTTGCAGCTATACCCAACCATGGGAAAGTCTTCGGGAGTCAACCCTGAGGAAAAATCAGGAGCTGGCGACCCTTAGGCAGTTTGCAGCACCCAGTGCTACACCCTGGCAGAACATGCGACGCCGCTGACCCCAAACTGTATCGGCACTACCGTTCCTTTAGATACATCAGCCGCGTGGAGAGGGGGGAACTGATATGTGGGCGACATCGTTCCGACCACAGCTAATGCTTAGACATTCATCTCATTTCCATGAGATGATCCATAGTTGCTTCGCGACTGAAGGATGCCATATCTATGCTGTCAATAACACTAATCCCGCATGAGAGACGACCGCATGTCAAAGGCGATCCTCTTTGACGAGTTTAGAGGACTGCGCATGTCAAAGGCGATCCTCTTTGACGAGTTTAGAGGACTGCGTTACAGAGGTGCCCTCCGTAAGCGTGTAAAAATCCACTCAGGCGTTATTTCGCCATAACTCTTTTTCAAGCTCTAAGGGAAGTCGCCCCAATCAGTCTTTTCTGTCTTAGAAAAGTAATGATCTTTAGTTTTCAAAGTTTAGAAATAATGCATATAATGCAAAATCATTTCTCGGATTTTCTTTAGAACGGGCTATTAATCACAGACTATATATTCACGCTAATTTATGAAATAAATCCATTTCCTGTTAGTTTCCATTGAGATAATGTTTGTTATTTTAATCATCTATTGTAGATTTAAATAGATTGATTACCGAGATCTTTCTAGATTATGTATCTAAAAATTTAAAAAAAAATAACTATGAGATGACAGTAATCTTATTTTTGATGTTCATTTACTAGATCTAGATTTAAAATTAAATTATATGTTACATAGGTTAGGGTTGAAAAAAACACTTTACTTCTTATAACTACTTGACGAAATAAAGCCTTGTTTCAATTTTTAAAAAAAATTTACGAGGTTTTTTGTAGTTTAAAAAAAAATCTCCATTTCCAGTCTAGATACACACACACATATCAATCCTGGCTACGCACATGAACAGCATAGTGTATCAATTAAACTAATAGAAACACAATGCCTTTAGTGACCACGGGAAAGGCAGCGGTGAAACTGATGTATATACTGTGTACCAGACTGACAGAAGGAGTAAGTCGATATAAATGCTTTGTAAATATTGTAGAAGAGAGTTACATTAGAGGCAAATCATAGGTTGAGTAGCAGTAGAGTACATAGTGACTATAGGTAGTGGTAGAATAGAGATAGATTGGTAGTAGAGATAGAATAAATTGAAATAGAGAAGAGATTATCTGAACATATAAGCATGACAATGTGTCTTAGCTGAGCTATCAATTATTCAATGAAAGAAGACTGTAATCACTGGGGCATACCAGCGAGTAATGTACACCTACTTTGATACAATGGATTCAAAAATTCGATTTACTTCGTTCCACGCTATAACTTTTAGAAGTACAATAGTGTGCATGGTCGGTGTGAAGTCATTAAAAGTGGATCAGTTGCTTTTTTTTATCCAAATATAAAACATGCCAAAAGTGACAAGAAGGTTATTTAACTAAGAATACAAAGCCAATACGTGTGCTGACTTGGAATAGCTGTAAGGTATTAGAGATTATTATTAACAGTAAAATTTAAAAGATTTCTGGTTGGATTGTGCATTCTTTAAATTTGAACAGTCTTGTTTCATGTCCTAGCCTAGGCAATGGATTTTCTTTTGGCCTCAAATGAGTATCCCACGACCTTTGTAAGTGATCTCCAGCTGTCTCGATCTGAAGCCGTCTTCTATGTCAGTTCAAGCAAGGTGCAGCCTAAGCTGGTCTTTAAAGCGTTTCCGTGGGGTACCTAGTGACATTGACCACCTTTCAGCTCACTAAAAAAAAGACTGCAATTGGCATACGTTCTTGCTCCATACGGGATACATGACCTGTCCAGCTTAACTGTCGGACCATAAGAAATTTGTGCTCCATCATGGAAATACGATGGCGAGACAGCACTACAAACAAAGATGTCCTTGCCAGCGCCTCTATGGACAGTATATAGGAACAGTAAACATAGTACTATAAAGGTCTTTGTTGCCAATGTGTGGTCATTCAAAGATATCAAGTCCGAAAACAATCATCCTTTGAAGGGTCAGGGGTTTAAACGGGATTCACTTTAAAAAACTGATTCATCAAGTCTGGTTACGCTCTATGCGGTACATATCACAGCCTACGAGTAACAAGGTCAGGATGATCTCTACTGCTAGTAAGTCTTGTTCAATAAGACCCGGGTATAGCTATTTTAAAATTAAGGTACGTAATCACTGTGGCGTTGTTTTAGTCCAGGGAAAGAGTTGTACAGGTACGCCTGTTCGTAGGCTGATAAGAATGTTGCCTGCATGTTTTCTGTCCTGATTAGGGCAGCATTTCAGTTTCTATTTCATTATATTACTTATACTCAGAATAGAATTTTATAATATTACTTATTATAAGTAAAATATAAAACTTATAATATTAATATAATAATAATATAATATAATACAGACGTTATTTTAGAATTACGTCTTACTCGTGTCTCTGTTTCAATCTAGTCATATATGTTAACCCATGACTTAAAATTTGCCAAATTGTTGGTTTTCCTGCCTGATTCACGAAACCCATTTCTTGCTCTAATGGCATTATGGAAGAAGGAGAATTTGCATTAATTTGTCTTAGCATATGGAATAAGAAATGAGCCCTTTTAGGTTGTGTATTTCTGAGTATTTTATTAGTTTTTGTTTCTGTATTTGTAGATCATAATCCAGTGTTTTATGTATTTTTGTTACTTTAATTTTTAAGTCTTCATATATCCTGAAGGGTCTAAAAATTGAGTGATTTCATTAAATGAGTTACTCTCATCAAATGGGAATATTCGTTTCTTGTAAATCTCACGGCTCAGTTTTGTGTCTGTTCTAGTTTCCTTGTGATCTCAAAAGTTGAGGGTTCTCAAACATAGGAAGTCCATACTCATACAGCGTTGTTGCGTCTTTCAAAATCATAATACTATAAGCAATATTGACAATTTATTCTTGCAATTGTCTAAATCGTTAATGTTAGAGAGTAAGGGGATGGTGAGAGGTAGGGCGTTAAAACCTTAATATAGTGGATACATACTTAAATAAATGTATTCTTTTAGGTTTTTATATTTCGTGGATTCTCGGTTATCAGGGAGATCCTGGAACGCATCTCTCGCCATGAACAGGAATCACTGTACTACTCAGACTGATATAGAGGCTTCTTTTCAAGGGAAATAAGTTAATTTTCACTTTTGTCAACAAAACTTTTGTAGGTATCGAAACAGTGTATCCATGAAGAAAATTAGGACTAATATTAAATATGTCATTGTAGAAGCAACAGCTTCTTAACTTTTTCCATAAATATTCAATTTTATTATGAAAAAAAGAACAACTTGGTTATGTGTTTTATATATAAATATTTTCCAATTTTATGAAACGAAATGTAATAGTCTGTGCATGCTAAAACTAAATGTGTGATAGCCTTTAACTATATTGTTTTTATATTTACTAGACGACCGGCGGGGTAGCATACACCGCTATTTTGCGGGGCCGGCTTTAAGCCACTGCAACCTATGCGACTGCAGTGGGCCCCGCACTTTCATAGGTCCCGCTCTTATTCAAGGTGTATAAATTATTAAATGAAACCATTTTATAACTTAAAACAGATTTCCCGCGCCTTCCTGTCGATTTACCTGGAGCTACTTGAAATGTCCCGAAATTGCAAAATATAAAAAGTCCTTAAAATATACGGAAATATGTAGACAAAATTGTCATTATGGGGTATCATTCAATATGGAAAACGCCAATCCTACGTGTCATAAATAAAAAAGGCATTATGCATTAGCTGTAATTGTGTAATCTGGTGAAAAAAGCTTGTCGCGCCTCAAACTAATGAAGAATTACTTGAGGTCACAAATTCTCAAATATATTGAAACATTTGGTAATTCTTGCTATTGAGCGTGATCTGTGTTTGGAAGCAGAATTATTATGATATACTGTATGACTTTACTACACACAAGGCTCGTAAAGTAGTTCTGTACATAGTAAAGAATGAATAAAATGCATAGACGAATTTATTTTCTAATACAAACTCTTAAATTTCACTTATTATCCGCTTCCCTACCCAAGCTTGGCCCCGCGAAATCCGTTTCACATAGGGCCCCACAATGATTAAGTCCGGCCCTGCTATTTAGTGACGGGTGAATATACATAGTAGATTAGTTGTTCTCTCTCCATGAGTTTTTGGTCACAATGGTTAAGTCCGGCGCTGCTACTTAGTGTTTGTAAAATGTTTTACATGTTCCGGATGTTCCTTCAGAGTTGAAGGACGAAGGGGGATGGGAGCGGGCAGGGTTTGATAAATCCAAACGACAGTCCAGCGCACAAACTGCATAACCAGGCAGCCATACGTAGTAACCGGTGAATACTTGTTCTCCCCCCCCCCCCTCTTGTTTTTTCGTGGGGTGACTATCCGCAGAAATAAGAGAGTGATCTTTCCTTTATTTCTTCTTACTTCTTCTCGTCCAAACTCTTGATTCTTGGAGAGAATTATATATATAGATATAGAACACACGCCTTGCCAGTACACGCGACTATTCATAAACTTGATTGAAGACATTTCAGGAAAAGAGGGAGAGCTTGCAGAGCATCAACATTTGTGCTTTTATTCTCCTTCAAAACTTAATTCCGTCCCTTTTTTCAGCCCACTCTATTTCATAACGTGAACTCTTTTGTGCTTTTTCTGTACGCCTGCGTTTCGGTTGGATTCTGTTGTATAGACTAGATTAACCCCCCCCCCCCCTCCCACTGATATAACAAACAGAACATTCAAGGCACAAAAGGAACCAACAGAGCGTTATTTCTTAGTCACAAAAGGCCTAAGGTACGACATGAAGTTGTGGACTTAGAAGATTGAATAGTGTGATGAGGTCGAAGTCCTGTTGGTAAATTTTATATGTGAATATTAGGACTAGTACAGTTAATTTCTAAAGACAGGTAAATAATGGCATATTTATAAACGAATCTGTCAGCTCGAATGACGTTAATAATGTCATTATTTATCTATCTATCTATGTATCTATCTATGTATCTATCTATGTATCTATGTATCTATCTATCTTTCTATCTATCTATCTATGTATCTATCTATCTATCTATTTATCTATCTATCTATCTATCTATCTATCTATCTATTTATCTATCTATCTATCTATCTATCTATCTATCTATCTATCTATGTATCTATCTATCTATCTATCTATCTATCTATCTATTTATATATATATATATATATATATATATATATATATATATATATATGTCAGTCTGTCTTTCTACCTATCTACTTTTCTTTCTTTCTATCTATCTATTTATTTCTCTATAGAATATAAGTAGACCATAGGTAGAGTAGTTAATTGAATCTTGTTACTTAAAGAGTGTGTATTCATTTTAATTCATTACCATATTTGTAAATGCGTGACTCCTCAGGTCTTCTCGGAAGTTATTACAATCATGTAGTAAAGTTGACTCTGTTGAATGTTCACAAGAATTCTTTGAGTTAATATATCATTGCGCCAATTTTGGATGTAGACTCTGGTCTGCTTTTCTGTTGAAATTATGTTCACTAAGAATTCTCACCATACAGTCGTAACTATCAGTCCGATTACTTTGGTAATAGAAATCTAATTATTTAGCTATCTATTAGAGCTTAATTGCTCTTAAGTCATTATTACAAATTTTATATCACTCCGTCTGTCTGTCTGTCTGTCTGGTACAAACTTTGTACACGTTACTTCTCCCACTTCGCAATCTCGGATCAAGTTGAAACATTGCACAATTAGTCATTTTCCTTAATAAAAACACGAATCAATAATAAAATAACCAATTAAACTATTAATTAGTGGTTATTTATTAATGTGTTTGATATAGCAAAAGGGGAAAAATATTAAAGTATTTAGAAATATGGCTGTAAATGTGTAGTTCTTTTCCTTATATAATCTTTGTGGTCTTTTAAAAAGTATATATATATATATATATATATTCAGCTTGGTTCCTTTATGGTATGTTGTGCACTCCACGTTTCCAGTTTTAAATACCTCACTATTTCTTTATTTAGTCTCTGATATAAACTAGCTTTTCATATCAAAAAATATTTGTTTATATCTTTTGTATGTCTGTCTTGAGCATTTGTTCTCATATTTCCAATATTCTGTATCTGTGTTTCATTTCTGCATGGTGTCTCTTGCCATCACCAGAGACCCTATGACGAAACCTAGAGTTTAGCAACTGATAGCAACTAATTTTATTAATAAACTGCCAGCCTTTATATAGTTGTTGCATTTAGACAGTATCACGTGCTACTATATTAAACATCAACAGAATAACAGTCTAACTATACTATTAGTACAGCCAGTCAGCCTGTCTTGAATGCCCCACACACACCTTTACAGGTCTAGGCTCAGACGGTAGAGAAACACCTGGGATTCCCAATTACTGTCACGTTATTGCATGCATTTTATTTTGTTGTGGTTCTAGTTATTTTCGACCTAAACTAATATTTTTTTTGCCACGTTGTTTTTAAATATACTTTCTTCATTTCATTTATCTCCCTTTTCATTCATGTTCTACTCTTCAGTTTTCGTGATTTTTATGGTCTACCTAAATTGTATATATATCCCATTCTAGCCTAGTTGTCTTGCTTGTTCTGTTTCAAAGTGACTGACTTTATTTGCATGGACGACTTCTTTGTTGTAGTGTAGGTCACGTGTGTTTAAAATAAACAACATGTTCTTGGTTGATTTGTATCCATTAATAATCTATTGTTTGTGAGGGGAACAGTGCCATTACAAAATCCTCAATGCTTATACTTTCCAAAAAACTGTAACATTAATAGAATTATTTAAATCATGTATTGTAAAGCTTGTTTTAACATAAACAGCAATGATACTTCTTTTAGACTTTACTATTTATGTGGCAGCTGATGTTCAGGTCATCTGTGGTCACAGGTAGCTTGCAGAGGGTATCCCGACAAAATAGCTCGGACATAATAGCGCAGAAAAAATATATTTCAGTCATTTTGAAAGAAATACTTTAGATATCGTAAAATGTGATTAGAGACAATATTTTTTGTTTTTGTTTTAATGTGATCATTATTTTTCAGTCATTTTGCAGAAACACTTAATATAACACTTAACATAAGCTAAAATGAATAGTTTCAAAATATATCATGTATTTACATTTCAAAAGTGTACTTTGGAAACTGACAAAGATACACACACAGACAAACAAACTTTGACAAAGATAAATGGTAGGTAATGTCAAGTAGAAATTCCATCCCTGGCTTGTTTCCGTACATTGACAATATAGCTGCAAGACGTCTGTCAAGTTGGAGGTACTTTGTCTTGCTTGCAGCGTTACTTCGTTCTCCAGCAGGTTTCTATTCTTGTCTCATGGAGACTATGTCTATGTAATGGTAATAGAACAAGACGACAGGAAATAGTAAAATTAATGATTGATTTGGTCAGTCACTGCCTGAGATGAAACAAACGTTTGGCGAGATAACAAATGTGAAAAAGGGGAATGATATATACTCTCGTTCTCTGCAAATTTGGCATACTTTCAGATCTATTAATATTTAAAAAGCTAAAGACATCATCAAAAATGCTGCTCAGGACATTAAATTACTAATAATCCGGTGCTTTTGTACACATCGTATATAAGTCCGAGCTATTTTGTCTTGCGCTATTTTGTCAGGAAATTTCGCGCTATTTTGTCGGCGCTAATTTGTCCGCGCTATTTTGTCGGGTCACCCTTGTAGAGTTGACTGGACTCAGCGGCGACCTAAAAATCTCGAAATTAAAAATCCCATTCCCCACCGAACCTGAGACATCCTTTAGAAGCCGAGCGCTCTAACATTCAGCCCCCTCTCCTTATAAAATGTTTAAAAGAATGATCCATTGGAGCAGAAATCGAACATTTTCATAAAGAAAGAAAAGGGAGGATTTGAAAAAAAATATAATTAGGTAGTCTCATAATTATTATTTATTTAAAATTTTTAATAAATCTAATTTCTTAAACTCCATTTTTTGCACATATTTATATGAAATTGTAAATAAGTCTAATTTATAATTATTTTTTACTTGAAATTGTAATATACTCAAAAATACTCAAAATGACTTGCTTCAAACATTGGTGAGCAGCATATACAAATACTACAATTGTAAGACCTATACGTCAGAATGAAGTCGACTGTGAAAATGGCATAAATCAACAATATAGTGGACTGACTAATGCTGCATTTTCTAATAAATCATTTTCTAATGACTCATTTTCTGATGTCTCATTTTTCTTATGTCTTATTTACTTATGTCTCATTTTCTAATGTTTCATTTTTCTTGTGTCTCATTTTCTAATGTCTCATTTTCTAGTGTCTCATTTTCTAATGTCTCATTTTCTAGTGTCTCATTTTCTATGCTTGTCAACGAAATAGCGATCGCACAAAGAAAGCACATTCCTTTTTCTTGGCTTGGCTGTAATTGGACCATTCCTAAGCCATTTTCATATTGAAGTTTTCAATTCAATTTCCCCGACAAAGCACCAGGTAGAGCGTTACAATTTAAACTTTTCAATGTTTTTTGTTGGTTGTTTTTTTGTTTTCTTTTGCTTATTCAGACTATACTTTCACTTCCAATAACACACAAGACAAGAACGCGTCCACGTCTGGACCATATAACACAGTCTAGCAGTCAAGGCTATGCGTATAGATCATGATCATTTGCATCCATACCCGCGGTAGCTCATTGATTATAATTCATTATAACTTATACAAATAAGCGAGTAGTGAAGCAGAGATTTTTTAAATGTTTATCACAAAGAGTCTGGAACAGACACAAAATAGAGCAGTGAGATTCATAACAAACGAATATTCACATTTGACTACAGTAACACCTTTAATAACATAACTAAATTTAGAACGCCTTGAGGATAGAAGACTTAAAAGTAAAGTAGCAATTATACGTAAAATACTGAACCATAATCTTCAAATACAAAAACAAAATCTAATAAAACACTCAGAAGTACACAAAGATAAAGTCACATTCCTCTTTCCTAATGCTAGGACAAATTTGTACAAATGCAACTTATCGCATAGTGTTATTAGAGCATGAAATTGGTTGCCTGGCAGAATTTCAGTCTTTGGTTGACATGCATGACTAGATGCATGACGCGTAGGACGTAATCATCTTCTTTTTTGAAGTAACGTCTGTATATTATAGGATAAGAGTCACAAGATATCAGATTTCTAACTGCACGTAAATACAATATAGTTTAGAGTTCTGATTAGAATTGTTTGTTTAGTATTAAATCCGTCACTACTGTAACACTACTAGAACTCAATTTATTACAACTTTAAACTAAGTACCTTATACATTCATGAGTACACAATGTGAACAACTATGATTAAGTAAAAAGTTATGAGTGCTAGCCCAGGTAGCTTGAAATTTTAATTTATATGAACAAAAACTTTATGTACCCTTTTTATGGTTTTAAAAATGTTTTATAATGTATAAATTTATGAACAATACTTTACATCAATTTTATGCTTGTAACTATATTAAAAAAAAAACAAAGTTACAAGGTGTAAAGAAACAAGTCCTTTTAAGTATAAACTGCCTTTTATTGTGCAGCATTCAAGCATAACATATTTACAAGGCGAACATTATCTACAGATAACCAACTCCACTAGATCAGGGGTCGGCTATCTGCGGCTCGCGAGCCACATGCGGCTCTTTGGATGTTAAACCACAAATTTTTCCCGTTTCACTGCATAATACACCAAGAAGCGCTTTGTGTCCAAACCTTTCTGGTTGAAATAGTTAAGGTCATAAATTTGGTAATCAAGATATTTAACAGTATCTTGTCAAAAAAAACCTACCACCGTCAGTTAGAAGAATTCTTAACGAAATGGAGACTCAGTATTCCGACCTCCTTCTTTACAATAAAGTGCTATGGCTTTCAAAAGGTAAGGTGGTGAAACGTTTTGCTTTGTGCTTGAATGAATGGAATGCATTCCTAAATGAAAATGGCATTAATCACCCTGAATTAGAGAACGACAAATGGTTGCAAGCATTTTACTTTATGGTGGATATAGCAGAAAAGAAAAAATAAATGAGCTAAATCTAAAACTGCAAGGAAAGGGAAACCCAGTTTATGTGTTGGTAGAAGAATTGGTTTGTTTTGAAGAAAAAATGTATTCTTTTTGCAGAAGATATTCAGAGCGGCGTGTTACTTCATTTTCCATTTGTAAATCAATATTGCGATAAAACCAGTGCAATGGCTGACAATTGTTACTTCAGCACAGCTATAAAGAAAAATTTAAGATGAATTTGCTAATTGATTTGATCAATTCAAAACAAACAAAACAATTGTGGCATTTATAAAAAATATTCTCAACACTAATAGTACCGAAATCCACATTGAGACATTCGGAATCGATACTGGATTTCTAGACATGCAGTTGGTCGATTTAAAAAGTAAAGCTTTGTGTAGTGGAGCATTTACAGAGTTAAAAATCAAAAGAGTTGAAGGTCCAGAAATGTATGCAACGCAACAAAAGTTGACAGCTTTAAAAGAAATGCCGCGAGATTAGGCACTTATATTCAACGCATGGAATAGTCTTCCATGTTGCTGCAGTTAGGTGAAAAAGTTGGCATTTGGAAGGCTGACTATCTTCGGATCGGCATATTCGTATGAGCAAGCGTTCTCTTGCATGAATATAATTAAAATTAAAGTAAGAAGCCAACTAACAAATGAAAATTTAGAGTCGTGTTTGAAACTAAAAACAATCTATAAGACAAATTTATCCAAACTTTCCAAAACCATGCAAAGCCATAGTTACCACGGAATTTTTTAGCTCAATTGTTTGTTATTGAAAAACAAGTTAGTGTTGTATGTAAATGTTTAATTGTTTAAATTGTATACTTATATAATAAGAATATATATATATATATATATATATATATATATATATATATATATATAATCTAATTTGTTGTGTAAATCACTATTGATATAAGGATAAATTGATATTTTTCTTATAAAAAAATTTTAATCAAAAAAAACTTTATTTATGCCAGTACTATTTATTGTTATTAAGAAAAACAAAATCTTGTGGCTCTTTAAAATCGGTGAAATTTTGTAAATCGTAATTTTTGGCTCTTCCTACTCAAAAGGTTGCCGACCCCTGCACTAGATGACTTCCTCTCTACTTGTTTACAACACTCGTCACTTCCCGCAAGTCCCCTAACTCTCTGATACCCAACACTTGACCGTGTGTAACGGTTGACCACACACAGTAACCGTGTCACAACAGACAGTTTGTGTGGAAACACAAACTCAAAATCGGTCCCTGAAGTGGTCCATCCTGGCAGGAAAAAAGGTAGATTTCAATATTTTCAGAAGAATATCACTATTAAATTCTATCAGAATTGGTCCACCCGGGCAGATAAAAAGGCAGGTGTAAATATTTTTAGAAAGAATATCTTAATGAAATTCTATCTAAGGCAAATGACAGAGAAGAATGGAGAAAGAAGGTTGACAGATCCTGTGTGGTGCCCCAAAGGTCCAGCAGACCAAGGGATAGGTGATAGTAAATGTGAAGCTAGATGTGAACCTGTCCTAATTGATGTCTTATAATGAGTATCTAATTGTTTGTAAAGGGTCAATCTCTTTTTCAAAGCCTCAAGAAAAAAAAACATCTCCGTAAAAAAAAACAAAAAAAAAACATCCCATTAGTTATGTACATTCTGAGGTTTCGCCCCATGGCAGTTCACGCGATAATATTTAAAAAATACTTATTTTAAATTATGTCCAACTTATTTGCATAGTAAATAGATTTTTTCTCTTTAAAAAGAAGTTAGCATTTTTTTTTGGAAATGTAGTATTTAGTATGACAGAACTTACATAACTTATCAATACAATTGTGAAAAATAATATTTTTTTTTAATGGTAACAGCCATCTTCCTTACTAAAACGCCTCCAGTGTTTGTTTTGTTACTATAAACTATAAATAGTGAATAGTTGTAAAAATGGTGCATTTTTATGAAAAAACTGCTTGCATAATTGATTTAAAAAATTAGATTTTTCGCTTTCAGAAAAGAAAAAAAGTAGCCGTTGCATCAGAACTTTTTGAATGATCTAAAACATCATGATGTCCGATTTTTATTTTCTCTTCTAAGACAGACGGACAGACAGACAGACAGACATGCCACACAAAACTAATAGCGTCTTTTCGCCTTTCGAGGGCCGCTAAAAACAATTTATAAGAATGTTGCATATTGAAACTAAATGGGTATTATATTAATATTTATCAAAGGTCATTTTAAATTCCCTGAATAAAATATATACTTAGTCGACAAAACAAAGTGAATAATTTCAATCAGAGACTATTTTGAATTAAAAAGTAATGTTCAAATAATTTATATGCATAATAATAATAATAATTCAACTATCAACCCATATTGTCCGTATGGAAATTTGTTTTACAAGTTGTGCATTACACCAAACAAGAAACATTATAACTATAAGAAACCAAAGTGTACATTCACACCAGACGCACTCATAATTTACAAGTGACAAAGTTTATATCAGATTGTTCTTATTTAATGATTTGATTGCCAGGGGAACAAAAGAGTGTTTGTGTCTGTTTGTCTTTGCCATCGTTGTCTTGTATCTTTAATATCTTTAAAATAGTAGAGTAAGCCTATATATATATATAGTGATTGTTCATTAACATTTTATACGAATTGAATTAAATCTGATCAAATCCGGAGCGAATTGTCCATGAAAAAAAAGGTCAGTAATGGGTATCGAACTTTCACACCCGCGTTAGTAGTACGACACTCTCATCCTTTCTGCTAAGTTTCTTCAATGTCCAGACTTCCATCCATCCTTTTCATTTCAAGTTTTTACAGGCACTAATAAATAAAGTACAAATTAATATGAGGAATCAAATAATCATTTCTTCAATCCAGTATAGTCATTGTTTAAACACAACGTACCTTTTATCTCAACGCCACCCCATTCTTATTGTTTACACATGGAATACACACTTTATCTCATCAGATGGCCAACTACCAGCAATAAAGGTCTCCAGATTTCTCAAGTGGAACGAAAAAAAAAGATGACGTTTTATCAACTGCTTGCACTTGCCAGTGTTTTTCTGTCAGGAGTGTCTCCATGTAAGTTTACTGTTCTCAGAGTGCGTCTTTTTCTTAGGGATTTCAAACGGGTCGAGCTGCGCCGAGTAAGGCAACTAGATTTTAAGGGCATCATATTGAGAACGTGCTTTGTGACACGGTCAAGAAATCCGCGTCCGTAACCCAGGAGGAGCCAGCCATGCGTACCAGTACCGTTACTCACATGTTATCGCGTGTTTTTTTTTTTTACAAAGCTATATCAACTCACTCTGTCTGCTTGTCTGGTAAAAGGTTTGTACACGTTATTTCTCCGACACCCAATCTTGAGTCAAGCTGAAATTTTGCATAATTATCTCTTTTACCTGACAACACAAAAATCCATTAAAAAAAAACAATTACTTAATTAACTATTAAAAATTAATTATTTTATTTGGTATCTCGAACAAGGGAACAAAATGGTGCGTGACTGAAGTGGTGGTATAATATAAATTAGTCCCCTTTTTTAAGAAATAAAAATAATCAGCATTACTACCTCTAGCATCATACCACTAACTTGAACAGGGCTTGGCTCCTTATCAACAGGTCTCGAGTCTCGACACCCGACTCGCGCAGGGTTGTTTTTCCTGATCGCTTAAATGCAGCACGAAAAGCCTTCTCCCTGTCACCTCCCCATATTGGTCCACAAAAGAGATTGGACCATGACGCTCTGAGCATGATGGGGGCATGACAGTTGCACCACATAAAAGCTATTTTTAAATAATAGAATCACTACCACTAGCATTAGTAACACTAGAAGCACTAACACTAGAAACACTACCAATAGCATAGCTCTACCATTAGCATTACTGCCACTAGAATCACTACCACTAGCATAGCGCTACCACTAGAATGACAACCACAACAATCAATACCACTAGCATCACAAAAAAATAGAAATATACTCTTAACACAACTACAATACGGACAATTAAGCAATTAAGCACTGTTAGCACCTATACCATTAGCACCAATACCATTGGTACCAATGCCATCCACCTTATCATTAGTACCACTACAATCAGCATCATTACCATAAGCAACACTACCATTAGCATCAATATCATTTGAACCTCTACTATGACAATTACCATCACCATTGCAATTTCCACTATCATCACCACTACCAGCCCGGTTACCATCAACATCAAATAATTTGATTCTTTTCACAGCGGTTCCTCCCATAGAGCTGAGTTTTCTGATTGACGTGTCTAATAACGCTCTTGGTGGCGCCACCTACGTTGTCAATTTTGATATTCTGGAAGACCAACTTCGCGCCATCTTCAATTGCTCTGTGCTGAATCAGGGCGGAGAGGTCAGGTAAATACATACAGGTATAAAGAGACATATCCAATTAACACACAGATATAGCAACACGTCATGTAAACATAGTGACAATTAACGGCTGTAAAAGACATCGGTTAAGCATGCAGACATGATAATCCTTCACTTAGACACACACAAATACAATACTAATAATCCTTTATTCCTATATCGCTATATTACGTTTTTAAACACCAAATGTAGTGTTGAAATTAATTAATGTGCCCAAATGTTGTTTTTTTACAATTCCTCTTATCAGTGTATAAAAACTTTATGAGTTGCAAAACAAAAAACCTGGATGGGTGGTTACGGATCTCAAAAATGGTTCTATTGATTTTCCTAGAAATTTGACAATTGATGTATTTTTTGGGGGAAAAAAAATTACTAGCTGATTGGCCACACAGGGAAAACTCTGGTTTGACCGTTATAATTTTTTAAAAAATATAATCATCTTAAAATTAAATTTGACTTTTTAGAACGAACGTCGGTACCTAAAGTTAGTTGGGGAAAGTAAAGGTCGTTGTGCTGGCCACATGACAACCTCGTTCACAGTAGGCCACAGAAACATATGACCTTTACATCATCTGCCCTATAGACCACAAGGTCTGAATGGGGAATTTTACTTTTTTTGACACTGTTCCCTGAAGGAAGATCTTTGCGTGCCCCGAAGACCTTGTAATATGGCCATAGATCGGTTGTGTTGGGTAGTTGGAAGCTAGTTGGAACTAAAGAAATATAAAAATGAAGCGGCAGTTATTTATTCAAAGTTCAAATTTCCCAGACTGAAGCATGAGTGGTTAGAGAATTTGCTACGTGAATGTAGTGGGTTCTATCTCCATACTGACCTTTTATTTCTTTTTTTTCTCTTTTTTTTTAAGCCAATAAAATATCAATGTTTAGTTTACTATATTATTTCAACATAAAGTATGAATTTATTTTTACGAAGCTTATATTAAGTCACTCTGTCTGCCTGGTACAAATTTTGTACACGTTATTTCTTAAAACTTTCCATTCTCGTATCAAGTTGAATCATTGCACAACTGTTCATTGCCCCTAACATAATGTGAATCAATTCAACAATTGATATGCGTAATTGTTTAATTTTGTATTTATATGGAATATATTGTACAAACGCGTTAAGGTACAAAAGGTACATCGACTTACATTTATCAATTACATATTACAATCAAAGGAGACGTGTTGAATGAGTGGTTAAGCACTGGGATTCCGAACCTGGGGTCCTGGGTTCGAATCTCAATGAGTACTGGGATTTTGAACTTCGGGATTTTTAGGGCGTCCCTGAGTCCACCCAGCTCTAATAGGTACCTGACTTTAAGTTGGGGAAAGTAAAGGCGCTTGGTCATTGTGCTGGCCACATGACACCCTGCTCGTTATTGATCTTTAACATCATCTGCCCTATAGACCGCATGGTCTGAAAGGGAAAACTTTACTTTTTTTTTACTCTATTACAACCAAAAGCGACCATACGATAGAAACAAAAAAGAACTCCCCTAAAAAGTAAGAAGTCCACATGTCCTTAAATTATTCATAGTCGGTGACAATACACGAATAAAAAAAATCAATAAAAGGTAAATAATTTAGCTTAATATAGAAAAAAGAGCTAAACATTATAGTATTGAAGTACATCATGGCATGATAAGCCTTAGATAAGTTGTTTTTTTTCAAAGCATTTTTTTTAAATATTTCATCTTATCAGTGCCTATGGTCTAATGATCTAATCTCTGGTCCTGTCTGGGGTATAAGCCACCAACCAGCTTTCTCCAGGTGTCACGGTTCCGGGGGAGTCTCTCCAGCTGTCCCCACGTCTCGCCCTTCAAACATGACACCCGCTTCCAAATCTCGGCGCCATGTATTTCTTGGCCTTCCCTTCTCCATTTTTCCTCGGGATGTCTTTTAAAAAATTATTATTTCGTCCAATGCTTCAGAAATAACAGTATCACCATACCAGTACTATTTACCAAATATGAAGATGCTCGTTTAAAGAGGATAACTATAAACAATTAGCTATTTGATGCATCTGGTTGTCACGGATGAATGTGTGTATGAACTAAGTGTGTATAATCTATTTTTACTAATATATGTTGGTTGGAACGCATACGTGAATGACCGGAAGTGTGTTCGTTTTTTAGACAAGGACAGAGGCGGTGTGATATATGTCATGAAGAATAATAAAGCTTCTGTGTTCTTCTAGACCGAGTTAAGTGTTTTGTTATTACAGCTGAACTCAGGGACACCTGGACTTAGTGAGAAACCAAGGTAGTTTCTAGAGAGCTAGAAGATTGTAACACTGTTGTACAGAAAACAGATAAAAATCGCTTGACTATGTCATTTTGAAGATATACGTTAAATTGTGTGCAATTTTTATAAGATAAGGTAAAATCATTTTTATTGGTCCAATCAAATGGAAATTCAGTTTGACTACAATTGACCACCTCAGCGTAACTACTGTAACAATAACAATATAGATGCAATTACAAAAGACACACTCACAACCAGCGCTGTTATGAATTAGACTTCTTTGTACTTCTCGATGTCGACAGATGATCTTGTAACACTCCAATAAAGAGGGATAAAGGAGTTTTTAAATCCTACTGTTATAATCCTAATTGAAAGGAGACGACCACTTCGTTTAGATCAGATCAGTGTTGTTGTCTTTTGGTGCAGGTTGTCTTTAAGAATCGTGTTTGTTCTAGAAAGGCATCTTTCATGTAAAAGTTCTTCAAGAGGTGGTAGCTGTGTTTGAGTGATATACGATGCTTTTTTTTAAGCAGACGACAGTAATATTTTAGTTTAGTATCCATGGCTTTGTTTAGAATGAAACGTTCAGAAAGATGTCTCTAATAGACGCATTATTTCTTATTGAGCTTTTATTCCTAGATTTCTCTCTTTCTCACTCCCCCCTATTTTTCCACAACTGGTCCAGACAAATAGATGATAGAATCATGGCCTGAAAAATCAATTAGTAAATATATTATTAATCAAACAAATTTATTGTTGTTGGTCTAGAATCTAGTTAATGTCTAGAGCTATTACAAATAAAATGCATGACTCATCGAAACTAATTGATACAATTTTACTTCGTATAAGCTTTGTTTTTTTTTTTAAGGTATTTTTTATGTTTTTCTTGTTGGTTTTTCAGCATCGGAGCATACGGCTATAGTTCTGACTCGATTGAAGTCATTCCCTATTGGACCTCTCCTAGCAACGCCCCAAACACATTGTCAAGGTTGCGCTTACTGGCCAACGTGAGTTTGGTTCACATACATTGTAGTTAAACATCATTACTTATATAGGTAGAAGAAAGCCAGATACTTCACTGAATGACTGAATCACTCATACTTATATCACTAAGTGGCCAAACACTTCACTGACTGAATCAATCATACTTATATCACTAAATAGCCAAAGACTTCACTGACTGAATCACTCATACTTATATCACTAGGTAGCCAAAGACTTCACTGACTGAATCACTCATACTTATATCACTAGGTAGCCAAAGACTTCACTGACTGAATCACTAATACTTATATCACTAAGTAGCCAAAGACTTCACTGAATGAATCACTCATACTTATATCACTAAATAGCCAAAGACTTCACTGACTGAATCAATCATACTTATATCAGTAAATAGCCAAAGACTTCACTGACTGAATCACTCATACTTATATTACTAAGTAGCCAAGGACTTCACTGACTGAATCACTCATACTTATATCACTAAGTGACCAAAGACTTCACTGACTGAATCACTAATACTTATATCACTAAGTAGCCAAAGACTTCACTGAATGAATCAATCATACTTATATCACTAAGTAGCCAAAGACTTCACTGACTGAATCAATCATACTTATATCACTAAGTAGCCAAAGACTTCACTGACTAAATCAATCATACTTATATCACTAAGTATGAGAAAAAGACTTCACTGACTGAATCACTTGTTGTGGGCTAATCTAATCTGACTTCGACTATGTATCAATTATTACTTAACATTAGCCACAGAACATTGTTGAATATAGTTGATAACAACATTCAGTTCTATCAAATGAGACTTTATTAACCACTGGGAAATCCGTCCAGTCTACCTAAAACGTCGCTATATCTAATTACTATTCAACTACCATTCAAAACACAACCTACTTCTAACATAACGCCATGTTGGTCTTTTGTTTGCCTAAGTCTACCACGTCATTAGTCTGTCTGACCACGTCATTAGTCTGTCTGACTACGTCACTACTTTTACCGTGACTAAAACTATACACCATGTATTTATCTAACAAAACTAACCTACTCTCTAAACTAGTACATTACACACTCATACTTAAATCACTAAGTCATGTTTAACTTTCACAACCTCCCTATTCCTTTATACCTGTCAACAATTCCTCCTATTAGCTTTTAAAAGCTTCATAGGCTCAAAAAGTAACACACCAGAAGTTGGACATTGGGTGGATGGGTATTTCGAAAACGGCTCCAACCATTTTCCGATAATTTTGGCAATTTGGAAAAACAAATAACCACTTAATTAGTCTCTCAGCTAAATCCTGGCTTTACCGTAATAATTTTCCAAAATGTAATCATTTTTAAAATTCCATTTGCCTATTTTGAACACGCTTTCAGTGGCTACTGTCAAAAGTGTCATTGTGTTCAGTAAGGAGTTTAATCCATGAATAGAAGGACATGAACAGTTTGCTTACTGTTTTCAGTAGAAATTATTAGCTGCAATGTTTGTACACATTGATTGTGCAAAACAAACAACAGCTATAGACTACCATTATAAAGGAGGAAATGATTTAAAAGAAAAAAAAAGTGTATGCTACTTTTTCAGGTAATAGACACGGTCGAAATAAAACCAACTTACAAAACCCAAACTCCTTATTCTCCTACATAAAGTGCACGAAGGCTCGCGTGTGTGTGGACGAATTCGGTTACCAAATCTAGAGTATACAATGTATAACATTAGCTAATGTAAAACACTATTCAATCAGAATCATTTCTAGTCGTGCATATATTCTAGAATATAAGAATATATCTAGACCTTAAAATCCAAAGAAAGTATTTTTTTTTTCGGAATCATTTCTAGACATACATATATTCCAGAGTATAAAAAATATATCTAGACCTTCAAATATAAAGATTTTCAGAGTAAAATGTTTTTTCGTGGCGGGGAATGGGAATATTTCATACAAGACATTTCTTGGGGGTGAAGATTTTGCATTTATTTAACAACAATTATAAAAATGTGTGTAAAAGCGGTTACGGACATTTTGAGAATTCATTTTTTTTTACTTGGACTGCTAACGATAGTGCGGGTCTAAACTAGAAATAGCATTACTTTACTGTCATTTAAATAAAGGAAACAATGGAAAATAAAACAAGGGTACGAAAACAGTTTGTGAGGAAACACAAACTTAAATCGGCCCCCGAAGTGGTCCACCAAGGCAGGTAAAAAAGCAGATTTCAGTATTTTCAGAAAGACTATCCAAATGCAATTCTATCAAGGCAAATGACAGAGAAGAAAGGAGAAAGAAGGATAACAGATCTTGTGTGGTGCCCCAACGGTCTAGCATACCAAGGCATAGGTGAAAGTGAAGGAGAAGTGCTAAGTGAATCTGGCCTGATGTCATATAATGATTATCTAATTGTTCTGTAAGGGTCAATGTCTTATTCAAACCCTCACGACAAATAAACATGTCCGTAAAAAAAAATTCTGCCCTTCCTTTGGTTCCGTTTTCCGGTGTACGTCGTCACCACGGCTGTTCACGCGATAATATGAAAAACTACTTATTAATTGTTGTTTTAAATTATGTTCTAATTAAATGTATACAAAATCAATTTTTTTCTCTTAAAAAATAAAAGTTAACAGCTTTTTTTAAATGTAGCAGTTAGTATGACAGAAAGTGTACAACTTAGCAATAAAATTGAAAAAAAAATAATTTTTTAGACAAAAATCTAAAAACGTTTGCATAAATGTATTAAAAATATGGTAAAGAGTTATCATCCTAACTAAAAAGCCTCTAGTGTTTATTACTATTAATAGTGAATATTTGTAAAAATGGCGTAATTTTATGAAAAAACTGCTTGCATAGTTGATTTTAAAAATTTAAATTTTCACTGTTGCATCAAAACTTTGAATGGTCTAAAATATCATAATGTCGGATTTTTAATATCTTTTTCTAGTTTACGAGATCTAAACGGGACGGACGGACGGACGGACAGACAAACCACACAAAACTAATAGCGTCTTTTCCCTTTTTGGGGGCTGCTAAAATGTTTTTTGACAAACTAGCTATTATTAATATATAGTTAACCATTATCATTACTCTCTTTAATTTGTAATCTTCTATCTCCGAATAAAATTCAATGTTTTTACTTCTAGGGAGAATCATTGACTTATATTGGACTTCGAAACATTAAGACTCCACCAAGGTACAACTCAAGCATTCTTTTTATTGTAACATCCCAAGGCTCGTACATCAGCAACAGAAGAAGGCAGGCCATTGCTGACGCTGTCAGAGTTCAGTTTGTCTTAGGATGGAGAATCAAAGTTATAGCTCTGGCGGTAAAAAAAACACACACACATATATATATATATATATATATATATATATATATATATATATATATATATCGCATAATCTATTTATAGCTACAAAAATGTATATATATCTTCTTGTGTAGTAATTAGTAAATAGTAATTAGTGTTTTAGCACCTTCTACAGCAGCCTCCACTAGAACATTGTTATTTGTAAGGTAGTCTTGCCAGCGAATGCATCTTTATGGGAAGCTTTTGAGGAGCATTAAATTCCTTCTACAGAGCACCAAGATCTCAGAGGCCTTACCAAAGGGTGGTGAAAAGTTCAGTTTTAGAGATATTCGATTTTTTTTATTAAGAGAAGAGACCTATTCCGCCTTATTTTCAATAGCTAGACAGAACAAATAGATCTCCTCGGACTTCAATTTTTGTCTGCATCATATGTAATTAAATATAAAGGTTAGTACTTGGTTTGTTGAGTTAAGTGAAACACTGCACTCATACTTAATCTTTGGAATTGAAGGCATTGTCATGTAGACCACTTTTGTAAAAAAAAAAATATTTAAAGCATATTCGCACTCAAATGCATTTACGTATCTAAAAGAATAAAAAAGAAATAAACATACCTGGGAGCAGAGGTTAAACCTAAGGCTTCAGTTGAGAATGACCCGCCGAAGAATGTTCTGGAGTACAAATGTAGAGTGTTAGATGATAATATAGAATTAGAAATATGGCTGCTGCGCAATAAATCATTTGCTCGAGATCGTTCTCAATTCAAATTAATATCTTATCTGCCAACAGTGTCAATTCGTAGATAGGTGCTCTTTAAAATGTTTCTTAAGGTCTAATTACGAGGCCTTATTTTTTTTTTTTACTGACTCCAGGTCTATGGAAAATTATGCCACTATTTCATAACCCTATAAATGGCAGTATGTATTTATGTCTTATACGTATATCAGCCAAGTTTAGGGCTACGATTAGATTTAGAGTTTAACTAAGTGCTGTTGGTCGGCGACAGGCACCACTTGTTTGTAAATGTTACTGTGTAGAAGACGATCACGTCACCTATCCGAAAGAAATTCCTGCTCAATACTACATGTAAATAGCAAGTCTAACTAATCTTCCTGGTACATTTATTCTTCGCGGGAGAGTTTGTTTTTTTCACAAGTCTAACCCTTTCTTGTGTAAGCCTTTTAATGGCAAATGGGTTCCCCTTCACCTATTCCTTAGTCTGTGGACCGTTGGAGCATCAGACAAGATTTGTTAACCTTCTTTCTCCATTCCTCTTTCTTTTGCCTTGGATGGAACCTCTGTCAGTGACAGGCCCGTCCATTCGTTTATGTTGTCATCGCATCGCTTTCTCTGTCTGCCTCTTCTTCATATTCTTTGTACCTGTACTGTTCCCTTTGCGAGCCCTGAAGAAGAAGACAATACAGTACTAGAAGTCTGATTCTGAAAAAGTGTGTGTGTGTGTGCGCGCGATTTTTTTTGTTTTGATGACAATAATCATAAGTTTTTAATCTTCCTACCATAGAGTGGCCAACCCCTGGACACAACCGAACTTTCTACCATTGACCCTAACTACATTGTTCTTAATAGTAAACCTAAAAACTACGTTGATCTTTCGTCGGTGGTCATTGGACTTGTCAACGATACACTCAATGCTTATTCTATTCAACCTAAAAACGCACCAGTAGAACCACCCACTACTGCTTCACAAACGACTCAAGTGATTATATCATCAACTGCGTCTCCTGTGCCCACAACTGTAGCCAGCTCTCCAGCAACAGTCATCAGTAGTCCTAACTCAACTCCAGATAAATACTCCAGTAACTCTAGCTCAACTCCAGGTATATACATCAGTAGCCCAAGCTCAACTCCAGAAAATTACGTCAGCAGTTCTAGCTCAACTCCAACTAAATACGTCAGTAGCCCAAGCTCAACTCCAGATAACTACGTCAGCAATTCTAGCTCAACTCCATATAAATACGTCAGTAGATCAAGCTCAACTCCCAGTAACTTTAACTCAAGTCCAGGTAGGTACATCAGTAACTCTAACCAAACAATTTCTTTTTGAGCCAATAAGCTAGTGGCGCATTTAGCACAGACCCACATCTAAAGTAGCAAATCTTATAACCGTTTTCTCAATCGAAATCTCGCACGACGGCAGCGGAGATTATAATAATATATAATAAATAATAAGCCTATAAATCATCCATCCAAAATCGACACAACAACCCAAAAGAGGGCCCGGGCCTGCTGTAGCATATTTTTCCATTCTGATCTATCTTGGGCTTTACTTCTCCATGTCCGGACTTAGGGCTTTTGTAGATCTGTCTCTACATCATCCAGCAACATTTCTCGTGGTCTGCCTTTGAGATGACTGTCTTTTGGTTGTTGCAGGTGAACAACCTACTCCTTTCTTCTCTGGCGTTCTTTCGAGGCGACCTTCACAACTTATTTCCGTCACTATGGTGGGGCCTTCATGTAGCTGGTATATTTTTTGGTTGGCGTGAGTCCTCCATCCGGTTTCTTCATGTATGGCACCATCAATTTTCTTGAGGATTTTCCTTTCCCAAATATTTAGCAGATTTTCTGTGTCTTTTTGTCCCAGGTTTCACTTGCATAGTAGAAAGTTTTCTTTTTGTTTTCTTAGATATAAATTATATAGATATAACTAGTGGCGTAGCAAGATACTCGTGGGCTTGGGTTCAAGAATATGTTGGTGGACCCCTCTTCCCCCCCCCCCAATAAGACAAATTTAGTGTGTGCGAATAAATTGAGTAGTCTGTATATTTATAAAAAAATACATTCAAATGCAGATAGTTTTAATCGGCTCATGTAGGTCCACAATTGGTCCCGAGCCCATTAGGAATTATTCCCACACTTTACTTGGTTTGAACGTCATAGGCTATGGGACCCTATCGTCGTAGACCTGGGTTCATTGAACCCCCACATGGATATTACGCCACTGGATATAACTAAGTCCATAAGTATTTGTTTGTAAATGTCTGTTGTTAAAATGAAATCACAAAACGTGTAACATCGTGTGTTCTCATTTTGTGCCTCCAGTACCTCCAGAAACAACAAAGACTGCCATCAAAACAACAATAGAACCATCGACTGCTGTACCTTCTGCCACAAGTAACTTTTGATATAATATTTGTTTATCTAATAACAACGTATGACTATGTCCATTTTACAACCCTAGTTTAACCCTTTTAATGCGTGAGCAAGAGATGGAATGCCATAGAAAAATTAGCGAACAGACTGTTTACCAACATACATATATCAATTCCATTTTTTAGTTTACAAAGTCATCGATAGGAGAGGATGGGTCAAAACGTCCACTATAAAGGACGCTAGACTTGATACCAAATTTGTATATAATGATGACATATTTTAATGAATAAAACCAAGTAACTAACCAAAGAACATAAAAGAGCGAAATACTAGTTCGAGGTGGAGATAGAGCGAGATACTTTTGAATGACCCAATATTAAAAGTTCAATCATTTTAATAGATAGTCTCAAACATAGAGATGGAGGGTGAATAAAAGAGATACAAACCCTTTTAAGCTTGGCATCCGCTGCCATGAGAAAACTGTGGAAAATCTGGAAGAGCTACATCAGCTTCCAAGTTAAATTAAATCTGGATTCTTTGATGGTGATCTGCTGCTATCTATATAGTTGCGAAAGTTGGACGCTGACGCTGAAGAATCCAAGCCTTTGAGAGTAAAGGATACAGACAAATGCTGGGATACCAAGAAAAGAAGACAAATGCGTTTGTATTTTACACTGCAAAAAGAAAGAACACTTCCATATTATACACAGACGAAACCAGAGCTGATTTGGTCCTATTGTAAGACTTGACTCACTATCAAAAGTCATTCTTCAAGGTGCAGTGGTGGGATCATGAAGATAAACCGTCCAAAGAAAAGCTGGCTGGATGACGTATAAGAATGGACCGGCCTCTCTCTTGATATCCTGCTAAGAACTGCTGATGACCAGGAAAAGTAGAAAGATTTGTTTACGTGAATTATCACCAACAGCCCAGCCCACAACGAAAGTCAATTAACAGATGATGATCAGTCGATACTTCTAAACTGCACAGAATGAAATCACAAGAAACTTATCTGTAAAAAGCTTTGTTCTCTTCCTTTGACTTTCTGATACCCCGTTTTATTTACTTTTTTTTTGTAATAAAAAAAAGTACAAAGTTAATTATTAATTAATTTGACATTGATATAAAACGCGGCTTAGCTGTTTTCCTGTAAATACATTGAAACAATTATCCCAAATGTTTCTTGTTATTCAAATGGCCTATATAAATATTTTTTTAAAGTAGTCTTACAAGGGAGATAATAAGAAATATTTTATTTCTAGGATGTTTTGCTCAGTTGTTGTTCGTACTTGACCTTTCGCAAACTGCACAGGAAGCAGCATCCAGTAGCTTCGGTGATGCCAATTTTGATATACTGGTAAATCAGTTAAAATTAGTCTTCAACTATTTGAGTTTCAACTATAGAATTCAAGCCAGGTAAGCGATACATTTGTTATTCAAAAATGTGATAATGTGGGATGTGTGGTTCGAATCCAGATCCCAGTAGACTTAGAGATAAATACACATTGTGTGCTTTCATCTGTCGTGCTCTGTATTTATAGGTCGTCTTGCATCTGCTGTCTTGTGACTGATACTTTATGATTAAATTACATGTTTATTTTGTTGTTGAACTCCCAAGTTATTAAACGCAAGTGATACCACTTCCAAGTAAGCACCTAAATAATCAAACTCGACAAGGAAACCAACTATGAAAGTTGGAACGCTAGAGTTACCTTTCAAAGTTATTATTGTTATTATTTTGCGTTGTGCCAATTGTGTTGTGTGAAAAAAAACATTTAAAAAATACATTTGGAAAAAAAAAACAAGGCCAACTGTATCAGTTTGGATCAGCGATGCAGCGATAAATGTACAGACTAGCGCATAATAAATGTGTGCGATAAGAAATAATTTTACCAATTGTTTTTGTTTAGTTTTTAGCTTTCTCAATGCGCTATGATCCTATCACTTGTGGAAGAACGGGGTATCTTGGTGAATGCTTACATGATCCTTTTTTAAGGGGACCAATTCAACTTAAATCACCACATCTATCAAGTACAATTTCTTTCCCTTGTTCAAGATACCAAACAAAATAATTAAATACCAACAGTTAATTAGCTAATTGTTGATTTTCTTTAATTTATTCTTTTTGTGGTCAGGTAAGGAAATAATTGTGCGAAATAAGTCCAAGATTGGGTGTGGGAGAAATAACGTGTAAACACTTTAGACCATACAGAGTTGATATAAGCTTTGTAACAAAAAATATCTTAGCCATTTTTATCTATTAAATTTTCTTTTTTTTTAGAATAGGAGCTTTTGGTTACAGCGGTTCTCAATCTGTGCAAATACTACCTTACCTGACCTCCCCGGACAAAGGAAGAAGCAAATTATGGAAACTAAGGACAATATCGAACGTAAGTCAGTGATTCAAATGACTGCAGTCATCCAAATGTCACAGCAAACCACAGTATCATGCCTTCCCATTATAGAAACAAATCAGTGAAAAATTATTAAAAACTATGCATTACTGAAAAAAATAATAATTGGCAGCCATGAATTTGTTATTGAACATAGTATTGCATACCACCATACATATATGGCTGATGATGCGCATAATCTTGTACACTTGGAGAGACTGAACAACTAAGGAAAGTTGAAACTGAGTTCCGCCCAAATATAGTATCCAAGAAATTAGCTGTATGTTGAAGACACTCTTATGTATATTTATCTGTTTATCCTTTCATCATCATCTTGTTAAACTGTTTTTAAAAAGCATCAACAACTTATTTATTAGACCCCATGTCTCTTTCTATGAGTTGCTTCCCTTAATCATAAGGATTTAAAATGAGTTTATTGCCAAATCGAAAACAATATAAAAAAAATAATAATTAATAATCTTCATTGACTACAGACTTTGACTCAAGATTGTCCCTCTTAAGATAACTTATTCAATGTAATAATAAATTAAAGAGAAACGTATTTCCCTTTGAGTCAAGATTCGTGAAGAAAGTATAATCTTTAAATCTTGTATTTCAAATAATAATACGCTGGCAACTTAAGTTGTCACATCGTTACTTTTGTCTTTTTCGACAAACGGTCAGATTTTACTGGGCTCCAATGTGACGCATGGGCGCAGCCGGGACAGCCCCCCCCCCCCCCAATCCAGGAAATGGTGAGGGGGGGTGAGTGGAACTTTGTGACTGATTTTTTGCTTGATTCTGTTTATTTTACGTGCGATTTTAATATTAAACCATCGTTTGCCCCAGCGCAGCCAAGGGAGTTTTGAGTTTAAACCCCTTACAAGGGGGTTTGTGGTTAAATCTCCCTCTTCTATAAGAAAAAAAAGAGCAAACGATAATCCTCAAATTCCAAGAGCACATCTAAGGAAGATTTTGATTTACGTTAAGACCCCCTCTTCAATATAAGACTAAAGCATACATCCTGGCAAAACTGGCACATCGTAGTAAAACTTGGTGAAACAATTTTATGGAGGTCCTCGGAGCTGTGAACACCAGGTGGGAAGAGGCGTCTGACATTGCCAGTGACAGATTTTTGTGGAGGCAGCTTGCCGCCTAATGCGCCGAACGGCGCGGGAGGATCTCAGTCCGAAATAAATAAGAATAGCAGATTAGGTTTTTGAACTAAAACTTTTTAATTGCAGAATAATGCACTGTAGATACCTTAGAATATGATTTTTTGGGGATTTAAATACCGGAAATAGTGCTTGGCGGCGGGGCTCTGACCCGCATCCCGCTGGAGGAGCTCGCAGCGCTCCCCCAGGCTCTTAGATGGCAAGGGCGGGGTGTCTACAATTTTTCAACAAACCCCATGAAGAACCTATTATAGGGTACAATAAACGTCTTCCGAAAGAATGAAGGGTTGGCATGTAATAAAGATTAATTATGTACACACACATATGTATATTTATATATATAAATATATATCTATGACGGGGTGGGGAGAAAAAAATACGTGTTAAGAGTAGATCTACATGCTTGACTAACCACGGCAGTGTGTCTCGCCTGATCATTCAACACACAACAAACATTATCACTTGATTGTCTTGTCATGACTGATGTCACGTACACAGTATCTATATTTAGCCGCCCAAGGTTACCAGCCAGAACTTGTTAGCTCGGGGAATTCCATCACGCGGCAGGGCTATGTGTCAGAATAAATGTGATTGGTTTTGAAATATTAATTATTGTACATTGAGCTGCATTTATTGGTTGACATTGCAACGAGGGGATGTTAGACACGTGACAACGCTATACCCGGGGAAAGATTCTAGATTTTAGTCAGTGTCGTGCGGAACGTGTTAGGATTCAGATGTATATTTTACATTATTGTGTAGATCATTTATTTAGCAGAATTATATTTGTTCTGTTCTATTCAAGTACGTTTAACCATTGTAATTATTTGTAAATAGCTTTTCCAAGTTTTTAATTAAAGCATTTGTTTTAGACGAAGAGAAGTTTCGTTGAATATAGTAACATACTTAGATCGACTTAGCAATTGGCAACTTCTAGATGATCCTCTTTTCAACTGGCAACATTCTGAATGATCGCATTATCAACTAGATCTAGCTACTTCTATACGATCATATTATTAAAGACGATTTCAAGATCCTCGGCAATCACGATCATTGATGGTGTGATACAGATCAAGATAATCTTCAACGTGACATCTATCATAGCATCCATTTTAGATCTTGACATCTAGCATCCTTAATTGTTGATTCGTGACAACTGACTACACGTAATCTACACTGGCCTCACGCTGACCATGGGCTGTAGCGTCACTGGGATGGATGGATTTAATTTGGCTAAGAAAAAAGATATTACTTTGTAATTTCAAGAAAAAATGCTTTCTTCATAAAGTGTGGGTTTTTTTAAGACTATAGAAGTGACTCTGTGTCAAGTGCTGCCATTTTTCTTAACATGAAATATTATCTCCCTTCTTTGTTATCTAATAATGTATCTCCAACTCACTTGCCCATTAGGCTGACTCCTGGATGTACTTTGGATTAAGGGCTGTTACGACTAAGGCTAAATTCAAAGAAAATTTTCTCTTTCTTGTTACTGCGCAAGGGTCTAATAAGAATGAAACACTGCAAAACAAATCTGAAGAAGAAGCTGATAGAGTGAGTAGCCTTGGTTGGAACTTGAGAATATTCGCTATGAAGGTAAGCTCTCAATAAGATACTCTCTCTTTCTTTAAAAATCTTGGCAAAAAGATGAGATATTAATTATTTTAAAAATAAAATGTTAGTCTTTGTACTTATTACTTAATATGGCCTAGATATTAGAGTGTTAAATGTGTCCTTCCATTGAAATGTTTCACTATTTAAAGATAGCCTTTAGTTAACACATTAAACTATTTTAAATATGGATTTTTACGAATTACAAACGTAATCTTATCTTATCTTATATAATACAAACGTTTCTTCAAAAAAGAAGATGATTACGTCCGACGCGTCATGCCTTCAGTCATGCATATTAAAGAATGACTTAAATTCTGCAAAGTCACTGGTTTTCCTGGCTAACTCAGGCAACCCATTCCATGCTCTAATAGCACTAGGGAAGAAAGAGTATTTGTACAAATTTGTCCTAGCATATGGGATGAGGAATGTAAATATGGAAAAGATGATTACGCCCTTCCAGTATCCATGTGTTAATCTAGTCATTTATGTTATTAAGTGACTTGAACTCATCCAAGTTGTTGGTGTTTTTGTCTGATTTAGGCAATCCTTACCTGCTCTAATAGCACTAAGGAAGAAAGAGCACTTGTACACATTTTATGTATGACGTATTGGGGAAATTTTCTAAGTATAATTCACTTCATAAAATATAATTTGCATATATTCTTATTAGAGTTCAAGTCCTTTGGATGTCACTGAGCTATCCAGCATAGATCCGAATTTTGTCACACTCTCGGACATACCCAAGAGTTACAGCGGACTTTCAAGGGAGTTAATCAGCGCTATTGACACCTTGTGCGATGGAAGAGTCAATCCAGGGGTGACAAACAATTGTGAATCCTAAAAGCAGACGAGTCAGACGTGAGCAGATGTGAGCCCAACACAAGCAGCGAAGCAGAAAACTTTACCAATGATGTTCCCCTTTTTTTTTACATTAAATAAATACATGAATTAACAGATCAGAATACTTTTCTATATTAATCAAATGCCGTCAATTTGGTCCAATGAACAAAATGCACACTATATCGTATCGGCTATAGTCACATCTAGAAACGGATGTAATTATCACAGATTGTTACAGAGCTTATATCAGTTAATATGGTACGAATGTATAATGAGTTATTTCTCCCACTTCGCATTCTCGAATGAAGTTCAAACTTTGAAAACTTATTTATTGCCCCTAAATAAAAGAGTTCATTATGTAAAATTTACCAATGAATTGATTCGTTAAAGGCAATTAATTAATTTTGTTTGATATAAGAAAGGTAAATAAATCTTACAGAATTGAGATTTTTATATGGCTGTAAATGTGCAGTTCTTTCAATTATATAAGCTTTTATTTCTTTTATTTTGCTTAATTATTAGCCGCCCCTGAAAGGGGAATAGCCACTATTTGTATTGTGTGGTACGTCTGTACGCCCGTCTGTCCCGTTTAGATCTCGTAAACTAGAAAAGATATTGAAAATCCAACATCATGATATTTTAGACCTTTTAAAGCTGTAATGCAATGACTATTTTATTTAATGTTTAAAATCAACTATGCAAGCATTTTTTTTTCCATAAAAATACACCATTTTTACAATTTACAACTATTCACTATTGATAGTAGAAAAATATTAGATAAGGGACTGTACACTTGGCCATATTTTAACACATTTATATCAACGTTGTAGATTTGTTTGTAAAAAAAAAACAAGCAAAAATTTTATTTGAAATTGTATTTACTTCATTCAATCATTTGTGTCCTACTACCTACATTTACAACCAAAATGTTTACTGTTTTCAAAGAGAAACAAATCTATTCTGAAATTATTAAATAAATGGCATTTTGTTCAAATTTGCCTTCACTCGTTATTTATAAATGTTTTTCTAAAGGGGTGAGGGGCGCTGGCGGATTTTTTTAAAGAAAATTACAAAAAGGGGGCGGTAGGCCAAAAAAGATTGAAGGCAGCTGTCAGTATCTGGTGTACGAAAAAAGAAAGCTTTGTTAAGTTATTTTAAAAAAAAAAAACACATCATAATTTTGTGTGCACTTTATGCCTTGCAGAATACAATTGTCTTTGAGCTCAAGATTAAGATTCTCTAGTCCTTGAGCCTAATTTAAATTATTTTGTTTATGCTTTGAAAAATTATAACGGTCAAACAAGAGTTGTTGTTTTTTGGTTGTTGTTGTTGTTTTTTTGACCAAGCAGCTGAAAATTCTTTTCCCAACGCTATACATCAACTATTTATGATAACTCTGCTCCATCGACCATGTTTAGGGTAAGCACTACTGCACAACGTTCAAGACTGGTTGAAGACATCAGTTAAGAGAAAAAGCTTCCTTTCTTTTGTAAAATTAGAATTTTCTTATTAGCATTTGTTACAAGAAGGGTGGGTTAGGGAGGCTTCATGAAACATAATTTTTTTGGCGATATGTAAAATATCCGGAAGTTCTCAGTTTGGGGAGTTGCCTGATGAATGTTTGGCGCTCACACAAAAAATATTTATTGCGCAAATATTATGTCATACGTGTTTTTTAACCGCCCCCCCCCCCCTTTTTTTTTTCATTTATTCACGTTTAGACCACAGATTTGAAAAACACTTGCGTTCATCTCTTATAAAAGCTGCTAAATATCTTCACGTAGACAGCCCGATAATAGCTGAATATCACTATATCCGGACGAGACAAGAATTTTACAAGTCACTCATTAAAACCAAATGCTTTTGTTACATTTATATGTGTATTTATGTTTATGTATGTTGTGTGTGTGTTTGTTTGTTTTCATGTAGTCTCCCTTGTTCTACTGTTCAGTATGTTCACGTGTTCACGGTTTACTCTTAAGTGTGTCAGTAGTGTGTATTCACTGTGTATTAGTCTCTGCTGGTTGGTCTCTCCTTGTTTCACGTTAATAAAAATGGAGTGTAACTTTTAAACATCAGTATTGTTAGTGCGTATTGTGATAATATAACATGTTGGCAGCGGTGGGATATGAACCCACGCCTGCGAAGATCGTGTTGATTTCGTGGTTGTGAGAGATGACTTAACTTCCTTGTTAGGGAAGAAAACGTCAAATAAAATGGGACTAATTACAATTAACTATCATACTTTTGAAAGTGTTGATAAGGTTGAAAGTGTTGATAAGCCTCTACCAAGGTTATCGACAAAAATATTTGAACAGTTCTCTGATGTATTTGATGATCAGCAGGGTGAATTACCTGGTGTTGTACACTTAGAAGTGAATCCTGACATAACACCAATTACATGTCCATCTGGTCGTGTACCTTTAGCTATGCAGGCTAAAGTACAGTTTGAGTTAGAACTGCTAACAGAAAAAGGAATCATTGAGCCTGTTGATAAACCTACTGACCGGGTCAGTCGAATGGTGATTGCAACTAAAAAATCTAGAAAACTCCGTATCTGTTTAGATCCTCGTCCTCTCAACAAGGCACTTAAAAGAGAACGTTTTCCCCTTCCAGTAATGGAAGACTTGCTTCCTAGATTATCGAATGCAAAAGTGTTTTCAAAACTGGACCTTGCAAATGCATATTGGCATGTGCATCTGGATGAAGCATCGAGTTTGCTAACAACTTTTCAGACACCCTTTGGACGTTACAAGTGGAGAAGATTACCATTTGGAACATCTGTGAGCTCAGAACTGTTTCAGAAACATTTAAATGCTGCTCTTGAAGGTGTGATTGGTGTAGCTGACGATATTATAGTTTATGGTTCCGGAGACACATGGGAAACAGATTCCCATGACCATGACAAGAATATTACAGCATTATTTGAGAGATGTCGCTCTGTGGGAATTAAACTGAACAAAGAAAAAGCTGAGATTAAAATGAAAGAAATTACATTTCTGGGACATCTAATTACAAGTGATGGTTTAAAGATTGATCCTGAAAAGGTAAAGGCTGTTAAAGAAATGAACAAACCAACAAACGTTGAGGAAGTTCGGCGCTTTTGTGGGTTTGTGAACTATCTTGCTAAATTCCTACCCAAACTATCCGACGTCATTGAACCAATTCGGCAGCTACTTCATACAGATATTCCTTGGTCATGGTCCTGAAAACATGACAGTGCATTCTGTGACATACAATCTATGGTGACTCAAGCTCCTGTGCTAGCATTCTACAATCCACTTAAAGAATTGACCATACAATGTGATTCCAGCCAAAATGGTCTTGGCGCTGTCTTAATGCAGGAAAGTAAGCCCATAGCTTACGCAAGTCGATCTTTGACTGATACTGAAACTAAATACGCACAGATCGAGAAAGAAATGCTAGCAATTGTATTTGCACTGGATAAGTTCCACCAATACACATTTGGTCGACATATAACCACTGAAAGTGACCACAAACCTCTTGAAGCAATAATGGCTAAACCTCTCTAAGCTGCTCCTCGAAGATTGCAGGGAATGATGTTGCGCATACAAAACTATGACATAACTGTAATTTATAAAAAGGGAAAAGAAATGTATCTTGCCGATGCACTTTCAAGAGCTCATATCAAGTCATCAGCAAACAGTCAAGGGAGTTTGAGCTCATAAATATGGCCAGTTTTCTAGCAATTGGGGAAGAAAGACTACAGAAACTAAAGGAAGAAACCGAGAAAGATAGGACGCTTCAAAAACTTCTAATCACAATTAATCAAGGTTGGCCAGAAAGCAAGCATCTTCTACCATATCAGCTAACGCCTTATTATAATTTCAGAGACGAAATGTCAGTTCAAGAGGGGCTTATATTCAAAGGTGAAAGAGTAGTGGTGCCCAAGTCACTACGATTAGAAATGAAAAGAGAAGTTCATTCTACACACTCAGGCATTGAAGGATGTCTAAAAAGAGCTCGTGAGAGTTTATTCTGGCCAGGAATGACCGGTGACATAAAGCATTATATTTCAACTTGTGAAATATGTCTAGCTTTTCAATCCAATCAACAGAAAGAGAATTTAATGAATCATGAAGTTCCCACACACCCCTGGGAAAGGGTTGGTGTTGATCTATTCACACTTGACGGCAAAGACTATCTTGTGTGTGTGTACTACTACAGTAACTTCTGCGAAGTTGATCGTCTAGAGAACACTAGTTCAGAAACTGTCATCAGAAAACTTAAAGCCCATTTCGCTAGATATGGCATCCCATCCACAGTGGTCTCTGACAATGGACCTCAGCTATCTTCGGACAGCTTCGCAAAATTCGCCAACGATTGGAGTTTCAACCATTTGACAAGCAGTCCCCACTATCCCAGATCAAATGGGAAAGCTGAATCAGCCGTGAAGACTGTAAAGACATTATTTCTAAAAAATAAAGATCAGTTTACTTAATCATAGAAGCACCCCGAATAAAACTGGTACTAGCCCATCACAGGCATTCTTTAACAGAAGAATCAGAACCTTGCTGCCTATAGCTAAAAGCCTGTTGAAACCTCAAGTTCTGGATCCTCAGAAACATAGAAAAGCGCTGAAAGAAAAACAGAGGAGATCAGCGATTTACTACAACTCCCACGCTAAAGATTTACCTCCCCTTGCTAAGGGTGAAAAGGTGAGACTAAAGTCAAGGTTGCGTGGCCATGAGCGTTGGCAAAAGGGAGTTATAACTCGTCAGTTACAACAACGGTCGTATGAAGTTGAATCGGGCGGAGGAGTTTATCGCCGAAATAGACTTCACTTACGAAGAATCCCACTGCCTGCAGAAACGAATGCGCCTACACCAACAGGTACGACCGAGCCCGACAACCCCGCACCTGTGGATGCACCCAGCACAGATGAAAGTAGGCCTAATGCTCAGAGACCTGAGAGCCATATAGAAGACGGGTCTCACAGATCGACAAACTATACAACTAGGTCAGGCCGAGTGGTCAAATCCACAAGAACTAGTGACTATGTATATGACTAACCTCAAACACCGGAGGATGTTACATTTATATGTGTATTTATGTTTATGTATGTTGTGTGTGTGTTTGTTTGTTTTCATGTAGTCTCCCTTGTTCTACTGTTCAGTATGTTCACGTGTTCACGGTTTACTCTTAAGTGTGTCAGTAGTGTGTATTCACTGTGTATTAGTCTCTGCTGGTTATTCTCTCCTTGTTTCATGTTAATAAAAATGGAGTGCAACTTTTAAACATCAGTATTGTTAGTGTGTATTGTGATAATATAACATCTTTAAAGAGGGTGGAAACTGACGTGTGGGCAACAACGTATAAAGCCAACTGAGGGGAGGTCGGCCAACAAGAAAAACCATTTTTAATGTTATTTTTGGGTAGCGTTCCCAACCGATCAATGTGCCCGTCTCTGTTATGAGTGGGTTAGAATTCTACTGATGACTTAATTTTTTTTTTAAACAAACTAGTCTGGACAAGGGAGAGAATTAAGGAAAGTAAAAAGTTCTTAACATTACATAAATATATTTTAAAAATTTCTTTCTTTTAACTGGAATGTTACGAGTAAGGGAGGAAAAATGTATAAATTGTATAAAACAAATTAAAGTATGCAGAACTTAGTTGCTAATTCAAATAGTTTTTTAAAGCTTGTCATTGTCACTTTAATTTTATTTATTAGGCATATTTATATTTTTTTTTTCTTTCTGAGATATTGAATTACAGATTTCACATATAATATATAATTGGTTTTTAGAAATTAGGAATAAAGTAGTAAATAATCTCTGTTGCCCTAAATGCCGCAAACGAGGACCTTCAAAAGAGCCTGTCCCTCTTCGCTAATGCCTGCAAAAAGTTTGGCCTTACATAAATGTAAAAAAGACAGAAATGCTGCACTAACCTCCTCCACATAAATGTCACAGAACCAGATATTCTCATAGATGGCTAGAAATTAAACGTCAAAAAGTTGGTCTATCTGGAAAGCACCATAACAGCAAATGCCAACCTAGATGATGAGGTTGACTTCGGTGTTGCTCGTGCCAGCGCTGCTTTTGGCAGACTTCAAGAACAAGTGTGACAACGGACAGGACTCAGCATATCCACAAAACTGAAAGTCGACAGTGCTGTAGTTCTCCCGTCACTACTATATGCATCAGAGTCATGGACCCTATATTCCCGCCACACCAAAAAAGCCAAACTCCTTCCACATACGCTGTCTAAGGAGTATCCATAAGGTGCGTTGGTCCGACCATATACCAGACACAGAAATCTTAAAGCTGTCCAACATGTACAGTATCAATGCGACAATAAAAAGGTCCCAACTTCGATGGGTGGACATGTAGTCCGCATGCCAGACAAACACTTTCCCAAACGACTTCTGTACGGGGAGTTGTGTGCAGGAAAGCGCTCCCAGGGAGGCCAATACAAGCGCTACAAAGACACTCTCAAGGGCTCCTTCAAGAAATGGGATATCGACATTCACGGCTGGGAAGTACTAGCTCTCGCTCGCTCCTCATGGCGTGAAGCTGTGAGTCTCGGAGTCTCAAAATTTGAAGGAAGAAGAGTGGCCAGGGTCAAAGAGCGCTGAACCAACAAAAAGCTGAGAGAAGAAGCAGGCCTATCTGCTACTGACCAAACCCACCCATGCCACATATGCGGCCGGCTTTTTAAAGCGAGGATTGGACTTTACAGTCATCTTCAAGTCTATAGAAAATGAGAAATGTGCTCATCTTCGACCACTAAGGAGGAGCTATATATGTCCAATCATTATTTTTTTGTAAATCATACAAATATCTTTCTTATTATTTCATAGTTAATCAGAATTCAAATGTGGCAATGTGATGAATGTCGATGGTTAAATTTGTCAAACTCTTTAATGCTGCCGGCTCGAAACCCATTACTGCTACATTCAGATTTTTACATTTTGTTTTTTAAACCATACGAGACTGGACTGATGGAAAGACGAGCAAAATACCAGAGAAATGTTGAATAAAAGTATATAACAAAAGTTTTTTTAATCGCCCAGAAAAAGAGACTTCAACTGATAGTAGTGTGACAAAAAATGTAGGTCGCAGTTGTGTCATTGTATACATGTAAACAGCTCCAAAATATGGACTTAAGAAACATTTGTTTGTTGTTGTTTTTTTTTTGTATTATTTTAATCCAAGGTCTATCTAACCACGCAAGACCAACTAAGTAAAGTTAATTATCTTTAGTTTTGAAAATCTTAAAACTATTATTGAATCAAACGAAATAATACGGGATGGAGGGTGACCTTTGACACCAGCAAATTACTCCAGAAATAAAGCCACGAACCTGATCTCAAAAGCAGTGTGACAAGATGTCAAGACAGCTGAACAGGAACCAGGCTTCGTGCGTGTCTGATTTCAGTCACAGACCTAAAATTAAGACAGACTTTTTAAGCAGAGCAGTCGACTATTGAAGTCAGTTCTATATACGCTCAATTACTGGAGCATAGACTGGAGCATAGACTCAGTGTTTTGAATACCCGATGGGAAGAAAAATATATTCAATACATTTTGACGTGGGTGTTGGAGCTAGCTAGAAAGTACTAAGAAATTTGTGTTTAGCAAAGCAGTTGCCGTTGTTTAAAAACTGGGTTGAATTCTTCTTCACATAGAGTAAAAAAGTGTTTTGTAGTAGTACGTATGCACTTTGTATATGTGTATGTGCGTGTTTGTGTGTGTGTAAAGGAGTTTGTGTGTATGTTTGTGTGAAGATAAATATAAAATATTGCTTTGAGTGATAATTATTTAATGTCATTGGGTATAAAGTACTATATAATAAAATGAAATATAAAGGAATGTTTTCATTATGTCTTTTTCTAATACCAATAGGAAACAATAAACCACTGAGTAGTTTAAAATACATTTTTGTTCACAAGTGAATTGTCTAGAAGCTCAGTTACGGTAAAGTCGAAGGACTAGAGGATATATGTCAACAAAATGTTACCTTACTTATTCCTTGTCATTGTTCTATAGAAAATGTTACCTAACAAACGTATTCCTTGTCATTGTTCTATAGCATGGCCAGGACGAAATGGCCCAGTAGCTTTTGTGGAACCTGGGGGAGTATCTGGTAGAAGGTTTCTGTGCTGCCATTTGGCGAAGTATTTAATAAATCTTTAATAATATGTATGCATTTCTCAGCTTTTTAAAATCCAATATCTAAGCTTGACTAAATTTTCGTGATTAAAACCGATTCTGCTGCAAGTTTTCTTGCTTAACTCTAGGATAACAATCATTACATTTTTTTTAATTATGTACATGCTTAAGTAGAGAGTTCTTAAAGTTACCCTTTCCAACATAGATATCTATGAGGCAGATGTTGTAAAGGTAAATTTTATGGCATACGGTTATAACAAGGGTGTCTTGTGGCCAGCACAACGACTAACCGCTTTTCATCTCCAACAAATATTAGCTACCCTTTAATGTAAGTAGACTCAGAGACGCCCTAAAGATCATATTTAAGTATAGGCATGTGCAACCCCTTCCTTAATTTGACCAACCCTTTCCTTACATAAAGAAAAATTACAACCTACTTAGGTTATAGAAGCCAGGAAAATGAGTTTCTGGAGCTAAGACAGCAAAAAAAATGCTAGACACTTGGGCTCCGACCAGAACCTCACTTGGAGAGCTGCATTGCCCCTCAAAGCCCCTAGCTGGCTAAGAGAGGGAGAAGACGAAAAATGGAAATTTATTCATTTAGAGGGGCCTTCATAAGTAAAAGTTTGAGAAACACTCAGTTACAGGGTCCTTATACTATTGAACAGGGAGATTTCATATTAGAACGGGTTCAACATTTTGTGGGGCAGAAAAAAAAAAGCATAATTAGGGATGGGAGGTGGGTCTGGTTAAGTGCTTGTGATAGCATTAAATGTCGAGGTCCAAATTAAATGAACATACTCTTTTCACCCCATGCCGGGGCGTATTTTGACACCCACTGAACGTAACGAATTCTAGAATAAGATTCAGGCGATTGGCTCAATCTCGTAGTTAACACTATAACCGGGTTACGTGGGAGGATATAAAATAAAAAAAAAACTAGCCATTAGAGAGTATGAAGTGGAATTTTGTGTATATGTGTTGATACGTATATGTGTATACATGTGTATCTGTGTTGTCAAATTTACTTCGCGGTTGGTTTGTTTTGACAACCACGTTTTTTTATCTTTCGTTCTCCATTGATATTAAAATTTAAAAAGCACAAAAGAGCTCCCTAGAAGTTTTCCCAATGCAAGCCTATAGCCTACAACTTGTAATGTAGGAGGACTCTAAAGAGTGTTTTATGCCATTCTGATCTTATCTACTACAGGCTAGAGATTCTGGTAATGAAAACAATGTTTTTATAGGCATTTCAATATTTCGTATTTAATACTATTCTATAAATCTGTGTGTGCGTAAAATAAAAAGTCGTTAAATTAAATGTTTTTAAAAATTTTTTTGGATACAATAATGATAATAATAAAATAAATTTTTTTTTTTTCAAAGATTTCTTACGTAGTTTTTTTTTCCTATTATGAAATTCAAAACTTTGAATGTAGCTGAATGTAAACAGTGTACAACGCAATATATTAATAAATACACATCTTTGACAGTTGTCAGGATTGTCAAGGAGAAATGAAGTGCTTTCAATTACTCATTTTGGCAAGTTTCTTCATTTTAGGAAGTTCTCAAAGTAAGTTTTGGTGTAAACATGTAACTAAAATTTTATAATTAAATCTCTTTATTGTGTAAAGATTTTATTACAAACTGTTGAAGTTAGTCATCCATTTTTATTTTCACAACTAATTTAGGAATCTTTTAGCCAATAGGTTTTGTAGTGCACAAGGAGGTAGGCCTGCGCTTTCCAGAGACTACCTGTCGTATGTCATGGAGTACGTTTAGCTACATTAACTGTAGCCCATCAGCACCATAATTGGTATAGTAGTACATAGTAATAAAAAAATTTACTGTTTTAAAAATGGCGATCACGTGTGTACATTCAGTTTGTAACTATTATTTATTAAATAAAAATAACCTACTTTCAGAACGCGAAAAGTAGTCACTGTGGCTACTTTAAGCAGGGTACAACCAAAGTAGAAATTGTATTTTGGTTTTTAAAATGAACAGACAAACAGCACTATTTAGAAAAATAATTTCTTCCCTCGTGGGAAGTAAAGAATGTAGAATGTTCCAAATTTCTGATTCCCTTTAAAATAAGGTCTTATAATTATAGTTATCCCAAATATTAGAATGAAAAAAAAGATGCCAAACAAACCTATAAAAAGGTTTATAGACTAAGTTTGTTGAGAATTTCTAAACATAGAAATATGTTAATTTAATTTTTTTTAAATTGTCTCTAGCATAGAAAAAATATCTATTTTTAATTAGTGGAAAAAGGGATCAAATCTGTGCAGACTTATAAAATGATGTCCCTTTATCTGAAAATGTTTATCTGATTGTAGTATGAAGATACTATTTTCCTTCTTTAGGAACATCGTGATAAGCTACACAGTATTTTCATCTGAAACATGGTGTTTACAGTAGATCAACTGGGTGCTAGGCCTCCGAACAGAAGGTTCTTGGGTTCGAACCTAGGAAAAGACTGGGGTTTTAAATTTCGAGATATTTAGGAGCCTCCAAGTCCACCCAGCTCTAATGGGTGCTTGGCAATAGTTGGGAAAAAAGTATAGGCGGTTGATCGTTGTGCTGGCCTTATGCAGGGGCGGACTGGCTATATGGGCATTCGGGCAAATGCCCGGTGGGCCGGTACCCAATTGGGCCGGTAGGGTCAGTGAAAAGGTCACATTGATGCCATTAAGAATTGTATAAAAATGTAAAAAGATTTTATAATATTCTTTTATTAAAGCAGCACTCAGAGAGTCGTGATTTTCAAACTCTACAGTGTATTAGGGCCACATTTTCCGAAATAATGTAATAGCCTACATCCGCATACCGTGCTTTGTATAGGCTTCATCCAATATAGGGGCCTACACACTATGCGACTAACAAGAAACATAAGGCCTATATTTCTTATAAAGATCTAAAGTTCACGTTGGTGTGAATATATTCGGATGAATCTATAAAGGGACAAATCACAACGCTTCCAGTCTTATTGGTGTAATGTCCACTCATAATCGAATATGTGTTGATATGGTTGAGTTATTACATAATTACACAGTTATTATCTTGAGCAATGTAACAAAGCGACCAAACCTTTTTTTGAGTCAATATGCATTAGAGTCGAAAAAGAAACACAAAGGAGAAGCAGAATAAATTTTAAAAAGCAGATAGTGCTGGAATCATTTGCCAAATAAATGCAGTGGAATTATACCTCTGTGACCCCGCAAGCACAAGATATTTAACAACCGTTGCTAAATCTAAGGCTGACAGCTTCTATGAATGAACAGGCATGGTACAACGTCATTTATTCCTGGAGATCAAGCCACATTACCTAACGAAGAAACACTAATGTTAAGACAACGAAGATGTAGACTTCAACCGAAATACAAAAAGACTTTGCTTAAATATAAAACAATCTTGACAGTATTTGTTTTTCCACATGGATATTAAAGCCTTTAAACACATGAACGTGACTGAGAGCATATATTATGTTAGGTAAACCCAGTTTTTATCACAAAATTATTTTGAGGATATGTATAATTCGATGTCCCCCATATCGCATGTTATTTAGGTGCCGGATTGTATAGAAATGCCTGGGCCGATTTTGACACCCAGTCCGCCTCTGGCATTATGACACCCTCGATAACCGTCGGCCATAGAAACAGATGAACTTCACTATCCGTATATGTGAGTTGTGTGTTTTATGAAAAGGATTCTTTACTTCTTATAAGGAGAACTGGTCATATTTTAAGTATGCAGGCTGTGTATTTAAAAATTATGTTTATTGCAATCTTCCTCTTTTTTAAAAACGTATACTGTGGTAAGAGATAGGTTTATTAAAATAGTTCTGCAAGACCTGTCTACTTTGAACATGGCGAATGTTTACAATAGCAATATAAATCACCCTTTATAAAAACAATCATATATTAACTCTGTCTGTCTGACCCAAAGTTGGTACACGTTATTTCTCCGACACCTAATCTCGGATCAAGCTGAAATTTAAAGTAAAAAAATAAAGTTCCCCTTTCAGACCTTGCGATCTATAGAGCAAATGATGTAAAGGTCTTCTGTTTCTGTGGCCCAATGTTAATGAGGGCGTCATGTGGCCAGCACAACGACCAACTAATTTCAGGTACCCATTAAAGCTGGGTGGACTCAGAGGCACCCAACGATACCGAGATTTACAATCCCAGTCTTTACCAGGATTCGAACGCTGGACCCCGGTTCGGAAGTCAAGCGCTTTGTCGCTCAGCTACCGTGCCTCCTAAACTGAAATTTAGAACAATTATTTTTTTTTTACCTGACAACAAAAGAATCAATAAAAAGATATAAATGAGTTATTTAACTATTGGTAATAAATTCCTTTGTTTGGTATCTCAAACAAGGGAAAAATCTAATACTTGATTGAAGTATAGGTATAAGCTGCATTAGTCCCTTTTATAGATTGTCGTCCGATGCTTATTGCTTATTATTTGATTATATGACTGATCCAAACTAATCGATACACGTAATATAAACTTTGTTGTTGTTTTTAAAGGTTTTTTTTTTTTTTGCTTGTTTCTTTCAGTATGTCCCCCAATGGAGTTATCGTTCCTTATTGATCTGTCAGAAAATGGTCGCCGTGGTGCCACTCAGAGTTATAACCTCGACCTAATAGAAAGTCAGTTTCGCTCTATCTTCTACAGTTTCAGTATTTATGACAACAGCAATGTCAGGTATAGTACACTTTGGCAGTAAGTTTAACGATCTCGGTTTTAAAAATCTTGGTTACGAAAAGGACTGGGAAGTTTTTTTTACCTAAACCAAAAGATATATTTAAACAAGAAAAAAAGCATTTAAAAATAAGCAGTTTGAGACGCTTTAGCAGGAATATTAAATGTGTTATAAACTAGAAGATAGAATTCTAACAATAATTTTGCTTTAATTTGCTTTTTATAAAAAAAAAGAATAGAAACCCGGATTTTTAGAATTCTGTGAAAAGAGACACAAGACACCGATAGCAAAGACAAACAGACGGACAGACAGACTACACAAAAGTAACAGCGGCTTTTCCCCTATCGGGAGCCTCTAAAAATGGGATGTTGCACAGGAAGATACTGAAACGTGAGTGAATATTGAAGCACGCATAATGTTGGTGAGGCGTGATCCTTGTAAGATTGTCTCCGTGTTTAGCTAGACCTCTTAAAGCAGGCCTGTTGTGGTCAGCAGGTGACGTCACTACAACGCTGGGAAAATTTGATTTGTATAACGTGCGCGAAACGGAGTCTTGCTCTATGATCTGATATGGAAGTATAGCATATACCTGACCTCAGCCTCGAAATCCCTAGTTGAAACAAATCGAGAGGACAAAAGGTGAAGAACTACTAGCCCCATGGTGGACCTGAATGCAGGGGCGCAGCTAGAAATTTTCCATCGTTTGGGGTCCCGGAGGCTTGACCTTTTTGGGAGCCCCTGCATTTTGTGTAATATTTTAATTTTAATGTGAAAAACACTAATTAGGGGGCCCTCTCCTCCCTCCACCCTAGCTACGCCACTGCCTTCTTGTTAGTGCTTTTGATAGAAAATTTGTTAGGGACCCGGTCAGCAAGCTGCTGCTCACATTGGGATATGTCCTGTTGAGGCCCCTTTAAGTAAGAGGAGGTACATTATAGGAACATTAGGTTGACATTTCAATGTTTTGTACACTTCTATATTCAACATATCTAGAGAACACTATACTAATTAATTAGATTAGCTCAAAAATTTAAAATAATAGTTATTAAGATTAGGTAGATTATTGGTAGATTATTTGAAGATTATGTGTAGATTATCCTAAACTACCACATTGATTTACCAGGCCGATACTCCTCTTTTCCAGGCCGATGCTCACTATTTCCGGGGTTCCTTGCACGACCTTTATATGATGGGGTTACATTTTTGACTCATATTGAAGATAGAGAGAAATCGTACAAGGGCGGATTGGCTATATGGGCTTTAGGGCCCAGTGGGCCGGTTGTAAATGGGCCGTTATTTCCTTGTGGGTTCGCCACCCTCTTTTGGATTTACCAATGTCTTTTTATGATGCCTAACCTAAAAATTATTCTAAATGTATTTGTTGTTTCTAAATCATTTAATATTAAAATGTATGAATATTAATGGATACGTACTATTTGATTTTCAGCATTGGAGCCTACAGTTATAGCAACACGTCATCACTATTTATCCCTTACTGGACCAGTGCAGATGGTGCTAACAGTTATTATAGCAATGTGTATGGGTTGAAATACGTAAGTTAAGGCAGAAAACAGATTTATGTGCATGCTGGGATATACCGATGTGCATGAGATCAACTACCAATACTCAATGCAAAAATGAAACTATGATAAGCTTTCCGCTCTATTTTGTCACAGGCGGACTAAGCAGGACTTCCCTCGATTTCTCACACTTTTACACCAGCGGATGCTCATTTTTTTCTGCATCTATATATTAGTGGTCGAGGTGGCTGAGTGGTTAAGCGCTTGGCTTCCTAACTTGGGGATTACTGAGTTTGAAGCTTGTTGTTTATCATGCACCTTAAACTGAACTATAAGTAGTAGATTATGAGAACTTCAATCCTGGTTCAAAGAATAATAAAGGGAATGATCTCGTCGTTCACAGTACTCCACTTTTCAAACTTTTTTTTATCCCTCTTTCAACACGCATTGGCACCATTCCACATTCACACTATGCTGCGCACGTAACAGACACTAAGATGTTAATCAACTCGGACCTACAGGCTCCTTAATACACAACTAAAAAAATACATACTAAACACTGATATTTATATTTTAGACATAAGTTTTGATTTTATGATTGTTGCATTGTTTAGTATTTAGATTTTATACAAATGTTTCGATTTTGATGCATTCTTTGCTATTATAAACTTTCTTCTACAATAGTATTGAGTTTTCTTGATTTCTTATCTTCAGCTTGAGTCCTTGACTTACGTTGGACTGCAAGCAATGAACATGACAGCAAGGTATAACAACAGCTATGTGCTGCTTGTAATATCCCAAGGTTCTAATTCTGAGTCTGGAAGAGCTCAAACCTTAGCAGAAGCTGCAAGAGTTCGAGGCCTGGGCTGGAAAATTAAAGTGTTCGCTGTGCAGGTATTTCCATTCTATCCCTAGTTCTGTTTTAAGTTAGAGTAACCTTCGGATGCGCTGACAGAGCAAGCACCTTAAAGAGAAATCTTAAGGGATGATCCGTAACTTTTAAACCTTTTTCTAAAGCCCAAACACTAAAAACTTTAATTCTCTGTATCTATCTATCTATCTATCTATCTATCTATATATATATATATATATATATATATATATATATATATATATATATATATGGCTCCTTCTGTCTCGTAAGACAATGGATGCGCCCAGATGAGTCACTGGCTTTGGTTACGTTTTGAGACGGGTCAGAATCTGGAGAGGCTGATCAAGCCAATTCTGGATCGGCAGAGTTTGCCACAGTTCGAGCATTTATATTCATCTGTCCTAGAGCTCACTGACAGGGCAGCTTTCTTTTTCTTTCTCTTGACCGATGCAGCTTCATTTCTTTTGCATTCAGCACAGTTCGTACCAGCACGTACACTCTGTCTCCATGTTGTCCGGTCTTGGGCTATCTCCTCCCACATACTTTGGTGGATGTCCATGGCTCTCATGTCTCGCTTGCAGACATCTCTTGGGCGGCCCTTGGGTCTGGCTCCCTCTGCTAGCTCAGCGTACAGGATGTCTCTAGGGATTCTTCTATCTGGCATGCGAGTGACATGACCGAGCCAGCGTAGTCTTCTCTGTTGAAGGAGAGCATAGATGCTGTGTATGTTGGCCCGTGTCAAAACTTCCTGGTTGGTGACACGATCCCTCCAGGAGATGCACAGTATGCGTCGCAGGCAGCATAGGTGGAAGCTATTTAATCTGTGCTCTGTCTGTCTGTCTCTTTGTCTCTATCTATCTATCTATCCATCAAGTTATATATGTGATTAAAACAAATTGTGGCAAATTTTATCAGAGAGTGCGACATCTCGAATTCAAGGGCCGAAAGTTAGTGGTCAGGGTCAATATCTACTGCTTGGATGATACTAAAATAAATGTTATAACATTATAATGTTTCACGACTTAAAAAAGATTTCATGTCAAATTATCAACAGTTTATCTTAAAGCGCTTCTTCATTTCAAGATTAAGGAAAAGTGTTGGTTAAGAGTGAAACAAATTAATGTTTAGGAAAATTGTGCGCATCGTCTTCTGTCTAGATCCAATGGCCTATCATTGGAAATAGTATAGGCCTCTAGCTCTGTAGATCTGTACATTTGCTATACCAGGATATGTTCTCGTGGGAAAAGGCGGAGGGGCGGGTATAAAAGTTAAATTGTTTTTTAATCTAGCATTCAATAGTTGTGAAGACAAGACCAGCCCCTCTATACGTTGTATGGATGAGGTATAGTCTTTTTAGAAAATTATTTAAAATATTTTTCAAGTTTTAACCATAATACGTTTACGACTATATTTTTACAAATCACTCTGTCTGTCTGGTAAAAAGTGGATTGGAGCCTGAACTAAAATTAACTGACATGTATAATCAGTGGCGTAGCTAGGGTGGGGAGAGAGAGTGGGGAGAAATAGAACCCCACCCCGGGGCCCCACTTGAGGAAGTCCCCCAAATTAGTGTTTTTTACGTTAAACATTAAAAATAAAAATGCAGGGGCCTCCAAAAAATGTCAAACCCTCTGGAACCACAAATGATGGCAAATTCCTAACTACGCCCCTGTCTATAATAAGTCGTTATGACACACTAACAAACTTCGACAGGAGCTGACGTGTAGTTTAATGAACTTAACGAAATCAAGTATAATAATACTATCCAGCCATATGCCGCTGGCCATACAAATAGTTATCACAGAATATATACCCATGTATGGACACAATCACTAAAATAAATTAAGTCTCAAAATACAATACCTTGTGTACGTCATCTCTCTACTAATCTCCGAAAATAACAATTAGAATAACTTAGTTAATCACCGAAAAGTCTCTGGTTGACGCGTCCACTCCCAACCGAGCTCAGCTAGTAACTGACCTTTCACTTCCTCTGTCCAAAAACAGAAGTTTCCCGTGCGCCTTCTTGACACGGTTTTTAGTGACCACTTGTCACTGCCACATTGATTCAATTAATTATTTTGTTTGATAACGAATAAGGGAAATAACTTCTACATTATATAGATCATATTTGTAATTACGGAGTTTTTTTAAAGTTTTTTTTTTATATTTGGCTTCTTTAATGACATAGTCCAACTTGTTTGATTCATTTTAGAGCATTTTTCAACTGGACACAGATGAACTTTCTGCAATTGACCCCAATTACGTCAATATAACTGGACAGCTTAAAAACTTCAATGGTCTTCCAGCGTTGTTGATAAAGTTTATCCAAGAACTATGCACCCAACCTAAGCCATCGATAACACTACCACCGACTACTACTACTCCAACCACACTACCACCGACTACTACTACTCCAACCACACTACCACCGACTACTACACCTCCAACTACACTGCCATTGACTACTACACCTCCAACTACACTGCCACCGACTACTACACCTCCAACGACACTTCCAATGACCACTGCTACTCCGACAGCAATGCAACTGACCACTGCCCCTCCAACCCCACCACCAACGACTACTACTACTCCAACGACACAACTACCGACTACTGCACCTCCAACGACACTGCCAATGACCGCGGCTACTCCGACTCCATTGCAACTGACCACTGCCCCTCCAGCCCCACCGCCGCAGACTAATGCATCCTCAGCACCTTCAGGTAAATATATAGTAGCTCTAACTTGCCTCAATGTAAAAGAGAGAAACATACCCAATAGAAATAAATGCTATTATTTAACTGTTTAAGAAATCTTGTTAGAGCTCTTGTTCTCAAACTTCTAATAGATTTTCATACGTTTTACCAAAAATCCAACAATATAAAGATTTATCTTTATCAACATCTTTAATATTACAATTGCAATGCTCCTCATAAGCAACTTATTGAATACATCTACAGTATATCTTTAAAATTAAATCTTAAATATTTCATATGTAATAAGACTTTTAAATAGAAAAAAAAAACATTTACACATTTAAATGTTTTATTATGTTCAATGCAAAGGGAAATAATAACATATTTTAATGTGTAGGATGTCTTGCTCAGTTGTTGTTCCTGTTAGACCTGTCCAAGACCGCCCAAGATGCAGCCTCGAGTGGTTTCAGGGGAGCTAAGTTCGACATTCTAGAGAATCAACTGAAATTATTCTTCAACTATTTGACTTTTTACTATAGAGTACAAGTCAGGTAGGATGTAAACGATACTTTGTTGTTTTTTTATTGCATACTAGCGAGGCTCTATTGGGTTTGTCAAAATTTTATCTTTCTCTTTCCATAACCCAAAACTTTCGTAATTCTAAATTGAGTTTGAATTTTAGCAATATTTATTTGTAATTTATGCTCACACAACCAGTTAGCCCTACATTACTGAATAAAAATAGCATCATTATCATATACGATTTCAAACTTTTTGCTTCTAATTACTTATCTTATCTTCTTATCTTATTTAATACGGACGTTACTTCAAAAAAGAAGATGATTACGTCCTACGCGTCATGCATTTAGTCATGCATATTAACCAATGACTTAAATTCTACCAAGTCACTGGTTTTCCTGGCTAGCTCAGGCAACCCATTCCATGCTCTAATAGCACTAGGGAAGAAGGAGTATTTGTACAAATTTGTCCTAGCATAGGGGACAAGGAATGTGCCTTTATCTTTGTGTCTTTCAGAGTATTTTATTAAATTTTGTTTTTGTATTTGAAGATTATGGTTCAGTGTTTTATGTATAATTGCTACTTTACTTTTGAGTCTTCTGTCCTGAAGGCTTTCTAAATTTAGTGATTTTACTATAGGTGTTACTCTAGTCAAATGTGAACATTCATTTGTTATGAATCTCACTGCTCTATTTTGTGTCTGTTCCAGTTTCTTAATGTTTTCTTGAGTTGAGGGGTCCCAAATGGAGGATGCATATTCTATTATTGGCCTAACCAAGGTTAAATAACATTTTAGTTTTATGTTCTTATTTGATTTATAGAAATTTCTTTTAATAAATCCTAATGCTTTGTTTGATTTTTTTATAGTTTCATCAATATGTGGGAAGCGTGGTCGAGAGGCTAAGTACGCTTGAACTGGATTGTCTTGGCTACCTATGAAGAGAGCTCGAGCATAGTTGTGTTTCCTGTGCGCCTAAAGGCAGCACGGAAAACCTTCTCTCAGATACACCTTCACCCTGAGCATGCTATAAGGAAGACGGTAGTGCTATATAAAAGCTATTATTATTATTATTATGGATATGGTAACTTTAATGCTATAAGCATACCCACTGCACTCTAGGCAAATCTCTTTGGTGGACTTGTGGGAAGAGGATATCTGAGGAAGTTTTCCACGCTACCTTCAGGCGCACTGCAAGCACAACTTAGCTTAAGCCTAGATTCGAACTCGAGTCCCCATTATAAGGAGACAAGCGGTTTATTTCACTCAACCACACATCTCTTTTTGAGATATGAAGCGCTTTATGGAGGCGCGGTGGCTGAGTAGATAAGCGTTGTTCTTCCAAACCTGTAGTCCTGGATTCAAATCTTGGTGAAGACTGAGATTTTGAGTCCACGCAACTCTAATGTTTACCTGACCTTAGGGAAAGTTAAGGTGGTTGGTCTTTGTGCTGGCCACACGTATTACGTTAGTGCCAAATATTATTTCCGAGTACCTAGAGGGTTAAACTGATATACTATTAAGTAATTCTTAAGCTATTGCTGTTGCTGCTTATATGTAGATCCTGTATTGTATTCCATCACGGCATTATGGGACATCACAAAATGACCAAAACCAAAAAATCACTTCTTTGTACCGTTGGCCACGTGTCCTTTTCATGTGTACTCAAGACGTTAAATACTTCAAGGACATGCAGGCTTTCTGAACTAAGTCTAGACAATATTCTTCAATAGCTATTATCACTTAGATAATTATTTCATATGTATTATGTAATTTAATATGTCTTGAATGCATCTTTGATGTGTCATCGTTAATATGTTATCTTTTAATACGATGTAATTATGACGTTTTATTATGAGTTATAGATGTTAACTAGATGTTGTAGATGAGGGGCAGTATCAGTAACAAAGGCATAATGTGTAGACATTTATCTGTTACTCTTAGAATCGGAGCCTTTGGTTACAGCGGCTCTCAATCCGTGCAAATACTGCCTTACTGGACTTCTCCGGACAAAGCAGGAAGCAAACTGTGGAAACTAAGGACATTATCTAGCGTGAGTTTGTGAAACTTTGCACTTTTATTTACAAAGCAGTTTGTTATAAGCTTCTCGAGCCATCATTGTATAATCAATAATGTGTATAAGCATTATTTCCTGACTGACCTAATTATGTTTTAAACACATCAGCTTTTAGGTTTGAAATATTATATATTTCGGTATTGGTATATTTGTCATTTTACTTATATTCTTATTTATATTAGCAGGAACGGATTTATGTTAGTGGAGCATAACTGTTTGTGGAGGCCCCAACATTTTTTCGAAAGATTTAATAAAAATCCGCTTATAAAAAGCCATATTTTAGAAGAAACAAATAGACTACTTGTACATTTAATCTTATTTTCCTTCTTTTTGAACAAAAAAAAATTAATTTGCATATGTTTTGTTTTAAAATGTATATTTTTGAGTCTGTAGAGAGTAAGGCCCTAGGTTGGCAATCTACTGGAGCTGTATCTATATATTACAAGCATGCCATAAGCTGACACTTCTTAACCAAGAAAGTGTTGTCAATCGTAAGATTCAAAGCTATGTTGGTAAAAATGCGAAAAAAGTGACTCACCCAATGCTAGTTTAGATTTCTGATCCTTGGAAATTCTGATATTTTTTTTTATTTCTATTGCGGACACCTCTCTTGTGAAGGCCCCTCTTTTGTGGAGGCCCTCTCTTGTGGAGGCTCCTCTCTTGTGGAGGCTCATCTCTTGTGGAGGCCCTCTCTTGTGGAGGCTCCTCTCTTGTGGAGGCCCATCTCTTGTGGAGGCCCCTCTCTTGTGAAGGCACCTCTCTTGTGGAAGCCCCTCAGAGCTTTACATCTGCCCTAGAGATCTCAAGGTCTGAAAGGGTTACATCTGGTATTATAACTTTCTTTCTACTATTCACTAGGCTGAATCCCGAACGTACAGTGGATTGAGAAGCGTTGTGACTGAAGCGAAATACAAGGAGAACTTACTGATTGTGGTATCAGCGCAAGGTTCTAACAATGACTTACTGAGAAACAAGTTTTTGGCAGAAGTGGATAGAGTGAAATCCCTTGGGTGGAACTTGAAAGTGATTGCTGTGAAGGTGAAATTGTATTATATTTTTATGTGTGCTTTGTTGCGATACGTGGTTATAATAATAAGATGAAATGAGAATACATTATAGTGACTAACAGCAAACTAGATAATATAATTTAGTTTGCAGTATAAGCGAAAGAGTTTAGTTATTCATTGTATAATCCCCAAATCCAGCTGCGTAACTGGGGGGGGGGGGGGGGAGTCCAAATTTGAAAATCCCCCCCAGGCCCCTACTTGATATCCCTAAATGAGTGTCTAAAATTTGTTTTTACATAAAATATTACACAAATATATCATGTCATGATTTCGAATGTCAAAATGCAAGGGCCCCTAAAGAGGTCAATCCCCCCCCACGGGCCCCCTAATACCTAGCCACGCTGCTGTCCAAACCACGTAGCTAATAAACACTTTATATTTGCTTTACACCGGATACACCAAAAAGCTATTACTTACAGTTAACACAGCTTGGATTAAAATCTTCTATAAGCTCATCATCACTGGTGTATTTTGTATATTAAAAAAGATTAATAGACAAGAACTTCACGAACTGATTCTGTCCTGTGCTTTTTTTTCCTAAATCAATTAAATGCATGTTGTATTATAATCTGTTGTTGTTGTTTTTTTATATACATTTTAGGGCTCAAGTCCTTTCGACGTGGCTGAATTATCCAGACTCGATTCAAACTACATCACGCTGTCTGATAGGCCTAAGAGTTATACTGGACTCTCAAGGGAGCTTATTAGAGTTATAGATACCATGTGCAGTGGAAGCGTCAATCCAAGGGCTACAACCACGTGCAAACCTAATACAGGCGGCGGGAGACATAAGCACGACTCGAGCAGCGAGGAAGAATACTAACAATGTCCTGATATGTACAAAATAGAGGAAATATGCAAAATAAATATATACAGGCCTTTTTTTTTAATTTACAAAAGAAAAATGTCTTCAACAATACACTGCTTCATATTAGTATGTGTCTTAACAACTTTAGTTGCATGGATTGCAGCTCTTCGTGTATGAATTACGTGCATTTCTACAACATTTTAATTTTCAAAGCTTATAATTACTCATTAAATTTGACTGGTACACATTTTTTTGCACTTTATTTGTCCCACGACCCATTCTTGGATCTAGTTGAAACTTTGCACAACTATTCATTGTTCATAACAAAATATGAATCAATAAAAAAAAATTAATTAATTAGCGGTAATTAATTTAAAAAAATTGAAATAGAAGCAAGGAAATAAACTTTACAGCATTGAGATATATGATTGTTTCCCTTATTTATAATGGCTTTTTTTTTTTTACAAAGCTTATATCAACTCACTCTGTCGTTTTTTTTTTTCACTTATATTTTAAATTTAAAATAAATGAAATTCAAAGGTATTTAGAGACCTTACTTTCGTTACATATATGAGAAACTCAAGGGCGTACCATCCCATAGTACAATATATCCCAAATACATCCAATAATTTTGAATTTTGTTACATGAGTTTCTAACAATACCTTAAATTACTTTCAGTGTTGCTGCTTTTCGTCATAGCTAAAAACTTTGCGACAAATAAAAAATGAAATAGAAGTTTTGTTGTTGTTTTAAATCATTTACAACATACAAAAATCTTGTCGAATTTTTAAACGAAATTCCTATACCACACCCGGCTACACCCGTTGATACATTCTCGAACTTATAGAGGATTTTAGACAGGCTTGGATGCCCTCCAACTTTCCAAATATTCTCAAGCAGCTTCATGTGGGACAAAAAAAGCCAGGTTAGATTACAATGGTGACGTGTCTGATCACTTCCCAATAGAAAATGGCGTGAAGCAGGGCTGTGTACTTGACCCCTACTCTTTATTGGCTTAATGCTGGGTCGAATGAGGCAGAGATTGCACAAAGGCATCTATGTTAGGTTTCGCTCAGACGGCAACTGTGCTCAATCTTCGACATCTACTGTCCCAGACCAAAACAAAGGAAAAGGTCATAATGGAGCTTCTCTATGTGGATGAGTGTGCCTTACTAGTTCACAAGCTAAAAATGAACGTGATCTCCAGATAGCAGTGTTATGGAGAGTGTGTGTGTGTGTGTTCCTATGGTGACGGTGGAAAGAGGTTAGCGATTGGTTGGGAATGGTGCAACATAGGGGGCATCGTCGTCATTAGTTTGGACAGACTACTACATAACGTAAGACTGAAAGGCTGTGTTGTTGTACAGAGCTAGGTTTTGTTTAAGAATATTATTACTAAAGTCTAGTACATTTATTTGATTTCACATTTTCTTGATTTTGTCTATGTTAAACATTTAGTTATTTAGTTTTGTTCACAAATGGAATTTATTAAAGCAATTTGAAGTCTTATTAGTTAAGATACACTACGCCTACAACGCTTTAGTTGTCTACTAGCAGTTCGGTGCTAAAAGTCAACGACAGGTATACGCTGCGGCCTCTTCCCTTTATCTATAAAACTCGGAAAACAGAAGTCACCCAATAAAAGCTACTCAGCCCCAAAGATCACCGTAAATGGACAGCCCCTTAACGTGGTAGACCACTTCACATATCTAGGAAGTGTAGTATCGAATGACACATCGCTTTCAAGGGAAGTTGATAACCGTCTGGCCAGGACCAGTTGTGCTTTGTGTGGCCTCCAAGCGCGAGTTTGGCGGAATAAATAACTCCACCTGCCTACAAAAATCAGTGTCTACAAAGCATTGATTCTCTCCACCCTTCTCTATGAATCTGAGACATGGCTATTATATAGAAAGCAACTAAGAATTCTTGAACGCTTTCACCAAAGATGCTTGCGCACCGACTAAGGTCTTTAAAAAAATTATTATAATTAAAGAACTTTTAAAAAATTCGTAACTAAGACTTTTCTTGTGGGCGTGGTGACTGAGTGATACATTTTTTGGCTTTAGAACCAAGGGATCTAGGGTTTGAATCTCAATGAAGACTGGAATTTTTTAATTCGGAATTTTTATGAATGCACTCAACATTAATGGGTAACTGGCTTTAGGGAAAAGTAAAAGTGGTTGGTCCTTGCGCTGGTCACATAAAAACCCTCGTTAAACGTAAGCCACAGAAAGAGATGACCTTTAAATTATCCCCCCCCCCCCAAATAGAACGCAAGGTTTGAAAGGGAAACTTTACTACTTTTTCATTAAGACCTTCCTGCAAGGAACAGTAACAGAGAAAAAACAGAGAGGTAGGCTAAACAAGGGAAGGGAAAACAAGAAACAATAAGGAAAAGGCATACGATAGAGGGAATTGAAAGTATCAGGCGACAGATCATGTGTGATGCCCCCAGAGACTAGTATGGTAAAATATATCACGACGCTATGTAAATCAGTACATCCATAATCATAATCTCGTTCTCTGCGGCTCGAAGTGAGTCATCAGCATTGTTGTTGTTATTGTTTTTACATTATAAAGATTTATAAGGACAAAAAACATTAAAAACAAAACATTCAGTCTTCTGGTCATAATCTTTAAGGTCTGTGAGATATTTTCTCTATTTTATATACAAGGTATACAGAAGATCAAAGATATGTTCACCATACTTGAAGTATTAAAGCTAATAGCTATTTAGTAACTGTAGAATTCTGAATAATACTAGCTAGGAAGATACATGATACAAGCTCCAGGAATAACATTTAGTACATAGATACAAAAGATGAACACATATTTACTTAGGTCTTTTCATCAGGGCAGAGAGACATTGATTACAGTGTACTACAAGAAACAAGCAGACATGACAGCTATTGCGCTGAAATGATCTAAAGATTGTATTGTATTCATTTATCATTTGAGCAAATGACGTTTGCTTTGAGTCTCTTAGAGCTTGTACCACTTTAAGAGCAGAATGTTGATTTTTCTTTTACGAGGGAGTAAATTTTTGTATTCATAACATAGGAAGTACTAGTCTCTCCTTTTAAAGACACGCCTTTCTCTCTCCCACACTCCTCTCTCCTAATATTTCTAAAGACATATTTTCGGTATTCCAATAAAGGTGTGGTAGAGATATTTTTTTAAAAATTTACTATTAGTAAGATTGAACAAAATGAAAACGAACTCAGTCAAGTCTAAACTAGGAGAGAGGGAGATACAAGCTGGGACACTTCCACTGGATTCAAATAGGAAGAACAAGAAGCAGGCTTTAAACAGTTTTAGTCACAGACACAAATTCTGCTTAACATAGGTATTCGGTATTTATTATATATATAAATAAATAAAAATATATATATACAGAGATAGATAGATAGATAGATATTATAGAAGTAAATGATGAAGAGATATGTCCAACTACCTAATCAAGAACTAGAACCGTGGACCAGAATGTTTTACATTTTTCAATCGTTTTCTAGTGGTGGTGTTTTTCGTTTAGTCTGGAAAGTTTTTATGTTTCTTTTAATTATAAAGTGAGCAAAAATGTGAAAGGTAAAGGATTAGGATTTCGCTTTATTTATTTTTTTTTAAAAAGACGTTAAATTGATCTTATAGACATAGACTATATCTAGACTGGACATGGAGATTTTTTAACACTACAAAAAATGTCGTGGATTTTTTTTTTTTAAGTTGAAACAAGGCGTTGTTTTGTAAAGTAGATATAAGAAGTTTTTTTTTTCAACCCTAACCTATGTAACATGTAATTTAATTTTTAGAATAATTTAATTTTAGAATAATTGAATATCAATGTGACAGGTTGGGGAAAGTGACGTGTGTGTGGCGTGTTTAATGTCTAGTGGATGATTATTTTTGAATTTATCACACACCAACCCGTCAGCATAGAAATCGGGAGCAGGCACGCAACGAGACAAGCAATGAAAGAAAGATACAAAGTTATAAATAAAGAATATTTATTTACATAAATATTTACATGTAAGAATAAAAAGGGGGAGGGTTTGCATCTATCTCTAATCAATACTATATTTAATCATCACTCTTGAACTTAATAAAAGAGTATGTCACTTTGTCTTCTGAACTTAGCTGGCTGTCCTGTTGATGTCGCAGCTGGCTGTGATCCTGGCTTGAGGTTCTGCAGCCGGAGGTGGCGCTCTAGCGGGTCTAGGGACGCCGGATACAGTTCTTGTGGAGTCTCAATCTAAAGTTCCGATATCTGTAGTGGGCACAGTAGGGCAGGTGGCCGGCTACCGTGGGCACAAGGGTACTGCGGGCAGAGCTGATCTGCCGTGGGCAGCGTAGTTAACAGGATAAGTCCAGTGGGTTACGAAGTTCAGGCGTAGCTATGACGTCTCGACAAACTCTGAGTCCATAGGGACGTCGTGCCTAATGAATTGACAAGTGGGCTGTCGAATAGGCAGGCAAGAAGAGCCGACAGCGCCAAGTAGTAGAGTTGAGTAGATCCACGTAGGCAGTAGATGATACTTAATAGCAAGTAGGCAGGTGATTCAAACAAATATCTAGGAGTGTAGTGCTGAATAGCACTACAAGCATAGGCAATAGGCAGTTGACTAGGCAGACAATGCCAAATAAATAGTTGAGTAGTGTCGAGTAGACACTGAACAGCAAATAGGCAAGTGATCCGATAAATAGGCAATTGACTAGGCAGACAATGCCAAGTAAATAAGCAGACACCTGAGGAAGGCTGCGGATAAATAAAGACAAGTTAGGACATGTCTCTCATGCATCTTATCGATGCCCTCGACTGAGGTGCAAGCGTCAGATTGGTAAAATTGCTTTTGCGTACAATGAGGAGATGATGACAAATGGGATTTGGAAAATTGATGTCAGATAGTAGCAATATAAAAATGTACATAAAAGGGGAAATAATAATCTCAAATAAACAACACAAGTTGGAAGAGAAAAGGGGCGGGGGGGGGGGTGGACGCAGGTCAGCGACCATGACGCTATTGTTTACATACGACCGTCGGCCGAGAACAATGGAGTGCGCTTGAATGGAGAGAGCGTCCGTTCAAGGGGCGCAACTCTCGTCAAAGTAGAATGACTACAGGGGAGATAATTCATATCTCTTTTCTAAGCGCAGCATCAGTGCGCTAGTAAAATTATCAAGGCGGTCAGCCGAGATAAAGGAAATAAAATAAGATGTACAAATATATACATGGTTGCATCAACGATCAATTGAGCAACGTAGCATTAATAGATTAATGCAACACATAAACATATACATATGCCATGTTTAAGTTTTCTACTTACGACAGTGAGAAATACACAATACACTAATTAATATAAATGAAATAATAAAATACACATGATAATATCCAGTGAGAACTATGCACAAAGTAATTAAGTGGAACTTGTGATTAAGTTCGGCTTACCACCAGGTATTCCTCTACGAGTAAGAATAAATGAAATAGTCCAGATTCGATTGTCAGCGATAGAGAAATGAGCGGGTCTGGTTTGATTTAATTTACCTCATATAGGCCTGGAAAAACCGGGCGGAAACGAAATGTCCTAGGCTAAGGATTATCTTAAACGTGGGTGAATCCGACAAGAGTCGCACCTTGGAGTGTCACGAGGCGTGTTGACCCGAGTAATCTCTTTGATCAAAGATAGACGTGGGAGCCGGGAGTGGAGAAATATTGGTTTGCATTCCACCCAAGGTGGTGTCAACTGCAACCGTCAGACCTCCGGTGGGTAAGACCAAAGAGACTGTGTGTTTATCTTTACCCCGGTCAAGGGGAGATAAGTGAAAAAGCCGCCAAGGTGGTGGACTCAGTCTAGTGAGACGAGGAAAAGGTGGGGCGAGTGAAGAAATAGGGGATAGGACGGGGAAATAATTAAAATAAAATAAATAAATAGTGATACAATATAATTAATGCTGTGATAAGTTTGAGTGGCTCTGACGGCAAGCTTTTGACTTATCACAATAAAAAATAAGAGTACTCTCGTCTCATAATTATTTTTTTGTTTTTTTAAGATACATAATCTAGAAAGATCTATTTAATCAATCAATTTAAATGTAGGCTACATGAGATGATTAAAATCAACAGACATGAATTATTTCGATCTAGGATTTTGGAAATATTATCCCAATGGAAACTAACAGGAAATAGCTTTGTTTCATATATTAGCGTGAATATATAGTTCTGTGATTAATAGCCCAATCTAAAGAAAATCCGAGAAATGATTTTGCATTATATGCATTATTTCTAAAACTTGAAAACTAAAGATCATTACTCTTCTAAAACAGTAAAGATTGATTGTGGCGACTTCCAAAAGAGTTACGTACATAAAAATCTATATATATAGGTTTGTGAATCGATTAATCCCGAATAAGAATTACTTTCCGGTTTCCAGTCTAGATATTTATATAGAAGTCTATGGTTGATCTCAAAATGCTCTCTTTAATAGATTGACAAGTAAAGCAACATGGCGCTTCTACAACTTTTGGTCTTGACGTCTACAATTTTATTAACCTCCGCATTGAGTAAGTTTACACCATGTTATATTTTTGTCTAAGATTTATCTATTGAATCATTTCAACGCTTTGACATTAGACATGAAAAAATAAAACTTTTTTTTTAATTTCTGGTTTAATTCCCAATACAAATGCTTTTTATTAATATCTACTATATTAATAGTGTAATAAGTTTTCGTAGCCATGTTTGGGGTATTTTTTTAAATCGAAAAGTGGCATTTTTTAGCCTTCAAAACTCAACAGTAAATGAGTGTATCACTAAAATGAGCTTAATGAGGGACAAAGTTCAAAAATTAAAATTTCTCATTGAAATATTTAGAAATATGCTATAACTGTTGTGGTATTGATCTACTAATTACCTCTTAAATGTGTATTAATTGATCATTGTCGACTAATGTAAAATAAGATTTTATAAGTGCTTATGATAATTTCTGTGTCATCTTCTTTCTAAATTTTCTAGCGATGAAATGATTCAAGATCTAACCATCAAGTTTAGTTTCTGAAGCAATACCTTTGATTATGTTACATCCCCTCCTCTACAAAACAGTTCAGTCTAACGCGACTAGAGTTTAAATTCATATAGTAACTTAGATTTAAAAAATTATTCACAGGATGTCCGATGATGGATTTGACCTTCATTCTTGACCAGTCTGAAAATGCTCGGGCGGCAGCCTCTTCAAATAAAACAGACATTACTAAAAACTTTGATATACTGGAGAGTCAACTCAATGCAATTTTCAGCCACCAACTAGTTACGAGCAACATCAACTCAATCGTGGGGTAATAGAACAATTACACACAATTAATAAGCAAAATTATGGAGTACATTAGTATTTCATATATACAAGTAACAGCAAGCTGATCCCTTAGATCAGCGCTTCTCAACCTTTTAAGCTCGTCGACCACTTTTTACAATCCCCACTCTGCCGCGACCCCCCCCCCCCCCACCACCACCGCACACACACACAGCAATAGAGGAATAGACAAAAATAATAAACTTTTTCGATGGTCTTTGGCGACCCCTGGCAAATTGTCAATCGACCTCCCCAAGGGGGTCGCGATCCACAGGTTGAGAATCCCTGCCTTAGATAGTCTTAAAAGAATGGTGGGGGGGGGGGGTGATGCTATTAAAAGCGTTTTTTTTTTTTTGGGGGGGGGAGCTAATCTTTGGTGAGGAATGGAAGACCCATTACCCACCGTTCTTCATTAAGTTTGCCTAAAAAAGCTTACAGTCGCTCGTCTCCAATACAAGAGATATCCTAACTAGAACATCTATCGATCAGTATGTAGATCTAGTCACTCTAAAGTATCTTCACCGTCAGTTACTAGATGATAGTTAATTATAGTCTTACCATGGTATGGCCCTAAGTAGAAACCTTTGGTATAAAACGTTAAGGAAGCTTACGAAATCTTTTTATTAATCATCTAGTCTTCAAGCGAAACAGAAAACCTCTATTCTGTATGTATATAATTAGGTTTAAAATGTTCTGATAGATGTACATAGAGCTGATATTGAACTAGTGTCTCATGCTTTCCCAACTTACGCCAGGTATCCATTACAGCTGGGTAGTTCGAAATCCCATCCCTCACCATGATTCCAACCTAAGACCTATTCTTTCAGAAGTCAAGCGATTTACTACTTGGCCACCACCACCACCACCCTCACACACACGGCAATGTAGTTGATGTTTTATTAATATATTCAAACACCAAAAATTGTTTTGAGTACCAAAAAAGATTTGTGCTTCCATAGCATACTAAATGAATTGATGCTATGTTGAAAACTTGTAATGAATTTATAACTAAAGATTAAAGTGTAACATGTAACTTGTCTGATAAGACGTGAGGATAAATGGTTCAGAGATACAATTCTTAAGAGGTCACAATTTAAACTTTTTCCCCTAATATCATCACTTCTGTCTGTTCTTTTAAACTTTTGGACCTTTGGGACACCAGGCATGATCTGTCTCTTTCATTGATATTGTTTTGATATTATCAAAATAGAAAAAAGTACATCTTAACGCCAATAGTGTTAGAGCATCGTTAAAGATGCTATTAAATTAACCAAATAGCATCTAAAGCAAATAAATAACAAGGTTACAAAGACAGTTTGTGGGGAAACACAAACTCAAAATCGGCCCCCATAGTGGTCCACCCAGGCAGGTAGAAAGGCAGGTTTCAATATTTTCATAAAGAATATCAGAATGAAATTCTATCAAAGAATGGAAAAAAGAAGGTTGACAGAACTTGAATGGTGCCCAAACGGTCTAGCAGATCAAGGGATAGGTGAAGTGAATGTGAAGTTAGATGTGATGTTATATAATGATTGAACTAATTTTTTTGTAAGGGTCAATTTCTTATTCAAAGCCTCAATAAAAAAAAATCCTTTATTTAAGTGTTTTATATTATTGAGCCACATTGCAATTCACGCAATAGTAACAAAAACTACTCATTAATTGTTCTTTTTAATTATGTTCCACTTATATGCATACTAAATAGTGTTTTTTTTCTCTTTAAAAAATAAAGGAAATATTTGTGTACATGTAGTAGTTAGTAGGACAGAACTTTCTAGACTTAGCAATACAAAGGTAAAAAAAAATCTAAATCCGTTAGCTTAAATGTGTTACAAATATGGTCAATTGGTATCTCTCTTACTAAGTAGCCTTCCATGTATAACAATCGTCATAGTGAATAGTTATAAAAATGGTGTATTTTTCTGAAAAAACTGCTTGCTTAGTTGATTTTAAAAAATTAAATTTTTCGTTTCAGAAATGAAAAATAGTAGCCGTTGCATCAGAAGTTTAAATGGTCTAAAATATCATGATGTCGGATTTTCAATATCTTTTCTAGTTTACGAGATCTAAACGGGACGGACGGACGGACCAATAGACAGACCACACAAAACTAATAGCGTCTATTTCTTTCGGGGGCAGCTAAAAATACCTTTGACAATGGTCATATTTTAACTTAAAATTCTATTACTACATCTTACACTACTATGTGTTTTTAATAGTCATTAATTTACCTTAAGAGCGCATGCGCCTCGTGATCTGCCGCTTGACCACAACTACTATGCATTCACCCTCACCTGACTGTTGGATCGTTGGGGCACCCACACAAAGTGTTGTTGACTGTCTTTCTTCGTTCCACTCTGTCTTTTACCTTGGATAGATTTTCTTTCAATGACAGGCCCGTCCATTTTTTAATCTTGTCTTCGCATCGCTTTCTCTGTCTGTCTGCCTCTTCTTTTTTTCCTGGTACTGTTTCCTGAAGGTAAGTCTTTGCGCTACCTGAGGACCTGAAAATGTTTTAGTTCGCGTATTTTGACAGTAGTTATCAGCTCAATTGCTGTTTGAATCCTGTTTCTAATCTCTTCGTTTGTGAAGTGGTCTTTTATGCGATTTCTAGGATCTTTCTGTAGCATCTCAATTCAATTGCTAGGGTTCCCATCTGTAGTTCTCCAGTCAGCATCCAAGACTCCTAAGCTTTTAAGAATGTGGCCTTGAACGAAGCGGATTAGTCGGTATTAAAAAAGTTTTTATAGATTAAGATCAAAATATCTTTTTAAAAGATTTCAAAAATGTTTTAAAATTTTTTGTTTTGCCTAGTATCGGAGCCTACGGTTACAGTGCCAATGATTCTCAAGAAATTATTCCATACTGGACATCTCCTGACAAAGCGGGCATTTTTTTGAGGACTCTACGTCTCCTTCCCCCTGTAAGAACATTGTCGAGACATTTGGTATTTTCTTGATCTCATTGTATTTGTCGCTCTCTACGTATGTGTGTAGAAGACAATTACAGTTTGTAAATGCAAAATATGTAAAAAAAATTATGTGAATATTTATGGAAGTAGCTATTTGTAAGGTTCTTTAAAAAATTATTTAAATACAATAAGATATTGCGATTCCACGAAGTTATATTGATGCTCAATGGATTAGTATATAACGTATTGTAAACAAAAACTGTGTTTATAGATGCCAAAGTTAGTAAAGATTGCAAGTCTGTTGTGCATCTTATCTAATAGAAATACTTATGCCTTTTACAATCTTCAATATGAAGGAATTGTTAGACTTTCACTCAATCACATTGGCTTAAAACCAGGACATATTTGTGCATTTTTAAAAATATATGCTGATGTATTTAATACCGAAACTACACTTTGAATTTAAAATCAATTATTTTTAGTTGGCGACATTGACCTTTAATTTAGCATAACAAAGTTCACTAAGTGTGTAAGTGTATATATGTGTGTGTATATATATGTATATAGTATAGTATTGTAATTTAGAACATGCTTTTATTTCTGTTAAGTCTGGTTCCTGGACTTACGCTGGCTTAAGGAATGTTGTGCTAGGACCAAGGTACGCCAACAGCTTCCTCTTCTTGGTGACTTCCCAAGGGTCTGGTTCGAATTCAAGAAGATTGTCGACCTATAATGAAGTCGATAGACTCAAGCGCTTGGGTTGGACTATTACACTTTTAGTGATGCAGGTATGATTGTAGTTATTGGTTCTCTTTTCTACAGAAAAACAAGCAAGCTGTTTCTGATACAAAGAAAAACATTTGTAGCAACTTACTTTGGGAGTAGAAAGATGAATACCTCTTACGAGAACCGTGGCTTAGAGATTTAGTGGTACATATGAGACTCAGGCAAGTCTAAAAGAGAACATCCCTGCCAGACAACGACAATGCCTGAACTTCTGTCATGCCAAGCAAGACTCAATAAGTAGTTAACAGATAAGTCTGTTGGTACCACCTAAAATCCTGCACTCTTACATACTATTCAGTTTATGTTTTATTTTTGAAAGATTTTCAATATCATTTATAGTGTTTGTAAAATGTGTGTATAATATTTGTAAAATATTTGACATATTTCGGGTGTTGCTTTAGAGTTGACGGCAATCTACTTCCTAGGACCAAGGGGGATGGCAGCGGGCAGGGTATGAACCCGGTACAACCAAGACGACTGAGCGACAGTCCAGCGCGCACAACTCACGACCAGGCAGCCTCCCGACAAGGCAGCCATCCATTTGTGCATTCCTATAAAATTGTATTAGTTGCTCGAACTTTATGTCACGAGTCGAGACTGTGACCTATTTTGACCAGTTTCTAGAAGCGAGTTCAAACCAGTGCAAGTGTCCAGCGTAAACAAGTTAATTTTAGGTATCCAATCAAAGAAAGAGGTTAAGGGAAAAAAATAGCACACGTCAGCATCTAGAAGGTCAAAGTTACTAAAATAATTATCGAAGAAGGTTCCATGATTCTGGAATGTACGATTAAGAAAGGTATAAATTAAGGGAAAGTCAGTTAGACTGGGTCCTCGCATAGTAGTAGTTCTTGTAGAGCGATAGTTATCGCTTAAGTGCTCTCTTAGTAAAGGTATAGTTAAGTTTTGTGACATTAATTAAAATTTTATCAGTTGAAGTTGAAGTTATACCAAGTGAAGTTTCAAGTATCTTCAAGTTTTATTTATGAAGTATCAAGTCAAGTTGTTATTGAATTGAGAAGTTAATTTGATGTGAAAGTTGAAGAAGTTATTAAAGAAGTTTGGAAGTAAATACAGAGAGTTCTTTCTTTCATTGAATTATCAAGCTTGATCATATAATCCTCGGCAAGTGTGATCGCCACACTTTACTAGACCTTTGACTCCTGAGCCTTTTAGGGTCCAGAACAAACTGCCTATAGAAGCCCTATTTATTTCTTCTATTGTTTCACTCTATCTTAGTATAAAAAAAATGAATGACAGAAACCATTCAAGCCCCTTTCTAGCTCGAAGCCAAGTACGGGCCCACATTGTACAAATACATTTCAGCTTGGAACCATAATTTATTAACAATGAGGTCAAAATTGGATATATAATTACCGGTCGTATCTAGGGCGTTAATCTGCTTTTCTCAGCCCATAAAAATGCTAATCAACAGAGAAGATATCATAGATTCAGACCCATTCTTAGTCTTTATTTATTACTCTATTCTGCATTAATGGACGTGTTATGCACCGAAGCGATACGGAAATTTACCAAATGTTGTAAGGCTTCGTTTATCAGTATCTGAGAACCAGAGTCTTGAGCTTTTACACATAGGAGGAATTAGGTTTTATATGTATTGTAGATTTAATAATTATAAATGAAACAGTATTTAGAAAATGTAAGCCTATTAATTTAATAATAAATTTTATTTTATTCAACGGTATTTTTTACTTTTACAAGGCAAAGGCAAATATTGTCATTGTCGATGTAACACATTGATCGATTTAAAAAATTAACCAGTTAGTTAAATAATTAGTGGCAATTATTCAATTTTGCTTTATTTAGAAATGGGGGGGGGGAAATCGAGCGATATTTAGATATATGACAGTAATTAGGTGTTTTCCCCTGTATAAGCTTTGGTGTTGTTGTTTTTTAAAAGAATTTTTCATATGTTTTTTTTTTGTTTTTTCTAGAGTGATAATCAATTCGACTTGACTGAGCTAGCGTACATCAGCAAACCTCAAAATTATTCTGTCATTGCTGACCAGCCTACCAGTTATTACGGTCTGGCGAGGGAGGTCATTAGAATTATCAACAGCACGTGCAACTTGCCAGATATCCCCAGTTCCTCAACCACTTCAACGACAACCACTACAACCACAACAACCACGACTACCACGCCGACCACCAGGACAACCACGACATCGACAACAACCAAGAGTACTGGATGTAATTAGAATTTATGCTCATAATATCTAGACTTAGAAGCAGTGGCGTCACTAGGGTGGTGTCACCCGAAGAGGTTGGCTCAGGGTGTCGCCCCCACGAACTCCTCCTCCCCCCCACCAAAAAAAATAACTATCATTAGACTTATCTTTTATTGACCTGTAGTACGGTGAGCTAGTGGACTCAATTCATTCATTGTTACACAACTGTAATATTAGTGTCGATTTTTTAAACCTCGTTGTTTATTAAGCTTTATAAATAGTTTATACTTTTATTTTAAAAATATAAGAGTACTAGCATTACACGCCGGCTACGGCCGTTGATCTGTTCCCATGTTTTCTATTGTTTATTATAGCCGATGATGCTTATATTATGATAAATTATAACGGTTGAACAAGAGTTTTCACCGTCGAGCCTATTGTCCAATAATTTTTTCCCAAAGATATACTTAAACTGTTAAATTTCTAGGCTATTCGTTAGAGCTGTTTTCGAAATCCTTGTCCACCCACTCAATAAAAGTTTGCAAGCTAATTAGAGGAAATGTAAAAAGAATATGTTAGAACGAAGAAAACAATTTAGAATAGACTGGCCAAATAGACACGACAGCATTACCAGACAGCAGAGACACAGGCACATCTAACTACTGACAATGTGTCCCCAGTGTGCAGTCAATGCCTGTATGAGATTGGTTACAACTACGACAGTGACCCTCAATACTGTGACACGTTCTACCAATGTGTACCAAATAGCCAACCAATCAGAAAGCTCTGCCCAGCTGGTACCTTCTGGGACGGCTCACAGTGTAACCACATAGATATGGCAAAGTGCTCTAAAGGTAAGTAAAATCATTAGGAAAGTAATAGTAATGTTTTGTGTGCATAATGTGGTAGGACTTATACTTTGATAGTAGCATTTACAATATATCTAAACAATTATCCAGCATTTTATTTTTTCTTTATATGACTGTTACAACAATAAACGAGAAATAACTGTGAGATTGATTTTTTTTCCCCTGGTACTGTTCCATGTAGGAATGTCTTTACGAACCCTATGGATCTTTTGATATGCCCAAAAAATTATTTTGCTTTTTTTTTTCAGTGGTCAGCAGATCATCGTGGAGCCTATTGGCCATTGAGATTCTGTTTAGACTCTCCTTATTTGTGATTCGAGCTTTGTAAATAATAACCATCTATATCATCTTAATTCCATTGATAGGATCCTTCTATAGTACTGCAGTCCAAAACTTTTAAGCGTACAGGAATGTGATAATGGCTAATGAGTGAATCAGTCTGAATTTTGTGCTATAGACTTGAAGTTAAGGTTTGGTTCCTTCGTCTGAAACAATAGCTCCGAACTATTAAAAACTACTGGCACTTGCCATTTGCACTGCAAAACTGATGTCTATGTGTTGGTATTGGTCATAAATGTGTTGGTTTTTTTTCGGAATGGATTATCATAGCAACTGGACATCACCCAGTCAGCTAACTCTGCCTCTGCCAGACTATGTCACCCGCAAAGTGAAAGCTTGTATTACTTCTTCCAACATCGCTTACAATACACTCGTAACCTTCAAGAGCATCTTTATTATTTTCCCAATGAAGATACAGACAAGTGTTGATGAAAGCAGGCTGCCTTGTCTCACTCTGTGGTTTTATTAAACCAGTTCCCATTTCCCATTGTCAATAATAACTTACTTTAGTTGCTTAGGTCCTTCCGCGCCAGTTGGCGCATTGGGCGGCAAAGCTGTCTCCACAAAGATCTGTCACTGGCAATGTCTGAACCCTCCCCCCCCCCTCACCTGGTGTTCACTGTTCTAAGGTCCTGCATGAAAGTGTGGGCGACCAGTTATACGAGGACGTCCCTGTTTGCACTTTCTTCTTATTGACCTCCATGACAATAATAACTATAAAGCAAAAAAAAAAATCTTTTTGGTCCATGTATACAAAAAATTAATCTGTGTAATTACAAATATATATATATTCTGAAATATTAAAGTTTTCAACCAAAACCAATCATCAATTTCCTACTTCAGTAACTCCTTACAAGAACCACACAAAAAAAGTATTTTGTAACCAAAAAATAGCATTTCATACCTTACAATTAAAAACACAATGGGCACATGGTTTGCACACCACAGAAAGTCCAACCACACCACAAAAGGTCTAACCACACCAAATAAAAGTCCAACCACACCACAAAAGGTCCAACCACACCAAATAAAAGTCCACCACACCAAATAAAAGTCCAACCACACCACAGAAAGTCCAAACACACCACAAAAGGTCCAACCACACCACAGAAAGTCCAAACACACCACAAAAGGTCCAACCACACCAAATAAAAATCCAACCACACCACAAAAGGTCCAACCACACCAAATAAAAGTTCAACCACACCACAAAAGGTCCAACCACACCAAATAAATGTCCAACCAAACCACAAAATATCCAACCACAACAAATAAAAGTCCAACCACACCACAAAAGGTCCATCCATACCAAATAAAAATCCAACCACACCATAAAAGGTACAACCACACCACAAAAGGTCCAACTATACTACACGACTTTTTCCAGTCTGAATCTATTTCTCCGTTTAACTGGGAGAGTCGTTGGGGGCACTCATGTCAAGCTTTCATAACTTCATCGCTGATGTCTCGCCTCTTTAGCTAACAAATATTTAAATATCGACCTTAATGTTATTCAACCTCCTTTCGTCACCAGCCTGGTACTGTGCCTTGTAAGAACGCTTTTAAAAGGTTGATTCAATTTGTATCGAGTACACAAAACATCTCTGATCCTCAAAGTTAATGATTACATTTCCTTACGTCCTATAGATACGTAACTGATATCAGTTTTCTTTCCAGCTGTATGTGATGGTACCACCCAGAATGTAACTTACCCAAGCGGCAGGTGTTGTAACAAGTATTACCAATGTTACAATGGCAGATTGTATGAAAGGATATGCCCCATTGGTAAGAAGTAGTGGTCAATATTCATATCATTGCACTACTGTTACAAGTACAATGCCTAAAAACAAAAAGAATTACAAAATATATTTTGCATTGTTTTTTTTTCCCGTCAGATTTCTTTTACGACTCGGTGACGAGAAACTGTCAGAGATCAAGCAACAAATTTGAAATCTGTGAGGCTGTTGGTAGATTTGAATGTGATGTTGTCAGAACAACAGGTAGTTGTATTGATGTATACGATTTTATCAGGTTTGAAACATGTTCTTTTGATGTTGGACTATCATAATGACACTTTTCTTGCATTGTATTCAAGTGAGCTTTGTGACTTTAGATTCTACAAGTGAAACTCATATTCAAATAAAAGTCGGTGAGGATTTAAGTGAAGATGTACGTGGTTGTGTAGGTTAGGGTTTACTAGAGTTTTGTAAGACAGACAGAAACAATGAGTTCATTTATATTTTAAACAACACTCAACGTGTATCTGTTAGAGACAATAAAACTGAAGGAATACATTCCTTTGGAGTAAAAAATACGAGCTGACTTTTACTAAATAAAGTTTCCCCTTTCAAACCATGTGATCTATGGGGCAGATGATGTAAAGTTCATCTCTGTGGCTCACGGTTAACGAGGGTGTCATGTTGCCAGCACAACGACCCACCTCCTTTACTTTACCCCAACTGTCAGGTACCCAATAAAGCTGGGTGGACTCAGAGGCGCCCTAAAATCTCTCACCGAGGTTCGAACCCCGGGATCTCTGTTTCGGAAGCCAAGCGCTTTACCACTCAACCACCTCTTTGTCGACTGCCAAACAATTACGTGTACAAAATGTTGTTTTAACTTGGATCCTAATAAAACTGAATAATGATTTGTTGCAAAACTAACAAGAGGGTATACATTAACTGAGACTGTGACCACAAATACATTAAAATGTCCGATTTTCTAAATGTTTTCATTTTATTCAAATATTTGTACAAAATTTAAATGCTTAAGAATCGATATTTTGTGTATTCTAACAAGCTACGACTGTTGCACCAAGCCTACCTAGATGTTACGGCTATTCTGCAGATCCTACAGGTAACCCATGCAGGTTAGTCAACAAGTTTTCTAATTATACTAAATCATTCTTGCTTTATTGGACTTCCTTAAAGACGTTATAGTTTGACAGGCTATAAGCACCGCTTCATTCATTAAGTTTCTATCCTCAGTTGTCTTATGGGAAAAACAAAATGGAAAGAAATGTCTGCTGAATACTACATGTAAATAGCAAGTCTAACTGATCTTCCAGATACTACTGTCATTTGCAAGAGTTTTTCACGTCAGATTATTTTGTGTAAGCCTTTCAATGGCAAATGGGTTACTCTTCACCTTTACCTATTCCTTAGGCTGTTAGACCGTTGGGGGCACCACACAAGAATTGTCGACCGTCTTACTCCATTATTTTTTGTCTTTTGCCTTGGATAGAGCATCTTTTAAAGGCGGACATGTACATTCTTTTATGTTGTCTTCCCTTTGCTTTCTCTGTCTGCTTCTTCTTTTTTCTGGTGCTGTTCCCCGAAGGATGGTCTTTGCAAGCCCCGAATGGGTTAACTACAATACTCTAAATACTAATATATTATATGTATAATTATTTGCTATAAATCATTTTGTATTAAATTAGAACATATCATTCTAAGCCTTGTGGATCTTTCTCATAAACTTATTAATTTCAGTTGTAGTTTTTGATATACAAATATTTTTGTAAATATTACTATCTAACACCAATAAGAAGTAACAGTTTACTTCATACGTTAGTCTGGTCTTTACATGGTTGATTTTTATACTGTATATCCAGTTACATGTATGGTGGCTATACATTTAGAACTGCTCCAGGAACAGTCTGGAGCCAAAGTGCCTGTTCTTTAGTGACGGATAGTCTCAACTCCTGCAGCACACCTGTCATCAACTCCAGAGCTTTTGAAGGTAATAAAATTTCAATTGTATGCCGCCAAACGTAAAATATGCTTAAATGTGCACAATTAACTTACGAGGCCTGCAAAAGTCAGGAAGCATGGCCTAAAAATCTAGAAATTTTACTGGCGTGTGCATAGTACCCACGTATTATGGTTAGGTAGATGTATTTTACTTAGGATACCGGCCCAAGACGGTTTGGCCTGCAACGATCGAGCCGATCTTAAAACGAATTCCGGTTAGCTTAAGGAACTTTTATGTGAAGAAAGGCTCTTCCTCGAAAAGTACTTGATAGCTGGGTCACGTCAGACAAGGGCAGAGCGGTATGAAGCAGATAAAAAATTGAACCAAAAGATACGTGGTGGATTCTCAAACGTTAAGAACAGTACTCCCTAGCCCAGTTCAGAATCGTTCATTGCCTAATAGATGCGTAGCTTGAACGAAATCAAGGGAATTATGTTTCACGATGTGTCACACCACCATTAGATACTGTGACGTATTGGTTGGGAACTATTGAGAAAGACTGAGTAAAACAAATAATCGTGCAGCAGGAGAACAACAAGAGTTAACAATTGAATTATGGAATATTAGTCACATGATTAGAGCTGACCACTTGGGAAAGAGGCAGTAAAAGACATGTCTTTGAGCTGGATTGACGTTGTATGTAGTTGATTTATTAATACAGTATCAGTTGTGTACTTAGACTATTTTATTGGATTTATGTGACATGAAATGTATTTCTACATGGAGGGATTTGCCAGTCTTTTGTGTACCTTATCTTATGGATGATAAAAGAAACGTCTGCTATTCCGAGACTTTGTGCGAAATTTAAATATCTGTGGTGCTGTGCTATTAGTAGATAAAAAGTAGTACAAGAACTCAAGTAATATCTAGACATCTTTAATTATATTATCAACCACAATCCAAACTGGCCTAAAAGACTTTACACCATGCTTAGACTGCAGGCAGAACCACAAAACAGGAGATCGCATTCTCGTAGTACGTCACGTTTTGCACGATGGTGACCAAAAATATTTAATTCAGAGATCTAGTACATGCTCGGGATCGGGCTACTCTTTGGCGGGGACATGGCAATTAAAAACACACTTTCTTTCACCCGAACTTAGGAAATAGTCTCAGCACGTAGCTTGTCACTAAAGGGAATTCAGTGGGTCTGTCGTAATAGAAGCGCGAGAGGTGAAAAGGGAGACGTGAGTCAGAAATAGTATTTTTATTGACTTGTATCTTGTTGAAGTGATCATTTCATTTGTCTTTTAAGCTCCACATTAAGAATTTAAGACCCCTCCATCAGTTTAATTGTACCAGTTATTTTAACCTGCAAACTAACGACTAGGTATTAAATTAATAAGAACTTGTTTTTAACAGAAGGTGTACAATTTATTGTTGAACATAAACAGAGAGGGGGTCACGAACCATGAAATTTTTACTTAGTAGGATCTCGAGAAGCGAAACAATCACTAAGCTCACGTGACTTCACGTCATTTTTTAAAATAAAGCCTTCTAAGTTAGGAGTGTTATCTTGACTTTTGTTGCCATCCAGGGTCACGTGGTTACACAATCTGGCTAAAAGCTGTCTCCATTCTTTTCACACTCGCATTCACAATTACTCTCACATCTTATAATTAGTGTACATGTTACGTAACGTGCAGCAGCCAATGCATTAAGTTTATTTCTAGATTATTTGCAGCGCAAGGTAAAGGTTATAGGTTGTAAGGACAAGTTTATTTAAAAGGATGACGGTTTTATTCCATTGGCTCTAAAAGTAATTTTTGATGTTGCTAGAAATGGGGCAAAGGGTAGTATTTAAAGACATGGAGATTCAGTTTCGAAGAAGTAATAATTTAAATTGCATTGTAGTGTACATTTGTGTAGTGTGTATATTATGAAAGTGATGCCTAGCTCTAGGACTAAAGCTTTGTATCTATTTAAAAGAAGATTTAAGTTTCGTGTAGTATCTCCGGCATCACGATATTGCTTGAGAATTAAGAATTGGTCTAAAGGCGATGTGTTTGCGAAATGTTAACATTAGAAACGCATTGTGTGATTAACACAATCACATTTTGATATCAAGACATTGTAGTTATCTGGAAATTGAATATATATCGTCATAGTACATTTGATAATACATATTTATTATGGGTTTACAATTTCAGCTACCAACTCTACGTGTAATGCCAACTTTTTGGCTACCTACAACGATGGTTCTAAAGCTGTGTTCAGCGAGAGGGCCAACAGCTACATGAACATTTACGCCACACGGCAAGAGGTGCTCCTCGCCAACAACGCCCTGACCTATGACGCTTCAATGGTCAGCCCATATTTCTACTACTACTTCTTTGCCAATAGGGACTTCGTTGTGAACTCAGCGTTCAGGGTCAGATTTAGAGTACAGGTGAGTAGTCTTTAAGCACCAGAAGGGCTAGTTAGACTGCAGGTGAGTAGTGTGTAGGCACCACAAGGGTTTTTTAGAGTACAGGTGAGTAGTCTTTAAGCACCAGAAGGGCTAGTTAGACTGCAGGTGAGTAGTCTGTAGGCACTACAAGGGTTTTTTTAGAGTACAGGTGAGTAGTCTTTAAGCACCAGAAGGGCTAGTTAGACTGCAGGTGAGTAGTGTGTAGGCACCACATGGGCTATTTAGATTGCAGGTCAGTAGTCTCTATGCACGACAAGGGTTATTTAGACTGCAGGTCACAAGTCTGTAGGCACCACAAGGGCTATTTAGACTGCAGATGAGAAGTCTGCAGGCACCACAAGGGCTATTTAGACTGCAGATGAGTAGTCTGTAGGCACCACAAGGGCTATTTACACTGCAGGTGAGTAGTATGTAGGCACCACTAGGGCTATTTATACTGCAGGTCAGTAGTCTGTAGGTAATGCAATGGCTATTTAGACTGCAGGTCAGTAACCACAAGGGCTATTTAGACTGCAGGTTAGTAGTCTGTAGGAACCACAAGGGCTATTTAGAATGCAGGTCAGTAGTCTCTAGGCACCACAAGGGCTATTTAGACTGCAGGTGAGTAGTCTGTAGGCGCCACAAGGGCTATTTAGACTACAGGTCAGTAGTCTGTAGGCGCCACAAGGGCTATTTAGACTACAGGTCAGTAGTCTGTAGGAATACAAGGGCTATTTAGACTACAGGTGAGTAGTCTGTAGGCTCCACAAGGGCTATTAAGACTGCAGGTCAGTAGTAAGATCTATTTGGGCCAGGGATTAGGAAGAATGGAGATAATGGTTATAGTTCAACTTAGCTTGCTGATAAGTTAATTTTAATGATTAACTACGCCTCGACGAAGATGGATCAGGTCATGCTAAATTCAGACCTTCTATGAAAAGAGACGAGTCCTAGCGTCTTCAACAGAGCAACTTAGAAATCAAGTCTTTCATTTTAAAGATTTAGACATAGGCGTCTCCCGAATTGGATCACTGCTAGCAAGATTATGAGCATTAGAGGCCCAAAAGAACTTTTGAAAAACAAAAACTACAGAAAAACAGACTGTAATTGAAATATATCAAATAAAATTAATATCATAATGGCAGCAATTAGCGGTTATTTCCCTTAGATAGGCTTTGTTGTTTTTTAAATGTTCTTTTTTTTATGGCTTGTTTGTTTGTTGTTGTTTTGGGTGGGAGAAAGGGGGTGGAGGGTCAGTTATTTAATAAAAAAGTAAAGTTTCACTTTCAGACCTTCTGGTCTATAGGGCAGATAATGTAAAGGTCATTTTTTCTGTGACATACGGTTAACGAGGGTGTCATGTGGGCAGCACACCGACCTAATGTCAGGTACCTTGGTGGACTCAGAGGCGCCCAAAGATGTAGAACTGTTATCCACGAAATGCAAAGAAAAGGTAGACCAGTTTTGGCTTATATATTCTTTGCCATTTCTGCGCTCTATTTAAGATTTATGGTCGGAAGAAATACAAAAAATTAGATTTGAAGCCCTATCTGCACTAATGACAGAATGTTTGTATTGAAGTCTTGTTCTCGCTCATTGCTCCTCAGAATGGTGTCAATGGTACCACCTATGACCTCCTGTCCAACAGCTACTGCTCCGTGTGTCCAGACACAATCAGATTCACAGTGACCCAGCTGACCACTACTAGCTTCGTCGTCTCGGCTTCCTTCGTGACCACAGAGGGACTGGCAGTGCAAACAAGCGCAGTGATAGCGAACGTGGTAGGTGCAATGTTTGTTGTTTGTGTTCTTTGTTTGTTTGTTAATGAGATGTACTTTAATGCGCGTTCTTCCTTTTATAAAACAAAGCAAGAAAAATATAATCCATGTGTCTATATATATACATATGTATATATACTAACTACATCACCAGATATGATTGGACAGCCTTATCCTATCTTTCATCTATCTTATACATTGCAGACGGCCCTTTAAAGGATAATACGTCTTAAATGTATCTATGTTAATCAGGGGCTTAAACTTTGCTAAGTCATTGGTTTTCATGTCTGATCAGGCAACCCTTTACATGCTTTACTGGCATATAATCAAAACTCAATCATATCATTCATTTTAAACCTTTTTAAAATTTTTTCCTTTCATTAAATTTTGTATTTATAAATCAGAGTCCTAACAACTTTCTTGAGATGACCGTAGTATATGGAGATAGATCTGTCTATGGTCGGCTCTACGAGCTCAACAGCAGCATTGTAGTCGTAAAAACTGTCAACTTTGCCACAGTGTCCAAAACAGCTGGAGGTAATGTTATATGCAGAATTTATGTTAACTTTTATGTAGAGTTCTTGAGAGAGCCACTTATAGTTTTTGGACGTAAACGTATATATAGGGTTATGTTATATGTTATATGTAATGTTATATGTAGAGGTAAATAAAGAGTTATAAAAATGTACAGACAGACAGAGATTTAATTTTTAACTTATATGTAGACAGAGGCGTAGTGAGCAAAACGTGCGCCCGGGGTAAGGTACACTATGGGCTCTCCCCCCCCCCCAACCTCCCATTTTCCATAAACATCACATCAAAATAAAGGCTGTTTGTGGCGCCTCCCCCCTGAGGGGCATCGTGCTCCCTTGCCCCCCTCTCACTACGCCACTGTATGTAGAGTTATATGAAATGTTTGATTTCGTCTACCAGACGTATACGGAAGCCTAATTCATAAAGCGCTGTCGTGTGTGTGTGTGTTTGTGTGTGCGTGCGTGTGTGTGTGTGTTTGTGTGTTTGTGTGTCTGTGTTTGTGTGTGTGTTGTGTGTGTTTGTGTATCTGTGTGTTTTGTAGGTGTGTTTGTGTGTATGTGTGTGTGCGTTTTGTATGTGTGTGTTTTGTGTGTGTGTTTGTGTGTGTGTGTGTGCGTATGCGGCATAAGTGAATGCTGTTCGTGTTTGCATCTATTTTGTTATCGTTATAGTAGTGTTGCTAAGACGGATAATTGTAGTCAAACTGAATTCCCATTTATTTGGACCAACAAAATCATCTTCTATATGAGCGATCATTTCTATCGTGTTTGCAATATTCTTCTAGTTGGCATTGCTACCAGTAAATGTGGTCTTCAGCTTGGAAGGGGTCCCTCTTACCATTTCGTTGGACTAATAGATGAAGTAAGTTGGTTTTAAATGTTTGAAATAGTTCTACAACGAACTACACTTAGTGTTTCCACTAATGACTCGTCTTCCTAATGTTTTACATTTACTCTATTCTTTGTTCTTCTTGTCTCTTCTCAGTTTGCAGTGTATGAGCAGTGTAAAAACATTGACGAAGTCTTCAGAATTTGAATCCTTCAAAATTTAAACGAAACAAAATAATTAATCAGAAAGTGCAACATCAAATGTTCTAGTGACGATGAAGACTGAAAGTAAAGGGGGAAATATAATGTCAGCAACTATACAAAATAAATATTCAGTATCTATAAAACCTGTTATATAGTCTTGACTTTATTTTTAAATAGTTTTTATATAGCACTTTTTTGCTTAGCGTTGGTGATGCCCGTTTGACTATATTTTTTAATAGCTTTTTTTATATAGCACAAATTAATTAATATTATATCATACTCAGAGCGCTATGGACCAATCTTATCTATGGACCATTGGGGGAGGGAGTATCTAGGAGAAGGGCTTGCATGATGCCTTTAGGTGCTCATCAAACACGACTCTGCTCCAGGCGGGTGTCGAAACTTGAGTCCCCTTGATTAGGGTTAGGTAGCCTTGCCAAGCCCAAGCTTACTCAGCCTCTCGGCCACAGATCCCACACAGCTTTATATAATTCAATATATTCTTTTAATTTTTGATATAATAAACCTGACATTGAACATTAAATAGCAGAGTGCTAAGGTTCCAGGCTTATTGACAGAAGGGGAAAAAAAAAGAAATATGGATAAACTTTGAGGAAGACCCGAACCACGGACCTCCAAAACGACTCCACCGTCTAGCGGTGACCAGGCTAACATTTAACCATCCATTTCCAATTAAAAGAACCTTTCAAGTCAGTAGTGTTATCTGGCCTCTTATCGTTACCCAAATCACGTGATAACGCCTTCTCACAAAGTCCTCCCACATACCTTAAATAATTTGGGATATATGTGGTCCGTGTGTTTGCATACTTATGTATGGATGTATATATGTAGGCCTATATATATTCACTTTTTTATAGCTTGCGTCTTGTGAAGACCAAAGCATAGGGACATTATATCTATCATTATTCATTAATAGATTGAATAAAAGTATCTTTTGTAATCAAAAGAAAGTAGAAATAAAACAATAAAATCTCTCGTTACTTTTCCATCAACCATAGACACATATTTTACCTTACATTAGGAATTGTATCTAGAATTATTTTTTTTTTTGTCCACCAATTCCCCTATCCTTAAACAACTTCTTTCTACTGTAACCCTATTACCCTCACAGCGAGTCCTGAGTTGTAAGGGACTTCTGAGAGAGTGCAAATATTTAATGATCTCGGCATCGACACTTTTGTAAGCAGACAAATGAATAGGCCCTGTCATCTGTATTATATTCTCAGTAGATAAGCCCCCCTCTCCCCATCTCTAATATGTTGAGGGCGTTGTCCTAAATCAATATAAAATTATACAAATTTAGTCAAACATAATTTAATAACTAGGGAGCTGGTTCTCTGTTTGATTTACATTTGAGTTATGGTCAAATACTTGTTAAACAAAAAAATAAATGGCATCGAATGTAAAACATTTAGCAATGTGAATGTGAAGGTAGTAGACTGCTCAACAGTAACGAGGGTAATCTTCAAATGAGCATTACAGCCATTAGGCATCTTTCTATTTTGAAATAATTTTATAAATTGAATCAAATGAGGGGCTTAAATGTAAACTATAAATATCTACTTTATTTTAAAACTGTTTCAGTCTCTTGCTACCAACTGCGGTGCCTAAAATCTTGTGCACTCATGCTGCTAATGTAGTCTTTTTTTTCCTCCTGTTTATTTGTAGTTCAATCTGGAAGTTCTTATTGGGCACTTTCTTCAACCACCTCTCTTCGTCCAAATAGTTAGCGTCTTTCATTCTCTAAATTTGCTCTTAAAGAACTGGGAATTTCATTTAAATATTAAATCTCTTTCTGAAGATCTTCTCTCTCTCTGTCTCTATCCGTCTGTCTATCTGTCTGTCTGTATCTCTCTCTCTCTCTCTCTCTTGTTCTTGTTGTATTTCACGCTAAAAATTTGTTCTCTCACTCTCCTGGTTTCTCTCTATTTTTCTCCTGTTATGTTTGTTTTCTCTCTCTCTCTCTCTCTTTACAAAACCTATATTCAAGGCGGACATTTCGAATGGGTGGGCAAACATTGGATAAGCAAAACGTGTGTGTGTGTGTGGGGGCACGTTTCTTGAAAACGGCTCAAACAGACTAGAACAGACTATACGTCTTCGGGTATGTAGGACCTATTCATTGTTCAAGAACATAAGTATAAAGTTGAGTAGATTTATTCAATCTTTAGCCACAGCAAGAAAACAGCAAAAAGAAACTACATCCTAAAAATAGGCTCACCACTTTATGGCAGATTTAAAAGAAAAAGCATCAAAAAGATTAAACATAATAAAACACCTAGCAGGAACATCCTGGGGAGCTGAAAAGAAAACCTCAAGACAGTTATACACTGGATACGTCAGATCTGTAATGGATAACTGTCTCTCCATACAAGCAGCTGCCAATAAAACCTATCAATTGTCATTAGACACAATCCAAAATTAAGCCTTGCGTCTAATTAGTGGAGGTATGAGAACTACTCCCACAGCAGCCTGTGAAATAGACTCTAATTTTGAACCTCTTAAGTTAAGGCGCAACAGAGCAGCATTAGAAGCTATTGAGAGATACAGAAGGCTGGAGAACGATCATCCAAATAAATTACTAACACAGAGAAATAGGAAAAACAAAAAAAAAAACAAAGTACTCTGATCCAACTTACTGACGAACTAGCCCTAAGACACCACCTACCCAATAACAGAGAAAAAATTACCAGGTTTTCAAACATTACACCCGGACTAAACTACAAGCAACCAACCATCAAAACACATTTACTAAATAACACCTTAACAAAAGAATCAAATCCACTGGAGCTCAAAGTAGGCACTGCTTGAAACAATTGAAAGCTATCAAAAAAACAGCTATCCATATATATATATACAGACGGATCGGCTTTCAAAGCCACCATCGATGCTGGTCTTGGTGCCTTCCTGGTCTTCCCTAAAAAAATAAACACTTTAATATATACGCACCCTGTGGCGATAACTGCTCAAACTTTCAAGCCTTAAATTGAGGCAATTACTATAGCACTACAGACAGTGGAAAACAAATTATATGAAGGATTGCAACCACCATCAGATATTGTTGTCTTTACAGACTCCCAATCTACTCTGCAAGCACTTAACAGCAGCACCTCAAACAGCCCAATAGAGTTGACAACGCTAATTGTAATGATCCCTCAGATGATATTAAAATTAAATATCAATATCACACTACAGTAGATCCCTGGACACATTGGCATCATGGGAAATGAAAAGGCAGATGACAAACTTCACAAACAAAATGTTTTTTTTACTCAAACACAGACACGAGTTCACATGTGAGCAGAAATACAAGTAAAAATATCATGACATAACATGAAAGAGATGCGCCGAATAAAAGTCATAAAATTTGGGACATTCCTCCTGAGTGCTGCAGATTTGTCATTGAGACGCAACAAACTTGTTTAACAGGATTTCATGCTCCCCCCCTTTTGGCTGCAACTCGGTAACAAAAAGTGCGTTGTGATAATGATTGTGTCAATACGAGTCCTGCTTCCATATCTTGGTCGTCTCTATCTAAATACAACAAATATGTGACAGATGTGTTCCCCCCTCCTCCCGTTGAATAAGCTCAAAATGATCTTGTGTACACACGGCTACCCTGCAGGAGGCTTCCTTCATCAATGTACCCACATCGGAGTCACTTTGAAACCGTCTGGATACTACCCAAAGGCACATCAGAAACTGAAGACTCCTGAGCATTCGTTTGATAAGGTTTCCCTTGGTCAAATATTTGATAAAGAAACTTCGAAGTTTTTATTTCAGTCATTTTTAAGTTGTTTTAATAAAAATGTCTTCTTTTATTTTTCTCAGAAATAGATCTTTAATACATATACTGTGCCAGTTTTAATACTACAGGTTTAAATGAAACTCATTCTAAAGTTCATCACAGCAGACTTAGTCTGCTCTAATTAGAATTGTTCTGATTTTTTTTCTGATTGACGTTCTTAAAGTAATAAAAACAACAGTAAGAGACAAAATCAAGAGCCAGCAATATGGAGAAATATCGGGGCTATGTAATGGAATCTATGAAAAGCGTAAGAAAATGAAAAGAAGACGCTTAGGGGAGATTTTAACATAAAAAAAAATGTCGAGGACGCTATATTAAACGATTACTATTTCCTTCGAAATGATTTTTAAAAAAATAATTAGTGTGCTTAAAGCTAAAAAGCCTAGAAATTTGATCCAGCAAATGTAAACATTAAAAAAAAAGTACCTCAAAACACATAGCTTACTATTGCTTTCAATATTTGTATGTACTGGATACACCGGTGTCTCACTTTACGAGATCCAAAAATTTTTTTGGTCTCACGAAATTTCATAAATTATATAGAAAAATAAATAAATTACAACTAGTTTCATTTCTCTTTACACCAAAACATGAATGGATTTAGAGTACTCTTTATCAATTGTGTTACGCTAAGACACATTTTCTCAAGGATAAGATACAGACAACTTCAGTAATAAATGCTACTTCTAGTGCAAACACACGCATACATGTAAACAAAAGCACGCACACACAGACAAAAACACAATACAGACAAACATACACATACAAACACACACACACAGACAAACACACATACATACATACAGACAAACATACACATACAGCCAAACACACACACACAGAGACAAACACACACACACAGACAAACACACAGACACAAAGACATATTGACAAACACACACACAGACAAACACACACATACAGACAAACACACACACACGTACAAACACACACAAACATAACACACATACAGACAAACACACACTGAGACAAACACAAACAAACACACACACACAGACAAACACACACATACAGAGGCGGTCTTAGCAGAGCGAGTGTCATATACGGACCCTGAGCCTATATATACTGTACCACATCACGCTATCGGGCTGGTCCGCCTCTAACGCTGTAGGCTTTATTTTTACTACTCAACATAGTACCTGTACTATTGACTTTCACTAATTACATACTCTATTGTAATTATTCAGCATGAAAGATTTCACCTTTTAAGGTTAAACAAAAGTAACTAATGATTCAGAAACATTTTGTATGAAAAATAAATTAACTAGATGATAATGATTTCTGCTAAGCTGAAGTCGGAAAGTAACTTGCAATTACGGTGGAGAGCCAGAACACTTGCAATAACCAAATAGTTGCTTAGAAGGCCACGGATAGGTTCAACCATAGAAATTTCGTGGCTTGTCGCTTCGCACTAGTTATAATATTATGTGTCTTCTCTCCCGATGCGCGGTCCGAATGCCGAAGCCAAACTGGTTTTCTTTAAGAACAAGATGTGCGATAGAAGCTACAGTTGTACCTTGGCTTTCGAAGATCCAACTTTCGCGGTAATGCTATACCACAGGGTTTTAAAAATAAATGATGAAGAAAAAAATAGTCTCGCGTTTTTAATTTAAGTATATATACGTATATAGGAATCACTGGTATCAATTTTAAATATTATAGTCGCTTCCATAATTTTAACAGCATACAGAGATTTAATACATCTATAAGAGAGACCACTTAATCAATGGTGTTAAGGGCGCTTTGGGAGGGAGGGCCGAGAAACTTTTAAAAAAATAATTTGAAAATGGGCACAAAATCTGCTGAACCAACCCGATGACATTTCATCCTATTATTTCCCCTGACCTACGAATGTCTACGGAAACTAAATATATATATAGAGATAGATAGATAGATAGATAGATAGATAGATAGATAGATAGATAGATAGATAGATAGATAACAGAGGTCACCGTGACAAAATCTGGGAGAAAATTTACTACAAACTTTTCTGATTTATCTTCTTTGCAAAAATCACGGTTTGCACCATGAAAAAAAAAAGAGTACCTTCATTAGTTGGTCCTGTTTTGATCGGAATGTCGTCGTCATTGGTAGCACTCAACATTGTTCCCTTCCGCTAGTCTCGGAGGGCTGTGAAGATATAAGGGAGGTAATAAGACTTAAACGTTAAATAGTTTTTTTTCAAAAAATAGCTTCCCTTGCTTTAAAAAAAACAACAAAGATCTACTTTTTCCACTTGTCAGTTTTTTTTAGTATATTTTTTTATTTATGTATTTAACTTTTTTATTACAATTTTGGGACATTCCCTGAGAAATGAAAACTATTAGGTTCTAGCCCAGACGGCGTGGGAATAGTAGCAGGCTGTGTTCAGAAACGGGACCATAAAAACGTCAGGGGGATGCGCATTCCACAAACCAGAATCTAAACGGCATATTTAAAATTCAAATTATTTATATATTTCTAATCTTTCGTTGCATAAAGTGTCAAGTTTCAAATATTTGCATAAATTCAGATATACGTTTAAAAAAGTGGTTCACGCGTTTAATTTAAATTCTATTACTGATTTTCAATATCTTTTCTAGTATTTTGAGATCAAAAGGTGGCGGACGGGTGGACGGACAGACCACACAAAAAAAATAGCGGCTTTTCCCCTAAAGATGAGTCCCTTCTTTTGCTGAGGATATATAATTATACAAATAGAACAACAACAAAAAATGCATTTTGTGCCTATTTAATGAAGTAGTTCATATAAAGTGGTTGACAATGACACACTTAAATTATTCGTTAACATCTGAACCTTTCAAGCAGACTATCTTTTTATTAAGGGACCAAAAAATAGATTACCCATGAACAGTCCAGTATGCACTATAGAATATTTACTCCGTATTTACTAACTATTCGCCTATAAACAATTTTATTAACTAATGTATTCAACAAAAGTACAAATGTTTAAAATATAGTTTGCAATTTATCACTGTTGAAAGGTTTCCTTATGTAAAGATACAAAATGATCCATAATATATGTACTTTCGATTAATAGAATAGAGTATATTTCATCTTATAATCTAAAAATCCACAAAAGTTCGAAATTTTAATGGTTCCGCTGACAAATTTCAAAATACCAAAACAATTATACCAAAACAATTGGCCTTAAGATGAAGATTCACCTTTTTTAACACAATTCTCATCCCAACGGCTACAGATGCGAGCGAGACGTAAAAATCGTCTGCAAAGATCAAGACTAATGTCTCATCTGCTCAGACAGATATTAAAAGTCAAAGAGACCATGTTACCAGCAGAGAAATCCTCCCAGTGTTGAACGAAAGTCGAATGACGTTTGCACGAGTTAAGACACAGTGCAACACGTTCGCCTGAGACAGCAATAACGAGGAGGCTGAGACCGAAAAAAAAACGCAAGCAGGGCCGTCCTCGCACCATTATAGAGGAGGCTCAAAGTAGAGACACCAGTTGGAATAAGGCTATAAACATCATCGGGAAACGATCACTGTGGAGACTTGTTGCCCTTTGTGTCACGGACGGACTGGGTGTCAAAATCGGCCCTGGCATTTTATACCATTGGGCCCATAACTTGTATATCATATGATGGGCTTCCAATTCTAGGTCTACCTGTCCTCAAAATCATTTTGTTAAATTTGATAATGTATCGATAACGTTACGCATGCATGCAGTGAACTCCATAGCTTTATAAGAAATACGGGCCTTATGCTGCTTTTTAATCGCTAAGTGTGTAGCCCCTTAAAGGATGAAGCCGACTAGTAGCACTGTCTACGGGTGTAGGCTATTACATTACTTCGGAACATGAGATAGATTAAATTAACATTACTCTGTAGAGTCTGTTAAAGGTTGTTTGTTTTTTTAACACGACGCTCAGAGGCCCCTTTTACAACAGAATACCATAAAACCTTTAACAATTTAATACTTTCTATAGTGGCATTCATGAGGCCCTTTAGGTGGCATTTGCCCGAATGCCCATATAGTTAGTCCGCCCCTGCTTTGTGCCAAACGGATCGGGGGAAAGAAATAAACCAGCAAAATAGAAAAATAATTTTTAAAAAAAGGCTTATCCAAGTGGAATAACTCCCCATTTACAACTATATATCATAAATGTAGAAGTTATTTTCCTTTTTCGATATAAAACAAAATAATTGACTAATTGGTTAATTTTTTAATTATCTTAATTTTTGTTAGGCTTAATAAAACAATTTTAAAAAGTTTCAACTTTCTCCATGAATAGGTGTGGAAGAAATAACGTGTACAATTATCTAAGGGGACAAAACCCCATATATTTAGCCATATCTCTGAATACTGAAGGGTTAATTACTTTGTTGGTATCAAATGAAATAATTATGTTAAAGTAATTTATTGACGTATTGGTTGATTTATGTTATTGATTCATGCATTGTCTTCGTCATAAATAAATGTGCAAAGTTTCATTTTGACCCGATAATAAGTGTGTGAAGAATTATGTGTTCACTGTTGAGCCTTTGTCATAAGTAAGGGTTATGGTTAGGGTTACTAGTACTCCTGTCATAAAGAGATGTAGCTAGTGTCATCAGTCAGGGTGGTACCATTTCGCTTTCCATTCAATCTTTGTAAAAAAAATGTTTACCTTCAACATCTTTAACCTAACTTGTTTCCCGAGTGTTCAAACACACATATACTTACATCTACCGTCCTTGCACTAATGTAAAAACACATACACATGCTTCATTTTATCTTCCAATCACTTATGTAAACACACCGATTTTTTTTCTTATAATTTATAAAGCTTTGTCAAAGGAAAGCTAATGAAGCTTAAATTTATAAGTAGGTTTATTTTAGTTTATCGCAAGCTCTAAACTGATTGCTTGGGGTACCGTCTGGTGGGAAGAAACGATTACGTCATAGTATGCTTCTCGCGCGTCTCAAACTAGACGATGAAAGAAATAGATTCTCACTTGACTGTGAAACTACGTCCATCACGTGCTTAGTATGTCCTGGTATAACATCCGTGGTCTAGGGTGCACAGTTCCTGTCTCTCTTGCGGCCCACCAATAACCAAGATAAGACCATGTCGTACAAAACTCTGATGCAAAGCTGCTTCCCCTTGAGTATAGATGACTCAAGAAAAGGATAAGTTAGGTTGTAGGTCGGCCTTTGAATTGTAGCATCAAATCGCTCCTACAACTAAAACAATGTATTATCTTATTTAGTTGAAACCAACTTCTGTTTAAAAAAAAATAATAATAAAACTTTGATTATAATATAGACAAACTCAATTTGAGATAAAATGAAATAAATCTTATAATATATATATAATATATATATTATATATATAATATAAAATGGTATTTTAAATAAAAATCTAACACAATAAAAATACGTCTTTGCTCTTTCATGTCTCTATATAGTCTGCCGTCTTACATTTGCATTACTATAGCTATTTCATCATCCTAAATGCATAGCTTTCGACCAATAGATAGCCTCTAATCATCGTCACCTAGGAGTCTAGGACACACACACACTCTTTATAACAGTAGGCCGTTACAGATGTCGCAATATAGTGGTTGCCAAAAGAAAAATATTGCAATGTAAACAAAGGATCGCTTAACTGAGAGTAGATTATGACTGATTATGATTATTGCTGCTGTTGTAATCGTAAATGAGTAGTACCCACAAATTTTCTGCCCGGGGCGATGGGACAGGTGAATTCAGACCCACGTGTCACTGACGCCATTATTCGTAGTGTCAAGAGAAATTGAACATTTGCGGCTTGCTTCTGTTCTGCTGAAAATGGGCAGATATTTTGAGAAAACTCCAGCCCGTGAGCCGAAGTTTGGACTTCAAATTCTTATTCGACTTTCTTTTTTAATTCGTTTCTCTGTCGATCACTTCCGGTTTTTCCTGGAGCCCATTTGCCAAGGCCCTACCATTTTACAGAACTTAATTGCGTAGCCTCTTAAACTCACTATAGTTTAGAGAAGTCTAGTGCACACAACTATAAAAACTTAGGAGCCACTAATCTAAGTGGAATGCAATATTGATGTTAAAATTCAAGAAAGGAATACAAGTATAACGGGAAAAAGTCCATCACCCTTTAGGTGACAAAAATGCGGTCTATGAACGTAGCGGTATTGATGGAGGTCCTCAAACTGACAGAAAACAAAACCCTTTTTTTTGTTCTGAAAAGAAAAATACTTTCTTTAATCAAGGACGTGTTTTTTATATATCCATCTCACTTTTTAAACAGTCTTTTTGTTTCTGTATAAGTTAAAGTTAAAACTTAGCTTTTCATAATGAACTACTAGATTAAATAAGTTATATTTATTGAACACATTCTCAATGTTTGATCTCCTAATTTGGTAAGTACGCTATATTGTATTGTTTACAAAGATAAAATAGTACGCTTATATCCAAACGAGAACTGTTGTTGACCATATGGATGATTGATAAATAATACGCCTCCTGAAGACCACAAAGACATGGGCTCCAAAAACAGGGCTAACATCGGATAACATGGCGTCGTATCTTCATCGTCGATATAATCGCTTGTGACCCATCTCAATGGAGACTCTGAAAGTTTAAATATGCTAATCATTCTTGTGTTTATGAACACTGAAATTTTTAAGATGATTTGATGAACAAGATTATCAATATGAAAGACTTTTTGTGTGACTTATTAATTAATGCTAATAAGAAGGCCTAAATTAGACAGTAAAGTCGATTATTTTCTTTCAATGTGATGATTATCTCTAATATAAAAATATAAGATGAAAACAGTTCTTCATCCTTTGGGTGGTAAGCCATGCGTAGACCAACTGGTGACTTTGAACATAGTGCTTAATAGACTTCTTAATGTTAATAAGGCACACTTCTATTTCTCTAGTTTTAAAATAAGCTTCATTTTAACCCAGTTCTATAATGCCCCAAAATGAACATGGTACTTGTTCATCCCAATTAAACAAAATGTGTTTGTTTTCTCAGGTCCAGTAGTCAAGTGTTCTAAAGAAAAGAGCGCACGGTGGAACATCTATTTAAAACCATGTCAAGTCAACTTATCAGACACATCCTCCAATTAGCATTCCCTGGATGGAGGCCACCATTAGCTTCCTTGTTTCTTCATCAGTTTCTTCAACTTTCAGTTTTATTCATCGTCCTGAAGTGATGTCAGGATTCAAGTCGACAACTGTGTCAATATCTTCAAGTGACGTCTGCTAGCGACCAGCTAGTGAAAACAGGTGGTAAGGATGGACAGGAAAAGATTGAAGGAAATTCTTTTCAAGAAACGAATTTTAACAACCAAAATTCTATTTCGTTAAAGCTATGGTGGGAGGGGGGGGAGGAGGGGGGGAAGAATTTGAAAATATCCCCCCGTGCCCCCACTTGAGAGTGCCCTCAAATTAGTATGTTTTACATTAAATATTAAATATTACGCAACAGAGGTCAATCCCATTGGAACCCCAAATGATGGCGAATTCCTAGCTTCGCCCCTGCTACGCCGACATTCTACGTCATAAGACAGACAATACAGTGATTGTAAAATGACATTTGACAAACAAAATCATAAAAAAATTGTGAAACATATACACAGCTCGTGATGCTCATTAACTGCTTCTTGGACAAGTTCAGTTTCCAGTTGATGGAAAGAAATGGCTACAATAAACGATAAAAGAAAGGACAAAAAGAAATAGAGCACATGATGTGTGACCTACGGTTAAACAGGGTGTCACGTGGCCAGCACAACGACCAAAGGCCTTTACTTTCCCCAACTAATGTCAGTTATCCATTAGAGCTGGGTGGACTCAGAGGCACCCAAAGATCCCGAAATTAAAAATCCCAGTCTTCGCCAGGATTTGAGCCCGGGTCCACCGGATCGGAAGCCAAGCGCTTTACCGCTCAGCTAATTGCCTCCAGAAAGAAATGAATGGAACATATTGTCTAATGATTGAAATAAATGATTGAAATAAATGATTGAAATAAATGATTGAAATAAATGATTGAAATAAATGATTGAAATAAATGATTAAAAAAATTATTGAAATAAATGATTGAAAAAAATGACAAAAATTTGAAAAAAAAAAAGATTGAACGATGTGATGAAAAGAAATGATTGACAGAAAGTATAAAGTGAAACAACTGAAAACAAATGACTAAAAGAAATTTATTTCAAGCACTTGTGGGCTATTACGTTCAACTAATTGATTACGTTTCTCCGGTCATATTTTTCATTGAATTATAAATCCTCCGTTCAATATTACGTTGCCAAGATTTTATGAGCCACTGATCCCTATGTAGATAAAAGCCTACGCTCGCATATACTAATTCAAATGTCCTTTCTACCTCTGAACATCTACTCCTTCCCTTCCCTATTATTTTCACAAAGATGTAATGTAGATTATTTTCTTAGCGCCCCTAAGACGAGCGTTGAGAGGGAAGGTAAATAGGGGTCTCACCTGAATCGTGACATGTGAGTACTAAAAGGCTCTGGGTGGGATCTAAGAGGGTCTCTGCTCTGCTTTCACACCGAAGGGCCACTTGTACCTACTTGCCACCAAGTAAAAGGCTGTTGACACTACTATAGATCTAGAATGTACCAACAGGGTGGGATCGAACAATCAACCTATCCTCTAGCACAGTGTCGCCTAAACTTTCCTTCCGCCTGAGGGCCATTTACATTTTCAACACGCATGTCACGGGCCTCATCAACAAGAAACAAATAGTTGACTTCAATGGAACTCAGCATCAGTGACTTCATTACATATTATGAACAGAAGTTTGAAGAGGTTTGATTGCAATATGTTACATGGTATCCACGCGGGCCGTAGGCTAAGCATCATTGATAAGCACATTTTCTTAAATGCATCTGTAGTAAGTAAGTAAAGTTCCCCTTTCAGACCTTATGGTCTATAGGGCAGATGATGTGAAGGTCATCTGATTCTGTGGCCTACGGTTAACGAGGGTGTCACGTGGCCAGCACAACGGCCAACCACATTTACTTTTCCACAACTGATGTCAGGTACTGAATAGAGCTGGGTGGAGAGTTGCCCGAAGATCCCGAAATTAAAAATCCCAGTATTCAGCAGGATTCGAACCCCGGACCCCTCTTCTGAAGTCAAGCGCTTTACCGCTCAGCCACCGCTCCTCCGAATGTATCTATATCAATAAAGAAAATTCCGAAATGTTGTTTATATCTTTATATTCCAAACATTCTATTTCGGAACCATAGACCAATATAGTATATATATATATAAATACGTAAATGTAAATGTTAAGTATGTCTATCATTCAGAAGTTCATGTAATAGTAGGTAAACTGTGTTAATTTCTTTGTAAAGTGTTTGTATATTGTTATTCATCTGCCCTGCACAGGCGTTTAAAATGCGCAACGGCGCACAATTCGTAAGTTGTTATAAACGGACTGCTAAGATGAGAAAAAGAAGAGACAGTTGGGTTCTGCCCAAATAAAAGAGCTAAAAAGAAGCAATGTTGAATTGGATTGTTAGCTTGGTTTGTGGTGTCCTCAGATCACCTGTTAATAAACTTCAGTCATCTTTTCAGATGTGATTGAGTTGCCTCTGAGAACCTCGTAGAAATGTGCATACTCTAGGCACTTCTTTTCCAACCTGGCATAGTATACTTTGTATATTTCCAAAGTACTTATTTTAAGAGATTTTTACGTCCTAGACTAGTTATGCAGAAACTAACTCCCGAGAGTCATATCATGTGATGCTCTCTGGACCTGTCGAAAATTCTGCCATCTAAATGAAGTCACAACTGATAATGGAACTCGAACACTTTTTTTACAGTGATGCGGCCATTATGGGAAATATATATGGCTTATATAATGAGCAAGGTAGGACACAGTTTCACTATCCAAGACTTCCAGACTTGACATTAGGGAATGTGACAGAGGATTGGCTTTTAATTTGGAACACTTTGACAACAATCTGAAGTACACCCAACCTGCCAGACAGCCATTTTTCTAACATCGCCGTGTAGGATTGCATTCCTTTGAGTTTACGATTTTTAACAAGCTTAAAGCATGTCACTCAGTCTGTCTGTCTGGGTGGATTCTTTTACACTTTTTTCTTTTACTTTCCATTCTCGGATCAAGTGGAAACTTTACACAATTATTCTTTGTTGATCACAACACATAAATGAATTTAAAAAAAAAACGAATTATTTAATTAATTTCGTTTCATATATTTAAAAAAATACAAACCAAACAGGAGATAAGCTTTGCAATAATTGGGAATATGGCAGAGCTTGAACGATCCTGACCCTCTCCCCTCCCAAAGTGAGATTTGGCCTAGTGTCAATTTGCATGAAAGCAGGCGCGTAAAAGTAGCAAGACCAGGAGAGCAACGTACACAAAAATGTGAATATTTATGATGGATTCAACATAATTGATGTAATTTCACTCATTCTAAGGGAGGTTTAAAAAAGTATTCTTTTAATATTTTATTTCTTTAATCGTTTGTGTGTCATACATTATAACTGTATTAGTTACGAGAGTATCTTTGGAATGTACTATCTACAAGGGGAGCATGAGGATTGCTTCTATGTGAGCTTGACTAAAAGTTAAACACCCACTGTTGATATTAGGTTCAACATCCGTGGGGCGGAACAATTATTGAACGAGGACTAAAAGGTTGAAATCCTTGAACAAATACAGGAGCATAGCGAGCAGACGACAGCCGAGTCTGGTAGTTAGACATGGAGTTCACACAGCCTCATCAGTTTGTTGTTTCACTCAAGTACACACAAGGCAGGCTCTATCTACAGAACCACCCAAACAGAATTCACCAATGCTTTGTCAGCTTACACAGTACAAGATTTTATGAGCCGCTAATCCCTATGTAGATAAAAGCCTACGCTCGCATATCTCGCCATAAGGTAGATGTTTGTTCCACTTAGGAATTTAGCATCGTACTTTTTTTTAGCATCATATTTCTACATTATATTTAGAACATTGTTCGCACCATCTGCAACATATAGACTGAAAGAGAAATAGATAGACAAACAGACAGTACATAGTACATCAGCTTCGTGTAAGCAATGAATCTACGACGCCCATAAACTAAGAACTACAAGAGACAATAACTAATTAGGAAACACTCAACCAAAAAGACGTTAAAATAAATACTGGAAATGTTTATGGACTAAAGATAACTCTTACGCATTCCCGTATCTTTTTGGTGATATTCACGATAAAGCAAATAATGTCAAGGACGCTAAATTGAACTTTCAATGCTACCAACTAAAAAATGTTACAAACGGAAAAGCTTTGACACAAATTGATTCTGTATGGTTAGAATACTCACAGACAACATTGTGTAACTTATTACAAACATAGCTATTCCAATCTTCCTTTATTTTGTACGCCGGATACACCAAAATTCTTGCTACTTATAGAAATTTCGCCATGTATGAAAATCTCCAATAAAATATGTAAATACACATAGATCAAAGGTCATATGTACATTTGTACAACAAGTACGTATTCATGGATGTATAGTTTTGAATAAGCCACATTTTCTTAACGGCAGTGCCATAGAGGCAATATCACTAGGAAACTCGTTTTATTTCTTCAATAAAGTTATCTTCTTTGTTCTTTTTTGTTCTGGAGCTCGCATTCTTTAAAAGGCAAGAAAGTTCAATTTAACAAAATATTTTATGAAAGCTACCATTGTTGTTTCGCTGTATTGGATATTTTCTCACTAAAACAATCAAAGTAATTTGATTTTAAATATCCCGATTAAGTTTAAAGTTTTCAAGCAATGAAATACCGTAAGCGGAGCAATAAGTCAGAACGATATGAAGATATGTGGTGATATAATGGACCCTAACATTATGCATAAGCTATGGTATGCTGTGTTCGCACTGGTCCAATATCTTTTGTGTGGGAAGAAGCGGTGGGGGGGGGGGGGGGGGGGGTTCTGTGTTGCTTTTAGCGCTCAGCAAACACAACTCAGAATAATTCTAGTTCCTGGTGATTTGAACTCCAGCACCTTTTTTGGTTAGCCAAGCAGTGTATACCACTCAACCACACATCCCACATCTAAGATTCTGATAAGTGTTTTATAACGTTTCGAAGTGGGAAAACCTGCTAAACCTGCTAACGAAATTTTAAAAAAAGCAAAGACCCTTTATTTTTTTATCTTCTAGTTCTCCGAATTAAACGAACGTTGCTTCGTGTCAGGTTTGGTTCAGCCTCCTCATATCCTGTTCATTGAGTTGAAGTAATTACTGAGTGTAATGAGATGTTCTATGGAGTGCCGTGTAAATGTTCCTCAAATCGGGCCCATTGAAAGTGTACTTGAAATACGCCCAACTCTGAACAAAACTAACAGGCAATCCAAGAATTTACATAGTAATCTAATTAACACTAATTCTTGGTACAAGCCCATTAATAATGACGTCAGCAGTGAAATTATTCGGTTATGAATAGTAACATGATGATTAAATAGACCAAACACCTACTATTTGTATATTTAGGAAAATGTGTTTTTTTAAATGAAGTTCTTTATGTATAAATAATAATGAAATTAAATTATTTTAAAGTCCCTTAAACAAACACAGTGTAGTCTTTGAGAACAAAACATGCACAAAACAAAACAAGTTACAAAGAGAGTTTTTGTTTCCACACCAACTTATAGGCGGCCCCCAAAGAGTCCACCCATGGAAATACATATTTTGTTCTACAAACCAAAATTAAATATATTTATTATTAATAGCCTCCTGTTTTAGCATTCATAGTACAAAGTTTTAAAATTGAGTATTTATAAAACATTTCAGATTTCACTTACTCCAGAGCTTAACAGATTTTCAACGTGATGGACGGACAGACAAACCATTTTTTTTAGATTGGGGGAGGGGACAAAGAAGAAAATGACATGAAAAACTGAATCGAAAGTTACGCACCAGCCTTTGTGATTGCCTAACAAAACACAAAGGAAGTATTATGTGTTTGCTATATAACACATTTGTGAGTCGGCTTTAAGACAACACAATGGGACGAAACTACGAAAAAAATATATAATTGGAAATATAGAAGAGCTTTTGGGTGGGATTAGTTATTTTTACGTACATTTTAAGTAATAATAGATTAAATAGTCGTTTTATTTCGTCCCCCCTGAAGGGTACAATTGGTGATGAGTCAGTTAGGGCAGGGGTCGGCAACCTTTTGAGTCGGAAGAGCCAAAAATTATAATTTACAAAATTTTTAAGTTTTTAAAGAGCCACATTTTTTTCTTGCCAGCAATAAATAGTACTCACACATATATATAGTGTTTTTCACTACAAAATAGATAATATATATGGCGTTATTAGATAATTATTTTTAATTCGGTAACAACTAAAGCTGTTTAACATTTACTTACAACACCAAATTGAACTTCACTAACAAACATATGAGCAATCCAATTCAATTGGAGCGATGGCTTTGCAAGGTTTTAGAAAGTTTGGATAGATTAGGCTCATAACTTGTTTATAGTTTTAAACACGACTCTAAATTTTCATTAGTAAGTTGGCTTCTTACTTTACTTTTAATTATATTTATACAAGAGAACGCTTTCTTGCACGAATATGTCGATCCAGTAGCAATCTGGAAGACTATTCAACTCATCAACTCGCGGCATTTCTTTGAAAGCTGTTCACCTTTGTTGCGTTATGTACATACATTTCTGGACCTCCATCACTTCGAACTTGATTTTCAACTCTAAATTTTCCACCCCACAAAACTTTACTTATTAAATCGAGCAATTGCATTTCTAGAGATCCAGTATCAATTTCAAATGGACCAATGTGGATTGCGTTACTGTTTGTGTTGAAATGATGTACCAGGAATGCTAGAATAGTTTTGTTGGTTTTGAACTGCTCAAATTTATCAAGAAATTTATCTTAGATTTTTTTTATAACTGTGCTGAAGTAATTCATGTCAAAAGTTGTACAGATTTTATCGCAATACAGTTTTAGAAATTGAAAATGAAGTAACTTGCCGCTCTGAATATCTTCTGCAAAAAACTTTTTTACTTCAAAACAAAAACAATTCGGCTGGGTTTTACTTTCCTTGCAGCTTTAGATTCAGCTCATTTAATTTTGATGTTATATCCAAATGCTTGCAACCATTGTCGTTCTCTAGCTCAGGGTGATTAATGCCTTTATCATTTAGGAATGTATTTATTTCATTCAAGCACAAAGCAAAACGTTTCAACATTTGTTTTGAAAAGCCATCGCACTTTGTTGGGAAGAAGGAAACTGGGATACTGAGTCTCCATTTCCTTTAAGAAGTCTTTAAACTGACGATGGTAGAGTGCTTTTGACAACATGCTGTTAACAATCTTGATTACCAAATTTATGACCTCAACTATTTCGGCCGACAATGTTTGGGCACGTAAGAATTTCGCGGTTTATTTTGCTGCGAAGAATCGTTGTTGCCCCTTTATTTTTTCCTGTCATACATCTGGCTCCATCAGGTTTATTGAAACGATTTTATTTAAAGCTATCATTATTTCTTCAAGTTATTTGTGCACGGCATGCGCTCTATCTTCTCTTCTTGTTTGTTTCGAGAGTTGTAGCAATCCTAGAGTTTCAACTTTTGGACATTTGGGAAGACATATACCTGACAAAAAGGAAAAACTTTTGCCGTGTCTTTATGTCGCAAGACTCATCTATAGCAAGTATAAGACAGAAGAAAGTCTGCAAATATATTACATTTGAAGACAATTGAGCTACTCTATCTTGTTCTGTTTAAGCTGATAGTGGCAAATCTTTGATTTTTTTTTCAAAATTTATAGTTTGTTTTTGAAATCATGAATCAGTTCTTCAGATGTATGTATGAAGCAGTCTTTCACATACTCACCATCTGTAAATGGTTTGCCTTTTTCCGCAATTTCTAATTTCTAGTGGTACCGCAAAGCTCGCCATATTAACATTACTTGTACATTGCTTCTATCTTTGAGAACATAATCGCTTCTAACTCATTTACTTGAAACAACAAACTATTCGTAACAGCCAAAGCACATGGTGAAGATGCTAATTCGTCTTGCGTCAAAGCGAATTAAAACCTACATAGAAACATCTGACGACGGCCGAGAGCTTCCGACGGACTGACAACATTGACGTCGCTTGTAATGGGGGAGGGGTGTGGTGTAAAGCGAGTACAAGTGGCTGAGAGACATAATCAGAGCCTAATTCTCGTTAAAATATTCAGAACTATATGAAAAAATGTTTCGATAAAATAAATAATATTTGCGTATGGAACTAAAGAGCCGCAGCTTCACACCCAAAGAGCTGCATGTGGCTCGCGAGTCGCAGGTTGCTGACCCCGGAGTTAGGGCAGCTGGCCTTATCCAGTCCCTTTTAAGTACACAGTAGTGTAACTTCCGTTGGACTTCGCTATGTTTTGCACTTATGCGGTCCATGACAATATTTACAGGTCTATACATGACCACCATGCCGAAATTTTTAAACGTATGTCCCGATGCATTCAACTTAAACCAGCTCTCTGTGTAGGCGAGGAAGGAAGTGATGTGTATTTAATTTAAAACTACTTAGACCTATTTATAGATAATCTTATAGACGAAAAAAAAAGAGGTCTCTTTATAATTTGTACACTGCTTTGGCCTTTCTTAGAAAGGAGAACTGCTAAATACACAAGGGACATCATCGAACAAACATTGAATCATCTTGGAGTTTAACAGTTAACTTGGGATCTCTCACCGAATCTTTTTCTTCCTTCAAATGTCCTAACCATGAAAACAGTCAAAGATAAGGGTTCCATCCTACTGGTAACATAAGAACGCTTCTTGTGTATTGCACTTAGACTCTAAAAATAATATTCATGAAATCTATTACCAGATTTGAAAAGGCCAAAAGCCTACATGTCAACAATGAATATTAATCACAATTTTGTTGCTAGAGTGTAAAGAAAGATGTCCTTTTAGGTTAAAAGTGTCTTTTAATTGTAGAACATTTTAACAAAACATATATACATGGCAACTTTATATACAGATCTTCTACTTAACTCGCTGACTTCTCTCTCTCTCTCTCTTGTTTACACACTCGTCACTTCCCCTCAAGTCCTCTAACTCTCGATACCCAACACTTGACCGTGTGTCACGGTTGACCACACAGTAACCGTGTCACAACAGTCCTCCCAGGGCAGAGAAAAATTTTGATCGTATCAAAATTTTATGAAACCAATAGTTTGGGTGTACATCAATAATGTTTTACATCGACAAGAAAAAACAATGACATGTAATACAATGGCATCTTCTATTATAAGAGAACTGATAATGTCAATGACGACAAATAAATCTTCAATAATATGTTATTGCAATGACATTTCCAATTGAATGCCAACATTGTCAGGTGAAAAATGCACAAATTAGTTAATACTTTATGTTACATCAAAACATCTTCCAAATTAAGGGAATTGTTTACTATGTGTTTCTTTCATACCAGTTCCTAAATGGACATCTATCATCTATGACTACAATCAATCCAACAAACATAAAAAACTCAATTGTAGTACAAATTTACCATCACTGAATGAAAATAAAAAATTCTGGAGCGTAATGTTAATTCAATCTTGACAAGACAGACTTTAAAGTTATCTTACAAGGTATTTGTTAATTTTCTCATTATCTGATTAATGAATGAACATAAGTCCAGCGGTCCCTAGACACATCTTGTCCACACGTCAGCTATCACGTTGATTTGTCCCGGAATAGCTTGAACTGTAAAGCTGAAGTCTTGAAGTTTTAAAGCCCATCTAGTGATCCTCTGGTTGGCTAGCTTATTTGTATTGATATAAGCTAGTGGGGCGTGATCTGTTAACAAGATGAATGATTTCCCAAGCAAGTAACGGGATAGTTTGGTTATGCAGAACACAATAGCTAGAGCTTCACGCTCTATCGTGGAATATTTCTGTTCTGCTGCGTTCAGCTTTCTGCTAATGTAGTAAACTGGTCTTAGCGTTGCATCACACTTCTGCATTAAAGTGCCTTCCACTGCTGTGGAGGATGCATCTGTTGCCAAGTAGAAAGGGTTTCTGATGTCTGGAAGCTGGAGTACTATGTCGTCTGAGAAGACATTTTTAATGCTTTGCAGGCATTCCTGTAGTCTGGAGTTCCATGTGATCTTGTTTGGCATGCCTTTTTTTGTCAATTCAATTAGAGGTTGTGTAATACTTGTGAAATTTGCCAGGAACCGTCTAGGTAATTACATAAACCTAAGATGCTTCGGACTTGTCCTTTTGTTGTAGGTAATGTTAAGTTGAGTATCTTGCTTATATTGTCTTGTAATGTTCTGATCGTATTTTGATGTATTCTGTGCCCTAGAAATTCAATGTCTGTTCTGGCGATTTTAACCTTGCTAGGTTTTATTGTAAGCCCGTTGTCTTGTAGTATCTGGAATACTTGTTGCAGACCAGCAACGTGTTCTTCTAATGTGTTGTGGAAGACACATATGTCATCAAGATAGAAAATGACATCTGGTCTTTTCCCTATTAGTTTTGCCATCATTCTGTTGAAGGTCGCAGGTGCGTTACTAAGCCCGAAACTCATGTAATTCCATTGGTAACAACCAAATGGAGTAGTGAATGCTAATGGAATTTGCCAATAACCTCTGGTTAAGTCAAGAGTAGTGTAATATTTTGCACCTCTAAGTTTAGGTATAATGTTCTCTATGTTAGGCATTGGGTATGTATCTTTCACTGTGATGGCGTTTAGTTTCCGGTAGTCTACACTTAGCCGCATCTTTCCGGTTGTTTCCGTTTGTTTCACTAGGACTGCTGGAGCTGAGTATGGGGATGTGGAAGCATCAATTATTCCCATTTTTAGCAGCGTTTCAATTTCCTTTTTCAGTATCTCTTCATGGTGTAAGGAAACTGGATATGGTTTGGATTTTGTGGGCTTCGTATCAGTCAGTTGGATAGTGTGTTTTATGGCAGTTGTTCTACCCGGTTTGTCTGTGAATATTGGCGCCCATTGAGCTAGCAGTTTATCAATATCTTGTTTAACTGGATACTGGAGGTGTGATGTGTCTATATTTTTCACAGTTTCACAGCTTTCAATAACTGGACATGGTAATTCATCTGGTTCCTCTATAGCTTCTATCTTCATGACTCTCTGACTGTCTTGCGTGTCTTGCTTAGCGTTCGCTGAAAAGGTAAATGGTCTGGGCATAAACAGCTTCAGCATATTGATGTGAAATACTTTGTCTCGACCTCTGATGTTTATACTGTAGTCGACCTTCGAAATCACCTTTGTGACCTGGAATGGGCCCTGCCATTTTATAAATAGCTGGTTATTTTTGTCAGGCAGCAGAACCATGACATTATCACCAACTTGTAGTGTTCTCAACTTTCGACCCTGATTTAGCTTTCTTAATAGTTCTGGTTTCTCTCTGTTTGTTTTTGGACAGTTTCGCATGCTTTGATTATATTTTGTCTTGTTTTGATGACAAGATCGTATCCTGTGAGTACGTCATTTTCTATGTTCCTATTTACTAGAAAGTCTCTGTATAGTGACATGGGTCCCCTAACAGGTGAGCCATAGAGCATCTCGAATGGTGAGAAGCCCGTTGTTGTGTGTGTTACTTCTCTGTAGGCGAACAGTATGGGGTTGATCAGCTTGTCCCAGTCTGTTGGGTTGTCCTGTGCTTCTTTGTTCAGCATTGTTTTCAGCGTTGAATTCAGGCGTTCGCACATCCCATTTGCTTGGGGGTGAAAACGGGCAGCAAATTGTTGTTTAATATTCAGAGTTTTGCTAAACTGTGCGAATTCATTTGATTTAAACTGGGTGCCTTGATCATTCAGTATTATGCGAGGGTAACCTGTTCTTGCAAATATTGCTGTAAGTGCGTCTCCGACATCTTTGGAAGAAATTCTTTTCAATGGTATTGCTTCTGGAAACCGTGTGCACATGTCTACAACAGTCAATATGTAGCGATGGCCTCTTCCGGATATTACTGGCATTGGTCCAATAATATCTACTGCTATCTTTTCAAATGGCATTTCACTTAAGTCTGTTGTTTGTATTGGAGCTTGCATATATGTTCCCTTTGCTCCATGTATTTGGCAAATATGGCAGGATTTTATGTAGGCCTTGACTTCTTGCCTAATTCTAGGCCAAAAAAATTAATTCAAGATTCTATTCAATGTTCCCTTTACTCCCATATGTCCGGCAAACGGGGAGTCATGTGCAAGCTTTAAAATTGTTCCTCTATATTTCTTTGGAACAAGCAATTGTTGTGTCTTGCCTGCTTTCAGGTGAATTTCTCTCACATAAACACCATCTTCGCCTATCTTGATTAACCCTCGTCTTGGTGGAGCTTCACTTTCTATGAGTTTTATTAGATCTGGATCATTTTTCTGTTCACTGACAAATTTTTCTGTTTTAATCTGTAGTGGGTCTTGACTTTCTGTGGAGATTTCATTCAGGTTATTTTCTTGATTATGGCTTCTCATATCACTATTTTCTGTTTCTGTATTTCCATTTTCATTGTTATAAGGAACTTGTATGTTATCGTTTGTATTTAGCACTTCTTCTGCTTTCTTCTGAGCTCTTGTAGTAACCATGGAACATTTCTGTGTGTAGTTTTCTTTCCACTTATTCAATTCTTCTACTGTGCAAGGTTTAGAGCCTTTGATACAGCCAATAATAAGGCCAATGTTGTCAGGCTTATTGTCTAGTACTAAAGCCTCATGCCAACCACTGATGAACTGTGTGTGTATGTTGATAGGTGCTACCAGATGTGTAGTTACTTGACCAGTGTAACCAATACAGTCTTGTCTTCTTCCGGTGTACTCTTGTGGGTTGACGTTGAGACTAAAATTGCGGTTGCACCTGTATCGTACAGTACGTTCGTCATTTGTTCTCCCACAAACCCTGGGTATACCTGCAGTTTATTAGTGTGTTTGGCAGCAAAGGCTCGATCTCTTGGTCTGTCGTTCCAATCTTTATTGCGTCGGTTGTAGAAGCAAGTCTCTGTTGTGTGGTTTGTTCTACCACAAATTTGACATTGGAAACGAACTCTTTGCTGATTACGTTGATATTCTCTATTCTTGTAAGTATATGTTGGGCTCCTTACTTCATCTTTGTCTCTTCGATATCTATTGGTCGGGCTCATTTCTTCATCTTTCTCTCTTCGAGATCTATATGTTGGACTCATTCCTTCATCTTTCTCTCTTCGAGATCTATATGTTGGACTCATTCCTTCATCTTTCTCTCTTCGAGATCTATATGTTGGGCTCTTGTCAGCGTTCTCTCTTCTATATAAAGGGCTTGGAGTCCGCATTCTTGCAGAGTTGTTCACCATAAAAGCTGATGCCGCAGTTGGGTTCTCTCTAGCTAACCCTTCCCTTGGGTGTGCGGCCTTATACTACCTTAGTTGTGCTATCAGGCTGCTGATGGTCTTTGGCTCTCGCTCCGTGACGTATGTTTTCACATTATTATTGTAAGCTTCCATCACAGCGTCCATTATGATGTGTTCTCTGAGGGTTTCATATTTGTGCTCCACTTTTGACAGGTCTACCCATCGATTGAAGTATATCGACATGTTGGTGACGAATATTTGTGGATCGTCGTTCGCCAGAGGTGTCGACTCTTTCAATCTCCTTCTGCATTCGTAACTTGTGGAGCCAAACTGTCTCAGCAACGCCTCCTTCACGGCCACGTACTCTTTTCTTTCTTCATCTCTCATTTGAAGACAGATGTTGATGGCTCTACCTTTTAAGCGCCCCATGAGGCTTCTTGCCCATTCTGTCTGTGGGAGGTTGCATGATGTTGCTATATCCTCAAATCTCAGTAGATACGAGTCAATGCACTTATTCTGGCTCTCGTCAAATGGAGACATTCTGTCTAATTGTTTGTATTTGTCAAAGTGTTCCTCCTTTTCATTTTGCTGTTCTTTGTCTTTCTTTTTTTTAAGTTTTAGTTCTAGTTGTAAGATTTCCTTCCTTCTGCTATCTTCTTCTTTCTTTTTGGCTTCTTCCTTATTAAATCTCCTTTCTTCCCTTTCTTCATCCTGTGTTATTTTTAGTGTAATGAACTTTTCAAGTTCTTCGCCTTGCAGGCCATTTTCCTTGCCCGCATCTCTATATATTTTGTACATCGACATTTCCACTTACTTGTGCCTCGTCGTGTCTCGTCGGGGTCGCCAGTTGTGAAGAAACAAGTCCTTTTAGGTTTAAAGTGTCTTTTAATTGTCGAACATTTTAACAAAACATATATACACGGCAACTTTATATACAGATCTTCTACTTAACTCTCTGACTTCTCTCTCTCTCTCTCTTGTTTACACACTCGTCACTTCCCCCCAAGTCCTCTAACTCTCGATACCCAACACTTGCCCGTGTGTCACGGTTGACCACACAGTAACCGTGTCACAACAGTGAGCTAGAGCAATATAATTGCAGTGCAATTAATAACATACATTAAATCATAAACTATTAGTCTTATTAATTTAAAATGACTTATTTTGAGGGAAATTGGTAGAGAATATTGATCTATTGTCGTCATTTAGTATAAAAGTTACTTAAGAAAACAAACAAAGAGGAACTGATTTATCTAAAAGAACAAAAAGAATTATCTTATTTTGAAATTGCAATTGCCCAACCAAAATGATTGAAATGTCAGGGGTGGCCAACCTATCAGTGGCGCAACTAGGGTGGGGGGAGAAGGGGGAAGAATTTGAAAATCCCCCCCGGGCCCCCACTTGAGGGGTCCCCAAATAGGTGTCCGAAATTTGTCTTTAAATAAATTAAATATTACGTCTCTGTCATGTAATCCGCTTTTCACATTGTTATATAAGTCAGTGACCCTGCTGCATGTATTCCACACAGATTATTAAATCTTTCCTGCGGGGTTACTCTCAAGTTGAAGGAGTAACTTCCATTGCTCTGACTAGTGCCGTGTTACTCTCAGGAAGTAACTTGGTATATAGGGTAGTTTATTTCATCATCCTTATCATTGAAGAAGAAACCTGATAAGAGCACTGAAAACATAGGAGACCATGAACGTGTCGAAGAAAAGTATCACTATTTAGATGATTCATACAAAGATACATCCAGGACCGGCCTTAGGCCACTGCAACCTATGCGATCGCAGTTGGCCCCGCGCTTTCACAGGCCCCGAGCTAATTCTAAGTGTAAATTATTAAATTAAACCATTATAACTTAAATATAATAACAGGGTTTCCTCGGCCTTCTGATTTTCAGGAAATCTGAAAAGGCAAAATGTACGAAAAAGTCCTGGAAATCTCCTGAAATAATGAAATCTCCTGAAAAAAATGGACATGTTTGTCATTTTTGGGGTGCCAATAAATAGAAACAGCTTTGTGAGCTTTCATTTAATAAAAAAATATTGCAAAGACGAAAGTATTTTCTAATAAAATAAATCTTAATTTTGACATTATATTATGCTTATCCCTACCCAGACTAGGCCCCGAGCAATCAATTTCGCATAGGGCCCCGCAATAGCTAGGGCCGGCCCTGGATACATCAGTCGAAGAAGTGAAAATGTCTCTTAATAAGAGAAGTAGGTATAGTGCTGAAGAGATTCCCGGGGAATTCTTTTACCACAGTCATAGAAAACATCTGAAGGTGATGGTTTTCCAAAATCACTTTCTCCATAAGTGGAAGAAGCTGTAATTAAGACTTCGGATATATCCAGCCTAAAATTTGATCCGAGGAAATGCGAGCAAAATTCTGTTAGAGAGTAGCTTATTTTTCCAAAACAAAGATAAACGGTATTTGTTTCCAGTAGAGTTTACCCAAATTAAATCACAAAGTTTGACATCATGGTTCACTAGATAGCTTCAAATAGGAGAAATTTAGAAAAATCAGCAGTATTGGAGAGATACTCGTTAAGCGTGTAGCAGCAGCTATTAAGTACTAAGCAAAAACAAACTGAAGCTTACATGGTCACAACGAAAAACTGCATTCCCCCAATCCTAGGAACTTCCAAGCATCTTTGAAATTTCTTGCAGAATTTGATGAAATTACGAAAAACCAGTTACAAAGAATCGAATATAGGAAGACATATGATTGGTCAGCAGACATTCAAATTGAGTTCATAAACTTTTTGGGTAATAAAGTTAGGGAATCCATTGTTGGGAAAGTCAAGCAAGTTTGTTACGCTTCTCTGATGCTTGATTCCACCCCAGACGTTTCTCACCAAGAACAAGTCTCTCTAATAGGTCGTTAATTATTGGATGTTGATCATTTCGAAATAAAACAGTCATTCATTAAATACTTTGAAATTTTGAAACCTGATGTACACCATTATGAACAACTTGTTCTGAAAACTCTTAAAGACATTGGACTGGACTTTGATCTGTGCAGAGGTCAAACCTAGGATAACGCAGCCACAATGAGTGGCCGTCTGTCTCTTAGACATAAATCCAAAGACAACATTTCTGAACTGTGATCATCACTCTCTGAACCTGGCAGCTCTTCATTTTGCTCAGATAGATCCAGCATATGTCACCTGTCGCACCTATTGAATTAGTTGTTCATTAATATGTTCATATTCTTAAAGCGCCGCTTTCATCAACTCTTGATGACGTAATTCGCGCTATTTAGTTTTTGTGCAGTACGTGATCTTCCCTTGTCGCTTCGTATTTTATGACGTATATTGTCTTAGCTCGTCTGGTGCATTCACGCCATGTTGATGACTGAAGTAGACTATATTTTCTTCAGCTATTGGATTTCTCATCGGATCTGATATTGGATAGCCTTATCGTTGTCCTTGGTAGATATTCTTAAAGGATTATCTTGACCCTGTTTAGGGGTCTTATTCTCAGTGTCAAGTTTCAGTCTCAGTTTTAAGCTACAGGACTGAGGTTTTCTGTCTGATGTTTGGATTCACAAGTCTGAGGTTCCAGATTCCAGACTGCGTGTTGCTGTGTCCAGACCTGGTGATACAGTGGAAGTTTCTCAACTTTTTGGTACTATTTGAACTCTGATGTTAATTGTTGGTTAGTAGCATCTTGGCTAGAGGATAGATCTACCCGTGTTGCCAGTTGTTGTCTTGAAAGATTGTGTGGACAATATTACTGAACCTTATAAGTTAAGGTGATTTTATTATATTTAATATAAATACTATTAAGTTATACTTAAGTAATTGAATTGAACTATATTATACTATATCACAATATATATTTATTGGTATTCATATCATTATCTTTATTCATATATCAGTTCATTGTACAAATATCATTAAATTAAATTCATTTTTTAAATTAAATCATCATACACCTCGTTTCTTGTATTATGCACAGCTGGGTGTGTATGGTGTGACTATCGGGCTGAACTTGGGCCTAAAATATTACAAGTAATTATAATATAAAACACACATTTGTAGTTCAATTACTTTAATATCTAGATATATTGATAATAATCAATAATTACATTCAACAAATACCTGACATCACCTTTTTTTTAAACTGTACATGAATTGTTCAACTTTTCTTTCAAATTCACCCCAGAGATGAGCCAAACTGAAAAAAACTGGAACCTGGAGTTTAAAAAAGGAGAGTGATACAAGGTGGTCCGCAAGAGAAGAAGCTACGTCGGCAGTTTCCTTGCCTCTTGACAGAGTCATCAAGTTGTTGGAGAAACTTTCTGAATCAACAACTAAAAGAATGAACACTAGAAGCAGTGCACAGAATCTTCTTCATGCAGTGGAAAATTATGAATTTTTTTGCTTATCTGGAATTCTGGTCAAATCTCCTGCGCCAAATTAAAAGTTTATGTGTCGCATCTGAATCCTATAGAAGAAAAAGGTTGGCCATCACTGAAATATGTGTATATAAAACTATTACGATTATGAACTTCAATTAAATCCATGGTTCAATTGGTTGTTGTTATTAAAACTAAATACCAATTAATTAGACTTAGACTTACACTTAGAAGAAACCCCCAATCCGCTCGGAGCCTAAGGCGAAAGCTCTCTCCACAGAGATCGCCATAGAGGCGACCTCCACAGCGTCTTCGCAGCCGATGCCCAGATTTTAGATCTTCTAAGAAGGTGCGATGCCATTTTAGACGTGGACATCTTTCTAATTATAATTTTTAAAAGAGAAAAGAAAAAGAGAATCCACCAAAAGAGAGGTGGAAATAAACACACAAAATATTTTAATGAATAATCTCTGAATAATAATATACACAGGGGGTGCGGTGGCTGAGTGGTTAAGCGCTTGGTTTCCGAACCTGGGATCCTGGGTTCAAATCTAGGTGAAGACTGGAATTTTGAATTCCGTGATTTTTAGGGCTCCCCATGTGTCCACCCAACTCTAATGACTTAAGGACTTAAGTTGGGCTCGTTAACCGTCGGTCAAAGAAACAGATGACCTTAATACCCTCTTCCCTATAAATCGCAAAGTCTAAAATGGGAACTTTACTTTTTTAAAAATATTACACAGGTCGTATTAAGCAGTCTGGACGTTGAGGGGTTAGTGGGAGGTGGGTGTGCTCATTTGAATCTAAGACAAACATAATTTTTATTTACATGTATTTTATATATATTTATTTTTATTTTTATTTATATTTCGAAAGTTCAAACGTTAGATAGATGCTACGAACAGCGTGGAATTGAGTCCTAAGTAAATGCATCTGTAATTATAATCCTGCGTGAGAGTCTAATCTGAAGTCCTTATGTTCATGACATTAAACTTTATATCCAACACTATATCCTCTGCACTACAGTGGACGTACAATGGATTGAAGAATATTGTTTCTCGACCTGAACCCCACGATTTCTTTTTTCATTACATCCCTTTATGACCCATGGGCGTAGCCAGGATATTTTCCATTACATCCCTATATGACCCATGGGCGTAGCCAGGATTTTCATTACATCCCTATATGACCCATACCTAAAACTTATACTACTTTTGTGCCCGGGGAGACTGCACCCGCTCTTTAATGACAGTGGTGACTACGCCTCTTGAAAGAGTTATTATTTTCTAATAATTAAATATATTCATACAAAATTACTCTACTTTTCTTACAGGTGACGCCATGTTGCCAAGGCTTTGTTAACAACAAATCCCTCACTTTGATCATCTGATCGCGATAACGGAGGTTGTGTGTGTATGTGTGTGTGTATGTGTGAGCGCGTGTTAGGGCTCAAGAGCCAAAAAAAAAAAAAGATGTCATCACGAAGCAGAAGTAGTCCGTAGGTACATTTTTTTTCTTCATGGAATTACTCATTGAAACATCATTGCTAGGTGGCGCTATGCGTAAAAAAAAACATTGGAAAGAAATTTCCCTGGGTGGGTCTAAGATCAAAGTTATATAAACTGATGTAGTTACGCAAAGCAATCGTAGTTTCAACCATAGTTTGCAGCGTAACGTTATAGATCAAACAAAATTTAGGAAAAAATTGACCGGTAATACAATGCAGAATTTTTTTTAAATTTAATTTTGTTTTGTATTAAATTTCAGGCATTTTTACTACTTCAATCACACTTTATAAGAATTTCAATGTAGCATTGGTTTTATACTATGTGTATAACCCGTATGTTTTTGGTAGTATTACACGTGTGAATTCATGCAATGTTTTTAATTATGGTTGTGATGTTCATGCATATTTCTTTAAATTAACAGGATAAATTGTACAAGATGACATTGTTTTATTTAGCTATCTGTGCATGTATTGCACTCCTGTATTCAGACGTATCATGCCAGAACAGTAAGTACATAGCTCATAAAATTTTGAAAACATTTTTTTTCATTTCAGTGATCCCATGTCTTTCAGTTATTTTCTACATTTTTTAAAATTAGTTTTATATTTTGCTCTGAAGAATCAATTTTTTGTTGTTGTGTGGTGTACGAGTGATAATGTGCCTGAAGGAGATCTCGAGTTGAAATGAAAACTAGGATTGAGCTTTCAAATTTTTTGGAGGCCCATAAGTCCAGCCAACTGATGGGTAAAGTAAAGCGTTTTTTTTCTAAGTGCTGGTCACATGATGCCCTCGTTAACCGTTGGCCATAGAAAAGATAAGCTTTACATCATTTGCCCCGTTGAATGCAAGGTTTAAAACGAAACTCACTTTTATTCAGTGGCGTAGCTAGCTATTTTGGAGCCCTGGTGAGCATGTGCTCTTTAAGAGCCCATGCATTTTGACATTCGACATCATGACATGAGATAATGGCGTAATATTTAATGTTAAAACACATTTCAGACACTCATGTGGGTGCCCCCCTCAAGTGGGGGGCCGGTGGGATTTTCAAATTTGGACCCCCCACCCTCTACCCTAGTTATGCCACTGCTTTTACTACTTATATATTTTTTGCTTCCAAGTTTTAAGTACATTCCTGAAGAAGGCTTGAGCTAAGACGCATTCATTTTAATTTTCCAAATAATGCCCGAAACTTGTGAGTCAAAATAATGAGAACAATTACCACACAGAGAAAAAAATCTTTGTTTTGTTTTATGTCTTCCCAGCATGCCCACCCATGGAACTGAACTTCATTCTTGACCAATCAGAGAACGCACGTTACGCTGCCTCAGAAGATCCCCAGAACCCAAACTCGAAGTTTGACATACTGGAAAACCAAATGAGAACCATCTTAAGCTATCAGCCTCTGAATAATCCAGTAGTGAAGTAAGTAGTACATACAGGTCTGCAAACACGAATAAATATCTGCAATCTTTCTTTTGGATATCATAAACATGATCTCTTAAAGTAAAAAGTAAAGTACCCATTTCAGACCTTGCGATCTATAGGCATCATCTCTTACAAGCAAAAATAAGTAATTTGTATAATACATCTATTCAAGTTACTCCTTTACGGAGAGTGGGCAGACAGCTGATCTCAAAAACAGCTCTATCGATTTTCCTAGAAATTTAACAGTTGATGTATGCCGCTGAGAAAAGAATTACTAGCTCGTTGACCACATGGGGACAACTCTAGTTTGACCGTTATCATTTTTCAAAGTAAAAATAAATAAATGTGAATTTGGCTAGAGACTAAATCTAGGTCTAAATCCTGGATCGGTTTTAAAAGGACTATCCCGTTCTTGAAAGGTCTATCGCGTTCGGAAATTTTCCTATGTCGGTGTTATTGATTCAAGAGTTTAATTAATTAATGTTCAGGAAAATTGTGTGCATTGTCTTTTAAGTCTAGATCTAAATGCTTATCATTGGAAAATAAAATTCACTGAAAATAGTGTAAGTCTCGGTGTATTAAGAAACATTTAAAATTTGAAATTGAGATTAACTCATGTTTGTTATTGATGAAATAGTAATTAAAATTTAAATAATTATTACACTTTTTGATATTGTTGTTGGTTTGGTTGTTGTTGTTTTAAATAACTTTTCAAATATAAAAATATTTTGTGTATTGTTACAATATATAGTTATCTTAGGAACCTTATTATCAGCGACGATGTTTGATATACGCATCTAATTAACCAAAAGTGACCAATCTGTCCAAAAGCCCATTTGACCTTTCTTTTCATTTGTACATGTTCTTTTCATGGGCTTATTTTTCGTTGTCTGTTTTACCATGATAGTATCATATTATATTATATTAAAGCTGCATTTTCCTTAAGGTCTATTGAGAAATGGATTTGATAATAAACTAAAACAAAGAAAGAAGATGAAAAGGTCACGTCTAGTTCTATGACCACAAGGGCTTACTTTAAACACGCATTTCAATTGACAGGGTTGGAGTGTACGGATACAGTGGATACGACTCTAAGGAAATAGTTCCGGAAATGACGTCTGCCACCGATGCTGCTTACAATTCAATATACTTGAGCAAACTTCGCAGTTTAACTAATGTAAGTATAGGATGACAACGGATGGGGTAGCTCAGGAATGTAGAGATAGTTCGTCCTGTTGGCACAATCCTGTTGATACGCTCGTTCTTCCTTTATTCCATGTATCGCCTTGCTCATTCCAAATCACCACTGTGATTTTAAGCCTATGTGTTTTGATTGGCTGGTAGTACAGTGTGTGTGCCTGTGTATGAAATGACCAATAGACCTTAAGTGTACATGGTTGAGTGAACAGTGGTGTGTCAGGACTGTGTGTAAAAGGAGGTCAGTTTAGAGAACAAGTGGCTGGAGAAAAGAACATAAAGAGAGACTAATAAAATCATTGTGTTTATTGAAGCTCATGTTGTTTTAGTGTGTCTATTACATGGTGCCACAACCACTGGAATTAAATGGCAACGTAGCAGAATATTGGAAAAGGTTCAAACAATCCTTTCAGATATATTCGATAGCAAGTGGACTGCATACAAAAAGCAGAGAAGTACAGTCTATGACATTAATGAATGTGATCGGCCAAGAAGCAGTGCAGGTCTATAACACTTTCCAATGGACAGATAATGAATGTAATGAATGTGAGATTAGCAAGTCCTTCCATACACTTCACTGCATTCTTAATAAGTTCGAGAAGTACTGTCTGCGAGAAAAAATGTTACCATTGAAAGACATGTTTTTTTCCAGCGATCTCAACATGAAGGAGAGTCATTCGACAGCTTTGTGACTGACATCAAACTCAAAGCAAAGACATGTGAGTTTGATTTGCTTAAAGATTCATTTATAAAGGATAGCATATTTGGTGGCATAAGGAATGAGAACACCCGAGCAAGACTTTTGAGAGAACCAGATCTAGACCTTAGCAAGGCAGAAAATATATGTCGGGCAGCTGAGGCAACTGAATGGCAGCTTAAGCTCATGAATGAAGAAAGTGGGGTACAAGTTGTGAATTCAGCTACCAATAGCTTTAAAAGAACAAAAGGAAATGTGACTTGTAGCTATTGTGGCAAGGAACACAGACCACGTCAGTGCCCAGCTTAGGGGAAACAAGTGTCATAAAAAAAGGTCATTTCTCGTCAGTGTGCAGATCAAAG